>ML782649.1:342334-353966 GCA_009831015.1 Picea engelmannii
GTACACATGTCATGCTCCAAAGTGATTTCATACAAAATAATAGCTCCAATATTGTGTATCTACTCAAGGTGTGTACACACCTCTCCATCCCAAGCACACACAAAATCCACTACTCCTCCTAAGCCATGTACTCCACTGGGTCAGATACCCATGCAAGAACACTGTCACAACCTAGGTGTCCCCAAGCCAACTCCAAGCCTCCAACTAGGGATCCAAGCTACCCTATGCCATCTATGGCTTGATGCCCTCCTCTAGGATGCACAATGCTCCTCCTCCTAATTAGGTGGTTCTCCAAGTAAGTGAAACTCTCATGTGGACATAATGAAGGACATCCACCAAGTTATCAAGGGAACTCCAATGCCCTAGGGAAGAATGCCAGGAAAGTACCCAATTGAAGTCAAGAAATCACGACTCGAAAAATCCATCATGGACCATCTCCCATGCACCAATACAACTTGGAAAATCCAAGTACTGGAATATACACAATGTTGAGGAAAATATATGAATGGATCTTACTCAAGCATTTTCAAATTTTACTTGTCTAAAGCAAAGTAGACGGGAATATTGCCCTATGTTTATAGCCAACAAAAATAACATCCTAACTCACAAGTATTAATTACAAGTGCTTAGGCTAGTCTTTTATCAACAAAAAGCTTGTTGGAAATTCACTTTTTATGTAATTTTCTGAACATAACAGTTGTTGAAATAAATGTAAGAACAGAAGTAAAGACACCAAGATGATAATCAAGACAGTTGAGACATAAAGAAATCCTTTATTTCATTCCAATTCACCAAAGAGTCATTTTCTTTACAAAATCTCATACATAAATCTTGGACCAAAGTCAAACTTAGACATCCCCGATGGAACATACAAAAGGATTTCTGACAGAAAACCAAAACTGAACTCTAAAAGCTGGATCAACTTGCCACATATTGCTTCCCACTTGACTCTGCACAATAGCCTTTATAAGTCATGAAAATTAATTCACAAACAGACAAGTCTACACAGACTATCAAAGATAGATCAACACCTCTAAAAAACAAGTGTCTGAATGATTTGATTCAGCCCTGCATATTGTTGTCTACAATAAGACCCTACTATCACAAAAGAGAATTAGGTTGTGATGAATATATGAATGAATGAAAACTGAACTATATCAACATAAACTCAAAGAGAAAACCTTAGCATGCTTCTGCTTCCATCCTCCTCTTGTTCCTCCCTTTCCTTTTGATTTTAACTAATTAGAATTGGTTGAAGTAGTTGAACCAACTCATTAGTTAAGTTTATTAAAGACTCAACTAAATTTAGTTAGGGGGAAAAGTAATAATCATAATAAGGGTCATAATAAATAATAACTAGTAGGTGGGACCCCTTGTGACTCCCTTTAGTTCACAGCAATCATAACAATCATTACATAACCATTAGTTAAGAAAACACACATTCTTGTGTCTCCCATCACCATATTTACTTTTGGCAATTTATCTCATGAAATTTGAAATCATTTCAAAAATAATACCCATATATCCAAAATAAATAAAAAACATGTTGTCCAAAGGTCCATGAAGTCAACTGTCCTAAAACAATATATAACATAAAACTCAAAAGCCATATTTCTCAGTCTGTGATAGAACCTTTCCCTAGTTGTTGCTGTCACCTCTTGATTTTCCTAAATTTAGCTTAGGCTGTGAAGATCCTTTAGGATTTATCTCGCTAATCACGTGGGAACAATCATCCCTCAAATGGATACGGGAAGACACGGATTTATCAGAGTCATTGGAGGGTGAGGAAGGGGCAACAATGGCTTTTCCTTTATCAAATGCATGGTGGGATTCAGTCTTCAATCTCTTGCTAGCATGGGAAGATTGCACTGGCGAGTGATTAGGGGAATGGGGTTCAAAGGTGGAGGAGCAGGCAAAGTCAAGTTGGGCCAGGAACGATGTTGGGAGACTGTCGGGTGGACAATCTCCTGCCATCCATCATTTTCAGGGACCTCGGGTTGTAAGGAGACATGAGGAGGTACAGGGATACCAGGGGCTTGCGGAGCTTGGAAATGAGGACTTTCAGGCCTAGGTTGGATTATTCCCTGCCCAATCTAATTAAAGAATCCAATATGAAACAATTGGCCAAGATCTTCTGAATCAGCGTCAAAATGTATGGAGAACCTGGGCCTTCTTGGGCCTCAGTTCCAATTACCTCTACCTCTGTTTCCTCATCCATGGCTACCTCGACTGAAAAAACTCATCCTGCATGTGTGATCAATTAGAAAATAGTCTTTTAAATAACCATACATGACAACTCTTAAAAATATGAAATAGATTTGGCTCAGAATGTATCAGATTTGTGCAATTCAATCCATACAAATTGTTTTAATGTTAATCAACGAGCAGGGAGGCGAAACAGTGTCCTAGGATATGTGAGGGGTTTGTATTGAGCGAAAACAGTATATAATGAAAGGGGAGAAGAAATGGTCACTTCTCAATGAAAACAACAATCAATTGTAAATCAAACCAATAAAACCTCACTGCAATCCACCCAAGACACTGCCACTTTCATCCACTTAACACATAAATTATTGGATGTAATCAATATCAGAACAGGGAATGAAAAAATGAATATGGGATATGTGAAGGGTTTGTAATTAGCGGAAAGTGAGATAATGGAAGGGGAGGATAATGTTTACGGTTCATGAAATTAATCAAGTGATCCATAAAACATTATGCAGTAAGAAAGATGCATCAACCAACAATCATTTGACCAGATAATAATTTTGTGTACTTTCACTGTCCATTAATCAAATATTCACATAGTGCCATCACAAAACATAAGTATTCCACATAAATTGTAAGAGGTTTTGTTCCCTCTATTCACACACTCCACATTTTATAACAATCAATGAACAATACCTATTTCCAATCTATAATAATCAACATCAACCACAACCAAGCATTTCTTCACTCTATGACTATACTCAAAAGTCATGTTTTCAAGATCATAACGAAGTCACTACTACTGCAATAGAGCCATCAAAATTTCAATGATATTCGTTCAACATATGTATGCAGTAACCCAAAAAATCAATACCAAATTGCCATGCCTGAAATGACAATTAACCATACAACCAACAACCACCATTTAGACACAAGTTACGCAGGAATAATGTTCCCAGGCAATGTAGTTCTGCCACTATAAAACAAAACAATTCAATGTGACTTAAAAGCTGGGCCACTTATCCAACACAACTGTCATCAATGACACACCTGCCTTAACTAGTGGTCAATTTCAATAATTAACATGCTTAAAACTCTGTAGGTATCCCTATAAAAACAATCCGTCCATACTACACACAGTGCGCAGCTAACAAAGCTCCATGGTGCAACATTTATACTTGATACAACAACACATAGTCATGATAATAACTCGAAATATCGTGTTGAGCTATAAATTGCTTGGATTGAGTCACTCGTGATCGACTATGTTGTGCACACTCAAGTCTATGCAACCAACAAGCACAAAGATGTAGGGGATATACTTCCTATAGTTATCCAATTCAGTAGTCATTCGGCCCCAAATAAAACCACAATTACCATGCCCATTATTTTACTTTGCAAAACACCATACACAAAACGCGACATGTGTGAACAATACCAAGCATTCGTAACCAATGCCAGCCATCATCCAAATCACCATAAGTGCAATTACTAGTGACTGCATATCATTTAACAATTCATGGTCGTGGGATAAACTCAATCAACCGAACAAGCTATGGTAGCTATGCATACCCACGCATCCAATCGAATCGGGGCAGAGGCCCTTCCAATAAAAATACTGAGTATTAATATAAGGAGAGTGACTGCGTTCTGTGAAAGTGCAATTGGCAACAGAGGGTATATCCTTATTATCAGAGAAGCAGTAACCAAATGCCAAACTAACATGACTATCATAGACCAACTGGGTGAGTCTGTATCCAACGTAACCGACCATACATTCAAACCACAATAACTTGTAGCAACTTGACAGGCATGACAGTCTCCTCTATAAAATTCCAGGCTGGAGGGTTAAGGTTCTATTCTGTAGCCAACTCCAGGGAACGGAGCCAACTCCTCGTAATGGTGGAACCTTCGAGGCCAATGATGCACACAGAGAGGGTCGTGACTCATTCATGGCAGGTAAAAAATTCATGACAGGGGCCATAGCCGAAAATGTAGTGCTCTAGTCTGGCCTGGGAAAGGTTTTTTAACGCGCGCAAGGTATAACCCTCGTGCTCTTCGGTCAACAATCACAACACAGAGGTGAAGACAGGGTTGAGGAATAACAAGAACCTCATTTTGCGACCCCTGGTGGTGCAATTAACCAATTCTGAAGTGAAAAAACATACTGACGCAAAGAACCTTCGAACATTTAACCATGAAAGCCAGAGACTGTACTAGTGACAGTGCATGAAGATAGCTATCCACCCAAATATAAACATGAACCCTCCAACCAAACAATAGTGATAACAAAGAGCTATCATCCAAGAAGACCAACAACCTCAACAAACTCAAAACTATTGCAGGAAGAACCATCCATTTTTCATTCAAACACCAAAATTACACACAGTTGCAACGCTTAGGAAAAACACAAACCAATACACCTGAGCCAATAATCATTTCATTACTAGAGTGAAGTTAAGAATGGCCAAAAAAAAGGACATACATGTTAATCAAAATCCTTAAGATGAGAGGTGGTTGAATGGTTCCACCCTGCTACAATTCCAGAGCATAACCAAAGCAACAAGATCGAACAATAGCCGATTAGGGTGGCGACCAACGGGAAGGGTAAAGGTGACGTGTAGTAAATGCACATCGCTTCCACTCACAATTCATTAATTCAACAGTACATGCCAACGAGCCCTCCATTAACACCATTCATCAACCCATGCATCGAGACTATCAACACATTTAAAACCAATAGACCATACCACCTTTCTAACTTAATCCATAGCATAATCCAAATTCCATATAACAATTCACATAACCATTATCGCTATGATCTTGCCAAATATGCCGCCAACGTTCCATATCATATATATCAGCTACATAATTCCATTAACCATTGTATAACCATTTGCATTATCGCCTTGCCTAAATGCGCCACCAACTCTTCAACCATATGCATATAAATCATGTAATTCAAACACAATTTCATAGCCATTTCCTTGTTAGCTAGGGTTTAACAACAATCAAAAAGTATTTTCATGCATGTAGTATTGCAGAACTAGGTCCCTTTTGCATTTGTTATAGTACTTGGGAATAATTCATGAAAAGTGTTAAGTATGAGGGGTTTTACCACTGTATACACAATCATTTGCTTGGAATATGCTCTTAACCTTCAAGGAGGAAGACTTATATACTTGCTCTTAAGAACTCAATGGATGAAGAAATGGCAAGAAGGAGCGGGAAATAACCAAGTCCTTGTAAGAAAACAATGGAAAAATGTAACAGTTTTAAGGGCCCTTCCGAGGAGAGATCATAACAGCTGTGTAAGCTTGATTGTTATTGACTAACAATTCTTTGCAGGAGTGTCACTGTGGCAAAATCGATCCAACATTCTATCTTGACCAAACACTAAAAGATGACAAAGACAAAATCGCAACAGAAGTAATAATGCACAAATTAAAATAGCAATAGTAAAAGACAGAAATAAAACGCAGCAAGAAAATAAAACTCAACTTAGAAATAAGAATCAAAGTATTGTGAAGCAGAGAAAGGAAGCTCAAAAGTTGAAAACAGAACTAGGCTACTAATATACAGAAATCCAATCAGCATTAGAACCTTTTCACACTGGTCCTTCGCAATACTTCAAGTGAGGACTGTTAGTGCTGTAGGAAAGCCATTGTCTCTGTAATTCCTTTAAAATTTCTGAGTTAGTGCTCAAGACAAAAGTAATATGGAAATAACCCAACACCTGAAATTCTGGTGTAATTATCAGCCCCTTGACGCATACGATTAAATCATCAAGATAAGTGTGGAGACTGATCAGTTAATTAAAAGCCGCGTGTATGGGCCTTTTAAGGGAGGTACTTGCATCAAAGAAGCCAGAAGGCAAGCAGTTTTAAGACATAGTACAACAACTAATATGAGTGGTTTTGTGGCAATTTTCCCATTCTACTTTGATTTTATTCTAACCAAATAAATTGTCAAGTAAGGGCTTCCACTGTGACTCTACAACCTGTGGCAGAAACATTTCCATATGGAGAGGAGGGAAAGGGTTTCTCATAATTGCTTCTCTAACAGTTCGAAGACTCACGCAAGTTCTAATATTATCAGAGGTCCTCGAAGTAGGTTCCCAATTTGAAACACATTCAGGGTGGACTAAAAAGAACATTTTAGTCCTTAAAAAATCTCCCAATTCCCTTCGAAAGGTTGCTTTCAGTGCAAAGTTAACAAGTCTTTGTTTTTTATTAGCTGGTTTCATAGTATGCTGAACAAGACCTGGATCAAAACCATGAAGATCCATTTTAAACCAAGCAAAAATATTTTGAAATCCACCAAGAAACTCGACAGATATAATCTCTTCTTCATTAGAACCCCAGACATTTGCTACAGATCTAGGTGTCCTAATGTTCATGGAGATGGTTTCAACTACCTTCTTTTGTAACTCCTCTTCTTCCTGTTTTTCTTTGTTTCCTACAACACTCAAGGAAAACAAACTCTCTAGAGGAGTCAATCCTTCAGTAATTTTATTATTTTCTATAGATATAATCTCCTCAAGCTTGAGAGGTTCATTTTGAATGACAACACAAATGATTTCATTGTTAGGGATGGTCTTCCAGAATTCTTCATCCTCAGAAATGTATGGACAATGTAGAGATTGGAAATCACAATCAGGCCAGCGAGGCAAGAACTGTTGAGTAGGAGAGGCTGCGAAGACAACTAATCTATCAACTATTGAATTCAAATCCTTCCTAACATGAGTGATGTTAAAAGATAGAAGGTTTGAGACAAGTTCCCAAACAGTTTGGGAATATTGTTCCATAAGCTTGTCGCTAGGAGAGCATGCCTTATGTATCAGGTTCACAACAAGCTTAGAATTTTTGAAAATTGAAAGGTGACCACAACCAAGATTAAGGGTGTTCTCAATGCCTAACAACAAAGCTTCGAATTCAATGGCATTATTCGAGCAAGCAAACTCCAACCTGTATGAAAGATTATGATTTTTTCCTGCAAGGGAAACCAAGATAATACCAACCCCGTTACCTTCGCTAGAGAATGAACCATCAAAGTGCATACACCATAATTCATCATATGAATCAATTCTTTCCAGAGGAATATTATCCTCTTCAGAAAAGATGGAATATACTCCTACATCTTCTTCGATATAGTTTACGCTAGATTGCGGAACACTCTCTATGTAGGGTGAAATTCTTCCTTCTCTAAGGACTATAATGTTCTTACTATTCCAGGGAACGGATAAATGTGTCCCGTCGAGTGAGAGGTATCCACTTGTTAGGTCTTGCCAATCTCTCCCCAAGATAATTGAATAATTTCTCACAGGCATATCAATCCCTTGAATGTTGAGGGTTGTCCTTATATCAGGATGAGCGCATAAAACCAAGGTTACATCTTTAATATCACCTATGGTTGTTTGTTGTAGACTATTATAGAAGAGCATGCTTATGTCATTTTCGTTTGTACATGACAAGCCTAGCTCTTCCATAATAATATTTGACATGACACTTGGTCCTGAACCACCATCAATGAGGCAACAATGGACAATCTTATCCATGATCTTTACAAAAATGTAAAAGGGGGTTTTTTTACAGGGTATCTAAAATTATGTACACCTACTTTATTTACAGAAGAATCCTCTTCGTCTACCTCTTCAGAAAGATTGGTTAAAACAGAATCTTTTCCTTCCATGAATTGTTTCAGATGCATATGTTGTTCAGGGACAACAACCATGTCTAGGAGGGTTGCATATGCTTTGATGTTGGCCAATTGATTTAGGATATTGTATTTGGAAGAGGGGGGAGGAGGAGTGATTCCTTGACTTTAGGAACCTGGGGCGCAGCAGTGGTTGAGGATGAACTCAGGCTAGAAGAACTGCGAGGGGGGTCAAATTTTCCTTTGGGGACATAGGATTTGTTCCTAGTATTGATGACCATGACATCTTCTGGTTCAGCAAAATCTAGGACATCGATAGTAGCTTCTGGTATTTTACCAAAGATATTATCTCTGGCACTCTTCTTTACCTCACATGTGGTCTCTTTGTGGTGCTCCTCGCAAAAGTTACACCAACTCTGAGGCAATATAGCCTTAGGCTGAAAATGATTTTCAACCGGATTTCTAAAAGGGGGTGTGGAAGAGGATGAAGCTTCAGGGGTGAGAGGGGAGGAAATTCCCTTCCACTCAAAATCTATCATATGATTTTTCATATCTTGTACTAGCTGTAAGAGAGCGGACATATCTATCTGTCTAACTGATTCTCCCTGGGGTAGACCAATTCGTTCAAGTTGTTCCTCATACTCTGAGCAAGTGTGCAGGGAGAAACTGAGATTATCAATGGCCTTTTCCTCAAGCCTATGATGGTAGGGAGAAGCCAATGCTTTGTAGTAATGCATGAAAGCGGCTTGGTTCTAAGGGCGGATAAGCTCGAGGATTTGATTATATAACTTGGTGAAACGCAAGTTGAAAGACCTGATGGTCTCACCATCTTTATAAGTGACGTTATTATATTCCCTTAAATTCTTGGCAGGGCTTTTGGATTGCCCATAAGTGGATTAGAACCAATAGATTAACTCCTCCCAAGTAGACAAGATCTTAGGAGGAAGGTTAAATAAATCGGCCGCAACCTTTCCTTCCAAGGAATTGACAAACAAGCGCATGCAAGTGTCATTGTCATTAGCCCCTATGTTATGACAAGCATTAGAAAATTCCACTAGGTCTTCTTTAGTACTAACAGTTTTATTTCTAGAAAACCTAGGCAAGTGCTCTTTAAACTTCGGAAGTGGGCGAGTAGCAGGTGCTAAGTTAAGAGGAGAAGACACATGCCATGGTGTGGTTGTGGCATCCTCTTCGAACTGAAAAAGCCCATACTTTTTAATGACTTTGGTGGGGTTTGTAGTAGATTGGACAGGGATATGGTGGTTGTACAAGCTACGAACCACTGATGACGATGAAGATTGGGAAGATGAAGCACTTTTAGTGCCACCATAACCACCACTAGATGCCATCTTGTGGATGAGAGATGAGGGAAAGAAAGATGAACTGGATGAATCAGATAAAGTCCTCCTTAGAGCACCTTTTTGGACAGATAACACTATGTTTCTTGTTCCTATTTCGGCAATAGGACTGATTTCAAGTGACAAGCCTCTTCTTCTTCTAGAAGCATGAGAATCTAAGGACATAAAAGAAAGGCCAAAACTAAAGAAACAAAAGGTTACTGCTGATTTCTGGGTTGCCTACGTCTAACTTCCAATTGTTCTTGAACACTAATATCTCTTTCAATTACTGCACAAGAACAATTAAGCTCAACACGGGTCCTAGCAGTGTCTAAAATAGTATGAAACAGGTTCAAAGTGATGCTGGTCTGGTCTTGGAGACTAGGCTCAAGATTGGGTTGCCTTGCAACAGGAACAATGATTAATAACAAAAGAGTCAAAGAATCAAAAACAGAAAAAGAAAGATGTATTGATGAAAATCGAGTATAAAATTTAACCAGACAGATATCAAAGATCTCCCTAGTATGGTCGCCAAATAAATGTTGGCGAAAAGATATGAATTGATCTTACTCAAGCATTTTCAGACTTTACTTGGCTAAAACAAAGTAGACGGGAATATCACCCTATGTTTATAGCCAACAAAAATAACATCCTAACTCACAAGTATTAATTACGAGTGCTTAGGCTAGTCTTTTATCAACAAAAAGATTGTTGGAAATTCACTTTTTATGTAATTTTATGAACATAACAGTTGCTGAAATAAATGTAAGAACAGAAGTAAAGACACCAAGATGATAATCAAGACAGTTGAGACAGAAATCAATCCTTTATTTCATTCCAATTCACCAAAGAGTCATTTTCTTTACAAATCTCATACAGAAATCTTGGACCAAAGTCAAACTTAGACATCCCCGATGGAACATAAAAAAGGACCTCTGATAGAAAACCAAAATTGAACTCTAAAAGCTGGATCATCTTGCCATAGATTGTTGCCCACTTGACTCTGCACAATAGTCTTTATCAATCATGAAAATTATTCACAAACAGACAAGTCTACATAGACTATCAAAGATAGATCAACATCTCTGAAAAACAAGTGTCTGAATGATTTGATTCAGCCCTGAATATTGTTGTCTACAATAAGACCCTGCTATCACAAAAGAGAATTAGGCTGTGATGAATATACGAATGAATGAAAACTGAAATATCTCAACATAAACTCAAAGAGAAAACCTTAGCATGCTTCTGCTTCCATCATCCTCTTGTTCCTCCCTTTCCTTTTGTTTTTAACAAATTAGAATTGGTTGAAGTAATTGAACCAACTCATTAGTTAAGTTAATTAAAGATTCAACTAACTTTGGTTGGGGGGTGTTTACCACCTATCCAACTAGGGGGTCAACTCCATGTGCCATGAAGAGATGCATCATCAGATGCTCATTTGTTGAAGACTTTTGGTTCTACAAGGCATTTTTGGCCCCAACACTTCTTTTTGTAACTGGAATTTTCGCACCCCAACGTGGGTCAATAATATAATAGGTCTACATGAGTCATGTATTGTTCAGTTACCTTGGGATCGGTTCACTGGGAGAGTTCCTTTCACCAAGGTCTTTTTATCCTCAAGTTATCAATTGGGCTTTTCAGCCTTATTGATTTCCCTTGAGTTTTTCCCTCACACTTGCAATAATTCCTCCAAAGTGGTGAAAGGCGTTCCAGTGGGCTTATATTCTGGTAAATATTGTTAGGAATCATTGTAAATGACCATGCAAGACATCTTAGAGAGTATCGCGGAATTCCATTGAGTCTAGATTAATTTTTTTAATTAATTAATTTTTAATTAATTAATTTTTAATTAAATTTCCCTAAGTTTGTAGGTTTAATTATTTAATTAATTATTTATTTTTGAGCAAAATTTGTAAAACCTAGGTCCTTAGACTTTTGATAGGGGTATTTGTGCTCAAAAGAAATGGAATTACACCCCCTACATCCATGGACCAAGTTTCAGCTCAGTAAGACAACTTTTGCTATGGGTTTGTCCACTCAGAGTGTCAGTCAATCAAAAACAACAATTTTAATTGCTAAAGTCCAAACATGGCAAAAATGTAATATTGTAATTGTTATCCCCGATGTCTAGGGATAACTGGGAGATCATGTCTCGAGGCCCACATGATCCCAGCCATGGAGTACGAGAGTGGATCGACTTGAGCATGGCCCTTGAGGGCCCATCTTTTCTTCTTCTCAGCCAGCTTTGTCCTGTCAGCAGTACCAGCCTCCATCACTACCGGCCTGGGCTTGCATCATAAAGGGCTCTTGCTCCATGAGGTAATTGGTCTGAGGTATCATGGTATGTGTCATATTTGATCATTATAACTTTCTTATATATGCATTAGGTTCCTTTCATTTCAGATGATTGCTTGGATCTTACACTAATCCAC
>ML782649.1:365217-377723 GCA_009831015.1 Picea engelmannii
ATAGAAAGAGCCCCCCATCGAGGTGACAGTGGGTGGGGAAGCTCCTGTTACGCCGGTTTCAAGCCTTGACTCAAGCTGCCTAAACCCTTCCTACAAACCGTGCGATAACAGTAATAATGAGTTAAAAGGATGATAGAAGGTGGAAAAAGATAATAGAGATGAATCCTAGCCTAAACCTACCCATCCCAATATTTCCTAACCTTTTTACACTCCTCACCCACTCACCCCACTCAAAAGGTGACGCCCCCTAGGGGAAGTTACACCCCCCCTTGCTAGGTAAGACATGGAATCTTGGTTTTTTAAGTTGTGAGGGCCCCTCCACTTGTGGTTTGCCTTCCCTCACCCCCCACGTCTCCCCTCAACTCACCTCCTCTCTTTTTCCCTCATTTATTACCTCCCTTTCTTTGCCTTTCCCCCAAGTGGTGTGCCCTCCTTGAGGAGTTATGACCCCCTCCCCTCCCCCCCCCCACTTGGAAAATTATAAAATAATTTTTTAAAAATTATTTAACCCTTTCCACTCACTTGGCACACATCCCCTAGCCTCCCACTACCCTTTTGCTTGATCCCAACATTCCCACACTCATCTACACCCTAGATCTACTTCTCAAACCCTAGATGGTGTGCCCTACCCTTGGGATCTTCTCTTGTGCTTGGTCAGGGACACTTGACATTGATCCAAGAGAGGTAGGTTTGCCTCTCCAAGTATAAATAGATCCCTTTCCTCACTCCCAACTCACCATATCTTGAGCTATTGTTATTCTACTTGATTTTTCACTCTCTTTCTCTCTCTCTCTCTCTCTCTCTCTCTCTCTCTTCTTGTTCCATCTTCCATTCTTTGGCTCCTAGGGTTTTGGAGCAAGTATTTCTCCAAGATCCATTTTCTTGAGTAATAATAAAGGAGAAACTTTGGAGGATCATTGGAAGAGAAACATGTACTTTTGTTCTTGCTACACATGAGGTAACCTTGTTTTGGTTTGGTATGATGATGGCATAGGTAGATCCTGGGTAAAGTATTTTATTTGAGTATATCTAACAAAGAGTATTCTTGTAGATCTATATATGTTGATTAGCTAGATAGGGTGCAAGTATTTTATCTTATTATCTTGATCATCCATATTATCAATTGTATGCATGTCATTGTGTTAGATCTTCCAGGTTTGGCTTCAATGGTTTCATTGGGAATGCCTCAAGGAAGAGTCCTCCTTTGAGACACACATAAACTCCTATTTTCTCTCTCATTTACTCATTCTCCTTTTGCTCTCATTCCATATATGTTTCAGCTAGCTTAACATAGTATATTGGTCATTTAAATCTAAATTTTTCATCAGATTTTTTTGTGAATTTTTTTTTCCCTAAAAAGCAAATTTTTTTCTTCACTTGTATTATTGTGTGTAGCTTTTTCATCAAGCATAGCTTGCTGGTTTTTTCAGGTTTCAGATATGGTTGAGGGGGTTATGCTACCCAAAATCATCCACACAACACTCCAAGGCCCTCCTACAAGTTGGTAGCTATTTCTCAACCTTTTTCTTCAAGTTTTAGGGATTCTTGTGCATAGATCTACTTGTTTTTTTGCATATTTTTAGTGGCTCATTGGCTTGGGAGAAGGAGTGGTACGACCTCCTCCCACGTGTGATCCTAGGGTAGCTTAGAGTAAGTGCAAATATTTTCTTTTTTTTCAATTTTTAGCATTTTCCTTAAGCTAGGACGTGGGGATTGGTTGATGTTGGGCATCTCCCAAGCCTAGGACGTGGGGTTAGTGATCTATCTTGTAGAATTGCTTGTTTACTTCTCTTACTTGTCTTTCTCTCTCCTTCCAAGTTGCTTCTAAGTTTAATAATTGCCTACCTTTGGGAAAGGAATACCCCAAATAGTAAGGCTAGGGTTTAAATATGTGTTGTTGATCTTTCATGTTTAATTGGATTAAAATGCTCTAGATCTAGATCTCACACATACTAATCCTTAGTTTAAGCCCTTGGGGCATAATCAGCTTATTTAGATTTACTTGCATTCTTAAGCCATATCGAGATCTATCTCCTTTTACATGCTTAAATCAAACACACTAAATGCCTAATGCTTTAATAGTTTAGTGAATGGTTTTCCTTTTTCATGCTATAACAATCTTAAGGCCATTTGCCAACACATCTAAGTTAATGCTTGTTGGATAAGTTGATAGTGTAGGCACATGCTTAAATCTTCATTTTCCTCTTCACACTTAATGCTTTGAACTTGATGCTTCTAACAAACATAAGATAAGTGTGATAATCTCGTTTTCTTCTTGGCAAGTTGTTCTTGCCCTTGTGATTTAGTTTCTTTCATAGCAAGCTACATATCTAGTGCATGGTGGTGAACTAAATCTTTATTTTAGATATATTTCAATGCTTTACATGTGTTAATTCTATTCATTTATAAACTTAAGTAACACACTTAATAAGCTGAAGTGAGTTTCGGCCTTGGCAATAAATCACACTTTTAAGGCATCCTAAAATCGTCAAAACACTCTAAAATACACCTAAAAGTCTACCCAATTGATATATTAACTTAATAGACTTAATAGGGCACCTTAAAACCACCATATTCACCATCTAAAATGGGGATTGAAGAGGGAAACAGAAGGTGATAGGCCGGGGACGGTCTCACGACACGAAGGAGCGTCCTTTCCATAAAAACTCAATCTTTTGGGCTGACCTGCGAAGCTAGGGTAGGCCTCGTTGCCATACCTCTTGAGCATCCAACAGTCATTTGGCAACTGGGGGAGGAGGTTTTTAGTGAAACACTTAATAAGGGTAACTAAAACTTTACAATCTTAAGAAACCCTTAACTCATTAAGTAATCAAACCTTGGGTTTAACCATCTATTAATACTTTGTGGGTTGAACAACTAAAGTTTTGAATATCTTGATCATTGTGGAATAATTGTGCTTTAATCTCTAGACCTTCTAAGTATCCTTGTGAATGTTGATGATGAACTAAATGTGTTGATGCTGATAATGCTTTAATCTTCTTATATCCTGCACATAAATTTAAAAGGTGGTTAGCTTGCTACATTGTACCATTGTATCTTAGCATTATTTATTCGCTAGTACTTGTATTTAGTATTATTTAGGATTAATTATTCTTTTGTAAGTAACTTGTAATTCTTTTGTAACGAAACACCCTAACATCTAGTTGACCCATTGCCCAACCTTAGGCACTAGTCTTAGTTGACCTAGGGAAAGGCTTGCTTGACATACTAACCCTTGCATCTTGCATTGTTGCCTTAGTATCATAGGATAGAATTCCTCTAACCTTAAGAAATTAAAATCAACTCCTATAACCTAAATTCTAAATATTATCTAGAAACTAGGGACTAACCCCCTTGGCTTCCCTAGGAGTGAGCCTAGACAAAAGAGGTTCAGGTCAAAGTGACAACATGGGCTTTCAACCTAGGCATTATGCCTCCAAGGACACACTAAGTGAGCAGGACTTAGGTCATGTTTGCAAGTGTGTATAAGGACAACAACAGGAGGGAAAATAATAATCATAATAAGGGTCATAATAAATAATAAATAGTAGGTGGGACCCCTTGTGACTCCCTTTAGTTCATAACAATCATAACAATCATAACATAACCATTAGTTAAGAAAACACACCTTCTTGTGTCTCCCATCACCATATTTACTTTTGGCAATTTAGCTCATGAAATTTGAAATCATTTCAAAAATAATACTCATATATCCAAAATAAAAATAAAAACATGTTGTCCAAAGGTCCCTGAAGTCAACTGTTCTAAAACAATATATAACATAAAACTCAAAAACCATATTTCCCAGTCTTTGATGCAACCTTTCCTTGGTTGTTGTTGTCACCTCTTGATTTTCCTGAATTTTCCTTAGGCTGTGAAGAGCCTTTAGGATTTATCTCGCTAATCACGTGGGAACAATCATCCCTCAAATGCATCCGGGAAGACACATATTTATCAGAGTCATTGGAGGGTGAGGAAGGGGCAACAATGGATTTTATTTTATCAAATGCATGGTGGGCTTCAGTATTCAATCTCTTGCTAGCATGGGAGGATTGCACTGGAAAGTGGATAGGGGCAGCCTGGACAATGGGGTTCAAAGGTGGAGGAGCAGGCAAAGTCAAGTTGGGACAACCACGATGTTGGGAGACTGTCAGGTGGACAATCTCTTTCCATCCATCATTTTCAGGGACCTCAGGTTGTAAGGAGACATGAGGAGGTACATGGATATTGGGGGCTTGGGGAGCTTGGAAAGGAGGCCTTTCAGGCCTAGGTTGGACTATTCCCTGCCCAATCCAATTAAAGAATCTGGCATGAAACAATTGGCCAAGCTCTTCTGAATCAAAGTCAAAATGTATGGAGAACCCAGGCCTTCTTGGGCCTCGGTTCCAATTACCTCTACCTCTGTTTCCTTGGCCATGGCTGCCTCGACTGAAAAAACTCATCTTGCATGCGTGATCAATTAGCAAATAGTCTTTTAAATAACCATACATGACAACTCTTAAAAATATGAAATATATTTGGCTTAGAATGTATCAGACTCATGCAATCCAATCCATACAAATTGTTTTAATGTTAATCAACGAGCAGGGGGGTGAAACAATGTCCTGGGATATGTGAGGGGTTTGTATTGAGCGAAAACATGATATAATGAAATGGGAGAAGAAATGGTCACTGCTCAATGACAACAATAATCAATTGTAAATAAAACCACTAAAACCTCACTGCAATCCACCCAAGACACTGCCACTTTCATCCACTTAAGACATAAATTATCTTGATTGTAATCAATATAAGAACATGGAGTGAAAAAATGAATATGGGATATGTGAAGGGTTTGTAATTAGCAGAAAGTGAGATAATGGAAGGGGAGGATAACGTTTATTGTTCATGAAATTAATCAAGCGATCCGTAAAACATTCTGCAGTAAGAAAAGATGCATCAACCAACAATCATTTGACCAGATAATAATTCTGTGTACTTTCACTATCCATTAATCAAATATTCACACAATGCCATCACAAAACATTAAGTATTCCATGTAAATTGTAAGAGGTTATGTTCCCTCCATTCACACACTCTGCATTTTATAACAATCAATGAACAATACCTATTTCCAATCTGTAATCATCAACATCAACCACTGCCAAGCATTTATTCAATCTACAACTATACTCAAAAGTCATGTTTTCAAGATCATAACGAAGTCACTACTACTGCAATAGAGCCATCAAAATTTCAATGATATTCATTCAACATATGTATGCAGTAACCCAAAAAATAAATACCAAATTGCCATGCCTGAAATGACAATTAACCATACAACCAACAACCACCATTTAGACACAAGCTACGCAGGAGTAATCTTCCCATAAAATCTAGTTCTGCCACTATAAAACAAAACAATTCAATGCGACTTAAACGTATCCAACACGATTGTCATCAATAACACACCTGCCTTAACCAGTGGTCAATTTCAATAATTAACATGCTTAAAACTCTGTGGGTATCCCTATAAAAACAAGTTGTCCATACTAGTAACACACAGTGCACAGCTAACAAAGCTCCATGGTGCAACATTTCTACTTGATACAACAACACATAGTCATGATAATAACTCAAAATATCATGCTGAGCTATCGATTGCTTGGATTTAGTCACCCGTAATCGACTATGTTGTGCACACTCAAGTCTATGCAACCAACAAGCACAAATATGTAGGGGATATACTTCCTATAGTTATCCAGTTCAGTAGTCATTCGGCCCCAAAGAAAACCATAATTACCATGCCCATTATTTTACTTTGCAAAACACCATACACAAAATGCGACATGTGTGAACAATACCAAGCATTCGTAACCAATGTCAACCATCATCCAAATCACTATAAGTGCAATTACTAGTGACTGCATATCAATTAACAATTCACGACTGTTGGATAAACTCAATCAACCGAACAAGTTGTGGTAGCTATGCATACCCATGCATCCAATAGAATTGGGGTAGATGTCCTTCCAATAAAAATATTGAGTATTAATATAAGGAGAGTGACTGCGTTCTGTGAAAGTGCAATTGGAAACAAAGGGTTTATCCTTATTATCACAGAAGCAGTAACCAAATGCCAAACTAACATGACTGTCATAGACCAACTAGGTGAGTCCGTATTCAACATAACCGACCATACATTCAAACCACAATAGCTTGTAGCAACTTGACAGGCATGACAGTCTCCTCTATAAAACTCCAGGCTGGAGGGTTAAGGTTCTATTTTGTAGCCAACCTAGGGGAACAGAGCCAACTCCTCGTAATGGTGGAACCTTCGAGACCAACGATGCACACAGAGAGAGCGTGACTCATTCGTGGCAGGTAACAAATTCGTGATAGGGGCCATAGCTGAAAATATAAGGCTCTAGTCTGGCCTGGGAAAGGTTTTTTAATGCGTGCAGGGTATAACCCTCGTGCTCTTCGGTGAAAAATCACAACACAAAGCTGAAGATAGGGTCGAGGAAGAACAATAACCTCATTTTGTGACCCCTGGTGGTGCAATCAAACAATTCCTAAGTGAACAAACATATTGACACAGAGAACCTCCAAACATTAAACCATGAAAGCTAAAGACTGTACTAGTGACAGTGCATGGAGATAGCTATCCACCTAAAGCTAAACATGAACCCTCCAACCAGACAATAGTGATAACAAAGAGCTATCATCCAGGAGGACCAACAACCTCGATGAACTCAAAAATATTGCAGGAAGAACCATCCATTTTTCATTCAAACACCAAAATTTCACACAGTTGCAATGCTTAGAAAAAACACAAACCCATACCCCTGAGCCAGTGATCATTTGATAACCAGAGCGAAGTCAAGAATGGCCAAAAAAAATGACATACATGTTAATCAAAATCCTTAAGACGAGAGGTGGTCGAATGGTTCCACCCTGCTATAATTCTGGAGCATAACCAAATCAACAAGATCGAACAATAGTCGATTAGGGTGGCAGACAACGGGAAGGGTAAAGGTGACATGCAATAAATGCACGTCTCCTCCACTCACAATTCATTAATTCAACAGTACATGCCAATGATCCCTCCATTAACACCAGTCACCAACCCATGCATCGAGACTATCAACACATTTAAAAACAATAGACCATACCACCTTTCTAACTTAAGCCATAGCATAGTCCAAATTCCATATAACAATTCGCATAACCATTAGCGTTATGATCTTGCCAAATATGCCACCAACGTTCCATATCATATATATATTGGCTGCATAATTCCATTAACCATTGTATAACCATTTTCATTATCGCCTTGCCTAAATGCACCACCAACTCTTTAACCATATGCATATAAATCATGTAATTCAAACACAATTTCATAGACATTTCCTTGTTAGCTAGGGTTTAACAACAATCAACAAGTATTTTCATGCATGTAGTATTGTAGAACTAGGTCCCTTTTGCATTTTTTATAGTACTTTGTCTTTCTCAAAAATTCCTTTCATACAATTTTCACTAACATGTTTGTTGTGTAGGTGTGATAAGAAATGACAGTAATGAATAGCAGGCTGTAGTAACATGAAGGAACAACATCTCAAAATCTCAACTTATACCAATGTCAAAATTATCTCATCAACCATGTAAAACTTTGTAGCACATCATCATAGCATAAAAAATGAACAGATCTGCTCTCCAATACTTCAAGGGGGTCCCACCTGCTAGTATTATTTAGTTTTTTTATATATAATAATAGGCTTTAGCAACACTTTGCGGGCGAAATTACGTTGATGTTTTCAATCGTCAACACACCATGTACCCCAAAACTCATGAAGTACCCCCAAACATGGTGTAAACACTTTCAGAGTAACCCAAAAGCTAGCACTTCCTCCTTATCAAGAAAGTGTTTACATAAACATTAATCAAATCTCTCTGTAACTCCACCAAACCTGCTACTTGTAAATATGTACCTACTATAGTCCCAAAATCAACCACTGTCACCCATGCTATAACAACATCTTGATCCTCCAAAGAATACTGACCACCTATGAATATGAAGGAATATAACTATAGAAAAAAATAAATCTAAATCCATCATCCTCCAAGTCAATATTGCAGGCCAAAATCATCGGACACCAAATCATGAATTTTCCAAGAAATCTTATAAATATAATCACATCACTATGCAATACCAAGACAAGTGTATCATATCTATCAAAATCACAAATATAGAAATCTACAAGTCAACTCCTTGATCATGGAGTACCAAGCTTGTGGTATACATAACAATCTATGCAATTCCATCAACAACATATGAACACAATAATCCCTCTCGTGCACCTCAATTCCTATAACAACTAAGATAACTTGAACTAGGTCAACTCTCTCATCCAAGAGAATCTTGAAGAAAAAGTAACATCATGGGTAACTCCCTCTATCTAAGAGAATCCATCAACCTTGTCCTTATACTCTACAATACTCATATTAGCTACAAACTTGAAATAAATCTCAACATCATCCTCCCTCAGGGTATCATACATCTCCTCATCAAGACAATTGGAAGGCTTACCAATGGAAAAACAAACGAATGGAATATGACTAGCATATCTCCTAACGGTTATACTCACCCTCACTAAATATATAAGCACTTCCACATGCTCTCAATCCTTCTGAATACTAGAAGACTCGTCCAATCTACATTGGAATGTATATGTGATAGTAGATCATCAATTAAATTGTAAAGTTCACCCTCTCTCAGCCCTCTATCCAAAGTCCTTGGACTAGCCAAACTACAATCATGGAAGGTGCATTGGTGTCCCTCAAAAGAAACTCTCCATTGTAGAACTATCATGAAAGAAGGTTTTTCCTCAAACTAGGAACCAATAGAGTATCACTTATTGGAAATATTACAATGTAAGTTACTTTTTTGGCAGTGCAAGGATCTTCCCTTTGTTTTTAAGTTGATGGTGGTGAGAAAGATTCTTCAAGCCTCCCTCATTTACTATGTGCCTTGTTGGCTTCCAAGCAAGGTGTAGTTTCGCTGATTGGAACAGATTTTGCACTCATACATGTGGGCCAAGTATAGTGGGGCTCCTGGGGCTCATAGTCTCTATCATGCCCAAGGATGAGGGGGGCCTTGGCCTGATTAATGTGGTGACCCAAGGAAACATTTTTACTGCTAAATGGGTTGTTAGGTGTTTGGAGGGCTCATCTCCTTGGTAGGTTTTGATGCAGAAAAGTTTGATTTCATCACATCATGGTGGCATAGTAATGGGAAAATTTGATTTATGTGATATCATCTCTACTCCTCATAATTTCCATATTTCAAGGCCCTTCATCTTTGGGAGTATTTGGATAGCTTGGAGGAGGGTAGTAGGGTAGGGTAGTAATTGGTCAGGAAGTAGTTTAGGTTGGGATCTGGCTAAGAGACCAATTTGGAGTTAGAAGCAGGAGGGTACTTGCATATTTGACTTCCCTCGTTTTCAAGTAAGGAGGATTAGAAAAAATAATATTTTATTCTAGAGAGATATTTGGGATTATAATGCTTTTTCTTGGAATAAATGGCATTCAGTGGTTAGGTATTTTGTATTTTCTTCTACAGATCGACTTAATTGGATGGAGATTGTTAGGCTCATACCCCAGAAGGAGACTTTTAAGATGAATATTGATATGACTAGGCCCTTTTTGTGATATTGGGAGTGGAGCTTTGGTCAACCCCTAAACCAATATGATTCTCGCAATCTCTACTCCATTTTGCATCAGCGACATGAATTAGGTCCCATTCTCAACACCAGGTGGATTTCTTCAGATGTAGAGAGCCAATGGATTTGGAGTTTGCATTGTGTATGGTACATTTGAGCTTCCTATAAGCTCCTAGTTTTTGCTTGGTTGGTGATATACCAAGGTCTCCCCTCTAAATCCCAGCCTGCCAAAAGTGGTCTTTCTGATCGCCTTTTCCCCTCTTGCTTGAAGTCTGAATCTGTGAAGCATATTTTATGGGAATGCGCCTTTGCGAGATATTTTTGGTATCAGGTTCAATCTCTGATGGAAAACATTCTTTAGGGGCATTTGCATTAGCGTGTGGTTTTGTTTGGTGATTCCATATCAGTGATTTGTGATTCCTTGGCTGGTATTTGACACTATTTGAGAGTTTCTTCCTTATTTATCCTTTGGAAACTTCGTCGCAAGTTTGTTTTTGATAATGAGGTTAGTTCTCAATCAACTTTTTTGCAATTGTGGAAATATGAGGTACGTATGCATCTCCTTGCAAAAGGGGCATTACTGATTAGATATGTACAACTGTTAGATCCATCTGCTTATTCTGATTTATAGTTGTTTTAGTGTCCCTTCGGAAGAGGTTACGATGTTCATTGTATATACCCTTCTGGTTTTTTCATTTATTTTTAATTGTTGGTATAAATAAATTTCTCTATATATAAGAAGCATCTTTTACCAAAAAAATAGAGTATCACTTAGCTAAAGAATATCTTCTGAAGGAATTTGAAAAGAAATGGATCCAATTCCTCTCACATGATATGTGGCATCATCACCAAGATCCATAGTCACACCTCTCTCTTGCTCCCGAATATTACTAAATAAATAACTATCATATGTCATGTGTTTTGAAGCTCCACTATCCACATACCATCTTACACTAGACACAATGTTAGAAGTCAATAAATAAGTCATGGAAAAGGTAGTCTCAAATTGAGACTCAATCTCCTCTACACTTGCTACAGTGTCAGTTGCAACCTATTTCATACAATATCCCTTCTTCTTCAATAGACATTGGCTGACATGATGTCCCATCTCATGACATTGGAAGCACTTCACTAACTCAAGTCCTTATTTCCTATATATGTACCATCCTTCTTCTTGAATCCTTTATTTCTACCCTTATTCATCCTCCCAACTAGATCAATAACATATACTTCCAATGTGTGCTCCAAACAATACTGCAATATGATTTCTTCTTGCATAATGTCAACCCAAAGTTTTGGAAACTTGGGTATGTTCTCTCAAGCACAAACACCTTGAACAAAAGGCATCCATCAAGGAGAAAGTCCCTCTAAGAAAATGGACACCAACTCTTGAACCTCCATTGGTGTTCCAATGGAAACCAATTGATCCTTTAGTTCATTGATCCTAATCAAATAACTCACCATATTAATTGTCTCACTCTTGTGAATGGTTGAAAGTTGGTTTTGCAAGAGAATATTTCAAAAAGTACAAGAGTTATGAAACAACTCAACCAAAGGATCAAACATTTTCTTACATGTCTTCTTATCTAGAATGTGTTACATGAAGTGATCCTTTACAGAATCGAGAATGATTCTCTTTACTTTGGTTTGATTTTTCTAATGAGTAGCCAACTATGTTGGATCGGTAGGTTCTAAAATATCCTTCATAACATGCTCCCACATATCATCTCCTCCTTAAGAAATTGAAGCCTAAAGTCCCATGGAACAAAATTGGAAGCTCCATCCAACGTAGCACACTCTATAAGTCTAAGAGTCACCTTACACATCATGAACAAGTCCTAAATGCTAAAAGCAACAATATATGAAGTAGACCAAACTGTTTCAAGGGCCAATATGCTTCTCTCAATAAATATAGTGTTTGAAACCCAACAAACTCAACATGGTCAATCAACTCGCCTAAGTAATCTTCAACTGGAATAAAATCTCCATCCTACTCTAGAGTGATCTCAACCACAACAGGCTCTGATACCATGTAGAAATTTCTGGAAAAATGGCTTTTAATGCATAATAGAAATTCCACCTATTAACTAGAGGTTTCCTAGATCTTCACCCTATGAATTTCATCCTTACAACTATTATGAAATAAACTATAAAACAACAATATATATATATAACAACCTAATATTCTAAGCAATCCAATAATAAAGCATACCAAACTATCTAGATAAGTTTTCATCCCTCAAGGGAAATTTATCACATATAAACTAGATCTAAAAAACTCACTTTTACAGTTGTTGTAATACTAGTAAAACAATAGATATAGTGACAACAAAACAATGCTTGAATTCCTCAATGGTAATGTCAAATCACTCAACAAATTGTCCTTTTACTTATTTCAAATCATCAAGACATATATAGTTGTAAATAAAAATACATGAAGAACATATATGGATGAAAATCGAATCTTGAAATTTTTGGATAGCTGAAAACTTCATTAATATGCTCAATATGAAGTTCATGTACATACCATAGCCTTTTCTTAAGGATAGTACTAACCATTATCTCTCCAAAACCCTAGCTAGGGAAAAACAAGAAAAATTGTAGCTCAACCAAGGAGCTCCAACATGCAAGAATCACTCCAACAAATCCTCAAAGGAATGCATCCTCTTCTCTTCTTCTTCTCCACCAAATATACCCTAAGGTTTTATCACAAAACCTTAATCTCAAACTTCCCAGGGATAAACCCTAACCATAGACTTCAATGTTCTTTAAGGTGCTCTAATAAGACCAAGAAACCATAGCAAC
>ML782649.1:392001-421737 GCA_009831015.1 Picea engelmannii
ATCAATATTCCAATGGGCTAGATAGAGTGGTTGAGTGCTTTGAACTTCATGTAAGAGTTCTCAGGGTTGATTCCTCGAGTTGGCTACCTTTGTTGTGTTTCTCACTCAATATCCTTTATGGTTCAAGCATCATAATTTGTGTCGACAAGTTTGCACTAGATACCATCCACAAATGAGGGGAAGTGCCCGAGAGTTTTCCCATAAGGTTTTCCTTGGGGAAAAAATCAATATGTTAATGGAATCAATAAAGGAAATGCTATATAATCTAAGTGGGGGGACAAACCATAAGTTTGAGCTACCATAAAATGGTGGGAATGAAATAATATCTAGAAATTGAGTAAAAAAAATAATAGTGACAATATTGCAAAACACAATTTCCACAAGAATATATCTAGATGGGGTGCTAGGGTTCCACAAAATTTTAAATCAAGACGCCCAAATTCAAATTCAATGCATAGATCAAATCACATGAGTGGGTAACCAAGATTAAGTATGCCTTTTATCACACTAGGGTGTTGTAGGGATTTTGTACCTTGCAGGAGCTGAGCTCCCTTAGGCTCTTCCTATACTTAAGTTAGGAACAAAGATATGAGCAAAGGATGCTTCTAAACTTGATAATATGTCATGATCTACAAATATATCAATCCTCTATCAATAAACACACAAACTTACATGAACAGTCGTTTAGAGGGAAACATCCAACATATCTTTTATTAATCAATTAAGCAATATTACAACTTACAGGTGTAAACTGAAGAGATATCTTTCTTCCAAGCTGCTTGCCCACGCCTTGCCACCAAAACGCCAGAGTAACTTTGCTAGTTCTTTCTCCCCTTTCCAATGGAAATGGATTGGTTCTTATAGGGATTTAGAGATAAGGCCATATGGTTAATGGGATAAGATATTCAGGCTTATACTAGAAGCCTTCTTGATACTAAACCATGATAAATCAGAGAGAGGTCTCATCCATCGCAACAAAATAAAAAAAATGGATCTCCTAGGCTCGGTCATGACCTAAGTACATAGATAGAGAGACCTGGTCACGACTTGGAAGTCTAGAAAGAGAGACCAACCCCTTCAATCGCGGGCTTGAGAAATGACAAGGGATACTGAAGGGAGATTAGGATAGAAACTCAATGGGAAGATGATGAAAGATGGGTGAATTGGGTAGGTGACCTCTATGAGATGATGTCTTAGTGTTTAGGGGGTTAATAATGCTATAAAAAAAAAACCCTAAAGTGTGAGGTCAGAGAAGGTGTATGATGGCCGAAATACTTTACCAATAAAAGGCGCAGACACATGGGAAAAGAGCTTGGAGAAGAGCATCGCCAGTCCTGCAAAAAGATCCTTGAGGTGGGAATTCTCCTTCTCGGTAAGACAAATGGTATCATAGCCGCCATAAATACATTGCGGTTCTATGCATGATGCAAGTGATGGCCACAAAAAGTACATCGTGGATCCATTAGGAAGAAAACATGACTCAATCCATGGCCATGAAAGTATACACTGTGGATCCATGAAAGATGCAAGTGAAAACATAGCCACGACCAAGTACAAATGTGGATCTATGTAACGTCACACAAAGCAGTGAGCAACGGGTGTAATGCTTGAAAATAATATCCATCACAACTTGGTAAAGAGTGTCATCTAACAGGAGGGTGATATTTCCCAAGGTATTCGTCCTTAATATCGATGGTATGAATCTACAACATGTGAATAAATGAGCTGGTGTCAAGCATGGTAGAAACCGTCTGATTATCGGTCATTAATGTATATTGTTAATAGACGTGAGGGAGTCCACCGATGATTATGATGGAACCCAAGATACTGAGTACAATCTACGAAGTGTGAATAAAGGATTTGACGTCGAACACTCGTAGATTTACTCGACATGAGATAATGACGTAAAGTCACTTTCAAAATGCAAGGAAACCTGCCATTGATGTCTGCAAGTCCCAGGGTACTGAAAGGTTTCTAGATTTCAATCCCGAATAATGAGTTGAAGTCGCCGGGATGAAATCTGTCGAAAGAGGGCCTTGATGTATCCCCCATAAATCGACGTGAAATAGGAAAATATGGATGGTGTGAAAATGATAATAGTGGGGCACGACTGACGAAGGGATGGCAGTGATAAACAAGCATAAAGGGATGATAGGTGACTAACGTATGGATGACTTCCCTTGAACAAGTATGCACGACAAATGGGCTTGAATCGACAACATTAACTCAAGTGAAGACCACAATAATTTTTTATGGACCGATGAGGGGAACGTGACACAATGATGAGAATGGTGGTCAAATGAGAGAAAATGGATAACTCGACTGTTGTATGAGGTGATAAAACAAGTTCCTTGTTCAAGGGTGACACAAAGTAATGACAACTGCCAGTTAATGAAGACAACAAGATGGAAAAATCCTCTAAAAATTCCCACCATGATTGGTGAGTACCTCTTTCTGGTTTTACGAGCTGGAGGAGGATAATAGATGCTCGTTATAGCTCATATGATGATGAGTCCCTTGACATATTGTTGACTTTAAGGAATTCTGATTATTAGGGCTTCCAATATGGTGTGTATTATTATTCTCCATTGTATTAGGATGTTGGTTTGATTAGCCTGGTGGGTTAGCTTGAGTGGTTAAGAACTGTGAATTACAAGCAGGAGGTCATGGAGACAAGTCCTTAGGATGGCTACCTTTATAGATTTTATTGGGCGTCACTCGATGTCCCCATCGGGTTAGGTTGTCAAAACTACAACCGGTTGGTTCACCTTTTGTATCATCCTCGAAATGAGGGAAAGTACCTAGAGGGTTTCTCGAGATGTACATTCCATTAAAAAAAAGGACGTTGGTTTGATTGTTGATTTCACAAAAATAACTTGAGATTGAATTTGACCCTTCATGGAACAGTTATAATATTTCATTTTACACTTGTATTAATTGCTTAAACATCTTGAATTTCATAGTATGTGGGTTATTAATTTGCATTGATGACTTAGTGTTCGCTCATATTTTCTTTATATGATAAATTTCATCAAAAATTTGCACAAAACCCACTTTGTAATTTAATTTTTTCCCCTTTTCACTTTTTTTGAATTAATATTTTAGTATCTCAATGGTAAGGCTAATTGACGAAACAACAATAACAGTTTTTATAATTTTAAGATATGTGTGTGAATACTTAAAATTAGATAGCACCTATTATATAATCATCGTCATTTTTTATATTCATGTTGTTTTCATCTCATGCAGGTCATTATCCATTCAAATGTCTTACTGGTTTACCTCAATAACTACACCATTTATATATTTAGATTCACAAGAAATTTATTTCCAGCTATTAGATTTTTTCTTCATGATTTTTGACAAATGATGTCTTTCTTTTCCTAATATAAGATAAAAATATAAAAATATTAGTGTATTTTTTAGTGTCAAAGTTTTAAGAATCTAACTTTTAATGCAAATTCGAAAGTTTTGCCTCAACTTTGAGGTTTTTGTTATCTATTTCTCATAACTTCCACTCTTTGAGTTGAATATGAAATATGAATTTATAGCAGGATTATTTCACTTCTCCTCAACCCAATTTCATAAGGAAACCTAAGAAAAAAAATATCATTCAAGTGTACTTCAATATCACAAAATCACAATGCTTAAGACATGATTTTACAAACATACAACAGATTCAAAATGTCATTATTACATCATATTATAATAGCAATAAATATGCTCCTTTATCTTCTAAATTTATTAAATCACTTCACCAATTTAGCTCCATGTTATGTCAAATCAGTATGCACAACCAACACTAGATTCCTACCCAACTAAAATGATAACAAAAGTTGAAATTCCCATCCACAAGTACACAAAATTTGGATAGTTCTAGCACGTTCTATATATAGAAAAGATCAAGTAAATGTACATTTCAACAACAAATCAAAATTTGGTACAAGTCAAGCTCTTCAAACCCTATCTAGGGAAACCATTAAAATCCCTAACCAACAATTGCTAGCTAGGAATTTATCCTAACCAAAGATGATAACACCAACAAATATCCTCAACAAGATGGCATAAACACATGCAAGTCTTCCTTGGAAGATACACTCATATCCCACAAGTGTACAAGGATGTCTTATTATATCTTCTCCACAACAAGCACACCAAGCAATGTTAAGGTTCCCAAATGCCACAAAACCCTATTCTTCTTCGCTTAGAAGAGCTATAAGATAAAAGGATTCCTCTACTTCTCTAGGGTTTATCTTGAACCTTAGTCTTCTTTATCTACTTAAGGTGAAACCCTAACCCTAATCTTCCCTTGAAATTCCTCCAAGAACCCTGGCACTTGAGACAAAGAGAGAAAATACACATGAAAAAGTGTACAATATGACAACTTCGCCCTAGATTTGACATATCTAACACAATTATATGCGATTACATGAGTGAGCAAATGCAAGTAATGAAAAGGCTCTCTCCTCTCTTTATTTATATGAAAAATGAGGGTGGCCAACAATCATAAAATGGATCAAGTTGAAAACAAGGAACCTATCTAATCACTAAATAGGCCCATAGGTGTAGTGCTCCAACTCCAAAGTGACACATGTCAAGCTCCAAGGCATACACATCCAACAAGCAAGGCTCCAACACCAAATGCTCCTCAAGAAGGGTCCATTATTCCTCCTCCAAAGACCTACAAAGTGTCAATGATACCTCCTAAGCTATGTGTACCTATAGTTCCACCATACATATATGATTACTCCTTAACCCAATCATCTTCAAGTTAAATGTAACGACCCTAGTTGGATAAATGTTCAAGAATTATAAAGTCAAAATTAATTAAGGGATTAATTGTGTTAACAAAGTATTAATTAAACAAAGATGATTTAATGATATTAATTAAGTAAGTTATTGATTGATTAAAGGCTATAATTGAGATTAATTAATTAATCAACTACCTACTACATTTAATAAACGTGAGTAATAAATTTAAGAGATCAATGTTATATGTTATAAAATGGTTACGTACCCAACAAAGGATAACCTGTTAATCCCGAGAAGATAAAACATTAAAGGGAGGATCAGGGACATTGACGAAGGCAGGTAAGATGTAAATGCATGAGTCGGTGAAGGAGGAATAAGGGAGGCAGGGAGGTGGACGTGAGGGGCATTCGATGGAGAGGGGGAGGATGGAGTTGGAGGACTGTGAGGTTTGCTGGGAGCAGTAGAGTTCTGGCTGTGGCACTTTTGATCAGTTGAGGCACCGGGTTGTTGGAGGTTTTGGGCATGGGGGCCAGGATATCCATAAATATCTTGGAGCTAGGTAGTTTTCCTACTTGGAAGGGAGGACAGTAGGTTTTGGGCATTTATTCTTTGTTTGTGGCTGGGTTGGTCTGTGTATCAGGTAGCAGGAAAGCAACAGCAAGGCAGCAAGGCAACAGAAATTAGCATCAGAACCAGGTAGTATGTTAAACTATGTGTTTATTTCATTCTACCATAAAAACATTATTCATTGATAAAATTAAGTTACTAAAGTTGCTATTATGAAGATTGTTGTTATGTTATGAAGTTATTATCTCAGTACATGAAATAAATTGCTTATGAAAGTAAATGATGTTTAGAAATATTTGGCTATTACATCAAATACAAGCCTACATGCAACAAGTGTCCCAAGGTCATCTAAGGTTCAATGCCTTCCTCCAAGTGTTAAGAAATATAAGGCATTAACATATGCATTGAGACATGACACAAGAATTGAAAAAAAAGGATTTAAGTCATCTAAACATTATATTCACCTCATAAACTTAAGAGTACCAATGCAATGGAAACTCATTATTAAAAAAAGTATGACACCTGGATAAGGATGATAGCTCATAAAAGAGGTGATCTCGGACTTTGTGATTGTCTGGGGACTCATAGGATAGCATTCATTCTTTTAATCACAAGTCTTAATAATTATACCAGTAAGGAAACATGAACTAGTGTGTAAATTGGTATCCTCTCCAATCTTCAATCTAAAACTTCTGAATTAAACTACAATGAAGATATGCCTAGAAAACCACCAAAATGGAAGTTAAATGGTTCATCTAAAATGAACTTTAAAATAGAGTAGAAATTTTGGAAGTGAATGCCATGTATGAACATTCCCTTGCTAATTTGTGAACAAATAGGATCACCAAGGAAATCTCTAAATTTATACACAATTAGGTGTCAAACAACAACCCAATGAATAGTTGAATTCTTGTAGATACCTTATTGAGTAAACCAGTTTCTATGTTGGAATTTCCAAATTTTGATTGAATTTTGATTGATAGGACTTCCAAACTTGAATCCTGACTATCATCATTGGCATCCCCCTTGTTATGTGCAAGGTTAAAAGTATATCGAAGAGATCCAAGCTTTGGAAACATATTCTTTTCTTTTTTAATATCTCTTTCATCATTGTAGTTGGTGGCCTTGTTTGACCACTAACCATTGATAATGATACCATTGTACTCCATCAATGTACTCCCCCACTTGGAATGTAGAGAGTAACATCTTTGACTCATGTTTCAATTCAAAAGACATGTATAATTGGTCCCCGACCATGCCCAAAATCTTCATCTAGAACAATTGTTTGAAAGCCTTCTTCTTTTGTGATTTCTCCAAGTAAATTTGTATTTGCATGTGTTTGAACTCAACGATAAAACTTATTCAAAATCTTGGCTTTTAATTTCCACTATCAAGGAGTTATCTAACTATAATGAAATTTTTTCTCTTATACCATGTTAAGAAATAGAACACATTAACATATGTAATGAGACATGACACAAGAATTGGCGGAAAAGACTTTAAGTCATCTCAACAATATATTCATCAAATGATATCAATAAATAGTACATGGATGTAATCATCTTGTACACTGAAGAGTTTTCACACACTAAAAACTCATCAATAGATAAGCATGACACATCATCAAGGATAAGGATGAAAACTCATAAAAGAGAAGATCTCAGACTTAGTGATTGTCTAGGGACTCATGGACTAACATTCCCCCCCTTAATCACAAGTCTAAATAATTATACCAGACTTTTGATTGAGGGGGGGAAATGTTAGCCTGTGAGTCCCAAGACAATCACAAAGGATAAGATCATATATTTTATGATTCATCATCCTTATGCTTGATGAGGTGTCATCCTTATGCTTGATGAAGTGTCATCATTATCTATTAATGAGTTGTTAGTGTGTTTCTACTATTCAGTTTACGTGGTGATTACATCCATATACTATTTATTGATATCAATGGATGAATATATTGTTGAGATGACTTAAATCTGTTTCCACCATTTTTTTTGTCATTTCTCACTGCATATGCTATTGTGTTCTATTTCTCAACATGGTATCAGAGAAAAAAGTTCAATATGGTTGAATAACTCCTTGGAAATGGAAATTAAAAGCCAAGATGTTAAATAAGTTTTACCATCAAGTTTAAACATGGGGAAATACAAATTTTCATGGAGAAAACACAAAAGCAAAAGTTTGCTTTCAAACAGTTGTTCCAGATGAATATTTTGGGCATGATTAGGGCTCAATTATACATGTCTTTTGAATTGAAACATTAGCAAAGATGGTACTTGACAGACTTTTCAATTACTTCCTAATTAACATAGTGAGAAACTGAAGAGTTGTACATTTAATTATCAATATGAGGTCATATCTTACTTACAAAATATCATGCACCATATAGGCAAAGATTAGTGTTGTTCTAGCTAAGGGGTTGCAATGCTTTTGATGTCACAAATCGAGGCTTCAAGTTACTTAATTAAGTCACCAAATTATATTAGTATAGGAAAGTATATATAACACTTGCGAAAATTAAATCACATGTACATAATTGAAATGATACTTGCATAGATTGAAATCACACTTTGTAGAAATTGAAATTACACTTCCCAAAATTGAAATCACACTTGCGAAAATTGAAATCACACTAGAAGAAATGGAAATTGAAATCACATTTGTGGAAATTGAAATCACGCTTGCAAAATTGAAATCACACTTGAAGAAATTGAGATCACACTTGCAAAAATTGAAATCTACGCTATGTTCTATTGGTGACTAGTTCAAGTTGAATGAAGGTCATGTTCTATTGTAGCAATTACGTTTTCGCATATTCGGTAACTATCCATTGTAATTATCAATCTCAAACTGCTAAAGCTATCATGAATAAAAAAGAAAATAGAATAAAGTGCAGTTGCAAGCGGAGTTGCAGCACAAAAAAGGAATCACGGTGATGCGAATTGTAACAATGTAAATTGCAACACAACATAATTTAAAGTGAAGTGAATTGTAGTACCAAGAATTGTAATGGCGTCTATGGTATTGAACTCAAATAAATCGAAATAGAGTTGAATTGCAGCTTAAAGTTATGAATTCTTCTAACATTAATTGAATGTCAACCACACATGAATTGCAACATTGTTTCTATGAAATCAGAATCATAACAGACTAAGAAATGAAACAATTACTTAAACAAATGTATATAATTGAAAGATTAAAACTTACACTAATGTACAAGCAATACCTAACTAAGGAGGCGGTCCTACCCCCTTAGGCAAGGTACTGAGTTACGAAACCAAGATCACATGATCACCAACACATCAACACACGAATGAGGGTGGAACTGGAAATTATATTGCAAGAGTCTACAAATACAATAGCAACATAATGCTTATCACTAGAATTCCCTTTCCCTCGGCTCTGGGGAAGTTAAAGTTCTTATACAATATGATTACTATCTAAAATTATACAAAGGAACAGATGGAAAACCATGAGAATCTAAATGTTCATATGGTTACAATGATTTTAGAAAAGATCTATGTGTTCCCACTTAGTGGAAAAATCGATTCTCCTTTTGGTCATCCATTTTCCTCTAGCTATTTTCCTCTATGAAGACTATTTTATAACTGTCGGTGTTGGCAGATTTATATTTGGAATCGCAACAACGGTGTACTCAGAGTCGTAGCAATAGAAAACATGTTGGGAATCACAACAATTGAAAACGTGTTTGTAGTTGTAATGATCAGCTAGAGCCATAGCACAAGGAGTACACTTGGAGTTGCAACAGTTGGAATTGCATCATGAGGTGTACTCTTGGAGTTGCAATAGTTGTATTGTCCCTATAATTATAGCAGTGATGTATTGCAGCCACTACAGTGAGTTGCAATTGTTGTATTACTCATCTGTAGTAGTATTAGTACATGAAAATAACAAGTTCCTTTAAGAAATATGCAAGAATATTGTAATAATGGCATATGGGGAATATTTGTACCTTGATTATAAATGTGACAAAACTAGATAAGGAGAGTATCAAAAAGGAAGTGATCAATGGAAAATGGTAAGCAAAAACATGTTAGACGGGTGTTGAAAGTATGCCAATTTAAGAACCTGTCATCTCCCCCGGCCCAAAATTGTTGCATGTCCCCATGCAACCAACAATCACCCAGTGTTAGAGAAGTTAGGGTGACCCTAGCAGTCACTAACAATGCATGTTACCTCTTATGTTGCCTCATTCTTCTCATTGTTATCATGTTTTGTTGGAGCTCCTTTGTTTTCTTGCTATGTCCCTGTCTAGGTGGCTTCATCAACCATCATGAAATGTGTAGCCTATACACCTACCTCTTTTGTCTTTGTAAGTTGAGATGTTTCTTGTAATTTGGTGAAAGGTTCCCCTATAGCAAGAGGACTTTCTACAGGGTAACATGATTTCTCAAGTGTTGTTTGTTCCTCCAGCTCATGTTTGAGCATTTTTAGATTGATCTAAAGTTTTCATTTTTTCATCCTTAACATTTTTTTTTCTCTCACCAAAGAGGTATAAATAGGTAGAGAGTGAGGGATGATTAGCCATATGGGAATGATCTTTTGTTCTGGAGTAGCAGCCTCTGGTTGTGATTCATGTAGCCTAGGGTTTGGTGCATCATTTGAGTCATTGGTTGGTGAAACTTGTTCTACTTCATGTTCTTCATGTGAATGGGTAGGTCATTCCCAAAGAGGTCCTCCTACTGGTTCTTATGTAACAATAGGTTCTTTGGTTCTTTTTCTTTCTCTTTTGGATTAACATCATTTGATCCTCAAGAGTGCCTCTTGTTGTTTCAGCAAGAGGCACCATTTCTTGTTCCTTTTCCTCAATTATGCTTATTGTTGTATCAACGAAAACTTCCAGCTTTGCTATGTCTGTTGGACTGCCATATTGATCGGGCTTGTCTATTTGAGGCCTTGGAGAATGTGTCAGTCCTCTATATCTATTGGAGCTTGTTCTTGAGAAGGACTCCCCACTGGTTCTTGTGGATCAGTAGGGGCTTCTAGCTCTAACTCTTCTTCATCTGAATATGTTGTCAGGAGAGCATTGAGGCCTTCAACAAGAGTTCCTTGGTCTAGTTATTGTGTGTCAGCCAAGGCCTCATTGGTTTCCAGATTAATTTCCTCCTCTAGCTCTTGTGTGTCAGGGGAGGGTTCTACTTCTTCTGTTGCTTGGAACTCCTCCTAGGATTGTTCCTTGGGCTCCTTAATTTTCTTATTTTTACGTTGAGTTGCAGTTGCATGGTTGGTTCTTTGATTCCTTGTAACAGAGGTTTGCCACTTTTTAAACACTTTAAATCTCTTTGTCTGGGGTTTGGTATTAGTTACCTCAATGTCATTATCTTGGTCGTCCTTCACCAGAGTTGCAGCAAGTTGGCCCCTTTTCCTAGTGGACCTCATGGATTTATTTGGTAGTAGAGTCACAACAACGGGACTCGTTGTATCCATGGAGATGTTCCCTAGTGGAGGAGTCACAATAGTGGGGCTCACCGTGTTCATAGTATTGGTACCTAGCGGAGGAGTTACAGTTGCTACTTGCCCTAGTGCCGAAAGGGTAGGCGTTTCATTTCGAGTTGCCTGAAGTGCAACGACTTTACTTTCGGTGAGCATAAAAGGTGCTCAAACGATGATGTTCTAGGTGCGACCCTATTTTTGGAGTGCATGGTCCACCAAGAGATTTATAAGGTCGTGTTGGGATACAATTTATGTGGGGTTATTTTCCCTCTGAACCAGCATGGTCATCATCTGCAATGTTTGAAATAAGAAATATGGCATGTTAATCGGTCGATTGTGGCATAGATGGTCAAGCAACCAGATATGATGTATGTAGATAGTTTTGTAGAGACCTTCGTAGGTGAAGTATCACTGCACAAAGACAACCACATCCTCCCATGGGTGAGACAGAGACCGACATTCAAAACTTGTTCCTTTCTTTACTAAAGCTTCTTCGGCCTTGAGGAATTTCCTGAGAACTTCAAGCTGTGAAGTTCTTCTCATGTACCATCGTTCTCCTATCCTCGGTAGGTCGGTGACCTCTACCAATGTTTCTTCCTTGAATTATATGTGTGCCTCGACCAATGTGGAGTGTTCAGCTCTATAATTCAGGGTGAATTCTAGCACTATCTCTTCATTATATCCCTATAAACATAGCATGTAATACATCTGGCCAGCATGTCCCAGAATGTTTTTGATGTTGTTGTAAACCTCAAGTAGCATTGGTTCAGTCAGCTCTCTGCATATTGGTGAGCCTCCCATGGATCCTTTCTTCTCCTAACTTAGAGTGTTGGTGTTTGCAAGGTCTATGCGAGTTTGTGGGTGGAGAATTCAGAATTGTGGCAATGAGGGTGGTGGGCATGGAGATCGTGAATATAGAAATGATGATATGATGTGGTGGTTATGGAGTAATTATAATAGACACATGCCATTAAAACTTACTCATTGCAAATTCTGATAAGAATGTGTACCTTTTCTGTCTTACCTTGAGTGGATTTACTAGTACAGAGTTGTGGCGGTGGAGGTTGAGGTCACATCAATGGTCCTAACCAGAATTGCAGCATCGACGTTGTGAATTCTATTGACCGAAACTCGAATGATGGATATGCTCATAAAGTGACAACTGGGAGCAGAGTCACAACAACGAGAGTTGTGGCGACAGATCTACAACATTGAATGTTATGGTGCTAGTGGTATGGACAGGAATTGTAGCAACAATGGTGCAGACGAAAAGTGAAAAAAATGAAAATGAAGTTGCAAGCATATTTGAAGCAATGTGAGTCGCAGCAATGGAAGTGAGGTAATTGAAATTTTGGGGAATGAAGTGGAGTTGCATCCAAGGGAATAGAAGGGGAAATTTTTGAAATGACAAAGGGATGCAAGTGGAGTTGCATCCAAGGGAATGAAAGGGGGAATTTGTGAAATGGAGAAGGGCTACAAGTGGATTTTCAGCTAAGGGAATGGAAGGGGAAAGGTTTGAGAAAAATTAAGCAGAGATGCAAAGGGGAGTTGCAGAAATGGGAATTACGGCAACGGGGATAGTTTCAGCAAAGGGAGTTGCGCCAATGGGAATAGTTGAGGAAAAGGGAATTGCATCAATAGGATTTGTAAAAAGGGGAATTACAACAATGAGAATTGAAGCAACATGAGTTGCAGCAAGGAGAGTTGCAGCAATGAGAATTTCCTCAATAGGAGTTGCAACAAAGGGAATTGCAACAACATTGTTCTCCCCTACATATCCTGAAGAAAAAAAATATTTATTAAAATTTATTGAGAAGGATCCTGACACACCAATCACAAAATTGTGAAGTGCCCTTCTTGTCTACTCTGGGGTTTTTGTTGTTGAATGTGTAAGCTAGGTTAAATTTCACATTTTTTTTTACAGCGGAACAAAATGGAGATTATCTAGTCGGGGCTCGTTCATCCAAAACAAGTTCCAGATCATTGTCGAGTCATCCATTTGCAATCTTCCTCAAGAAGTATTCCTTTGATAGGGATCGGTGATATAAGTGAATTCTATGTCCATTAGCCATCAAAGGAATTTTTTCATCATCTATGGTACGTAATTTGATGGCCCCATTGTCATACAATGTATCAAATTCATATGGACCGAGCCATCTGGTGTAAAATTTTCCTCTAAAGTCCTTGAACCTAGAATCAAATAATAATGCCCAGTCTCTAGCTTTAAAAAAAAAAATCTTGATAAAATCATCGTGCCATTTGGACCTTTGGTTTTGTATAACTATGGCTCGGTGTAGGGAATCTTGTATTAGCTACTCCAACTCATTTATTTGAAGCAATATTTGTTTCTGAGCTTCTGATAGGTCCAACCCAAGTTGTATTATTGTCCTCAATGTTTGAATTTTTGTCTCTATGGGCAGCAGTAGTCTTTTCCCATATACTAACTCATAGGGTGTGCATCCTGTAGTATTCTTACATGTGGTTTTGTATTCCCATAAATCTTTAGGGAGTCTATCAACCCAGTTCTTAAGGTGTAATATGACGGTTTTAGTGATGATTGCCTCAAGGATATTATTAGTCCCTTACACTTGTCCATTTTCCTGTGGGTGATATAACATTGTTACTTTGTGCTTGATTTTGTAGTTTTCCATTAGGTCTCTGACAAGTCGTGATGTGAATTGGGTTCCTCTATTAGTCACTATTTCTTGTGGTATTCAGAACTTTACAAAGATCTTTTCATGGAGAAACTCCACTACAACCTTTTTAGTTGATGTCAAAAATGATTTTTCCCCCATCCGTTTTGTAACATAGTCTGTATAGACAAGGACGTAGGAGTGTCAACAGGAAGGGGGATTTATTGGTCCCACAAAATCAATGGACCATTTGTTAAAATTTTCTAACATAATTTTTGGTTGTAGAGGCATTTGACCTGTATGGTTCTACCCTTGTGTTGATAGTTGTCACACCTCTTTACATGCTCTTTGGTGTCTCTTAAAAGTGTGGGCCAATAATACCCCTGATGGAGTACCTTGTACTCGATCCTTTTATCTACAAAATGGTCCCCACATTGTCCATCATGACATGCTTTGAGTGTGTCATGGACTTGATCCTCTCGTACACATCTTTCAATAATCAAATCAGGCCCATTATAGAAGAGGCAACCATCAATCCATGAAAATATTTCACTTTTCCTAACTATACTTTGTCGTTCTTTGGGGGTCAGATGTTGATATTATGGTAGTTGTGGGAGGTATTAACCTCCACGTGTAACCTGACAAGAACAAAATATTCCAGGAAGCAAGAAGAAACCCTAAAGCATTGGACATAACCCTAGAAGACAAGTCGGCTAAAGGAAATACTTAATATTGAGTTTTTAGCCTCCAGGATGAGAAGTCGGCCCAGAAAGCTAAGGAGAAGTAGTATAAATATAGGACACCATATCTCATTTGATACACACAACTCGTAACTGTAGAAATGTAGAAGTGCACACTGCAGAAACTGAGTAAGTGTGCAAGTCCGAAGAGTAGCTACAGCTGCACCTACTGCAACCTGTATTCTCGGTTTAGGCTTGGACTTTCTATTGGTTATGGTTTGGACTTTGTTCCTTGTGTGGTAGATTTGGAGAGAGGTATGCTACATTGATTGGCTATTAGGCCTAGTTTTTTCTTCCATAATTATTCTCTGTCAAGGTTGCGGTGCTCGGGGGTGGCTTTGGCCTATGGTTGGGTGACAATATTGCTATATTTTCTATGGTTAAATGAGCACACCTATTATTTGTAATAGGTTATGGGCCCACACTATCTTCGTACATTCTAACCATTGGCAAATAGATTGGGAGGATTTGTTTAGTTACAGTTCTAGTTGCAGTCAGTTTTTGCTGCAACAATGAAACCCTAACCCTCTTGTTGAGGCACCTTAAGTGAAGATATTGACCTAATTTATGGATAGCCTAGTGCTCCCTAACCCAGTGCACCTCCTGGTACTCTCAGCAAGCTAAGACGCCAAGTTTGAGATTTTGGTCAAAGTCAAAGGTTGAACAAGTCAAAGTCAAAGCATTCATGACTTACTCTATGAAGTCATAAAACAAGTTAGAAGGGGCTTCTAACTTCAGAGCATGGAAGACAAGGATTGACCTCATCCTTGCCAAAAATAAAGTGTTGGATATCATGAAAGGAAAGATTGTGGAACCACAGGTTGAAGAAGGAAAAGAGAAGGAACCTCAGAACGTTGCAATTATGGAGAAGTTCAAGGACAATGACATCAATTCCATGAGTATCATAGTGGACTTTGTAAAACACCACTTGATACCCTACATCTCTCATCTTGACTCGTCTAAGAAGATGTATGATGCCCTAACTAACCTCTTCTCAATCAGAAACATTGGACAAGTAATGAGTCTAAAGAATGAGCTTCGTGACATGAAAATGAATGACGATGATAGCATGACATCATACTTTGTGAGAATATCTCAGTTAATACATCAACTACAAGCTATTGAAGAAATCATTTTAGAGAAGGAACTAGTAAATATAGTACTCAATGGTCTTCCTAAGACATGGGATGCATTTTCCGCAAGCATGAACATAAGGAAGGAGTATCCCACATTTAAAGAACTTTGGACTTGTTGTGCACAAGAAGAATCAAGGATTAGAGCGAAAGATAAATTCCAAAAGAAAGATGATAATCAAGCCTACACAACAAAGTTCAAGAAATTAAGGAATAAGAAAAAAATTGACTCAAGGAAGAAACCAAATCAAGAGAAAGATATGTCAAAAATACAATGCTTCATCTGTCAAAAACATGGTCACTACAAGAATCATTGTCTCGAGTTAAATAAAAGGAAGGAAACACAAGAAGCATCAGTTTCTGAAGAAAGGGAACCCTCAAAGAAGGCCAAGCAAGATAAAACAGACTTATTCTAAGACAACGTAACAATATTCTTCATAGTTCTTGTACATACCATGTTTACATAGTTTTTGTACATATCTTGTATATATATTTCTTAGAGGACAAGATGTTAAAGTGAAACAATACCTATGGAAGAATAACAAGATAGGGATTTCTATCATGATGACTACAATTCAATCAATACACATGAGAAGATGAAGTCAATTGACGATCCTTGGTAACAATTCTTGTGGAAGCTATTATATAAGTAACAACTACCAGATAAGTTGAAATCAGAATCAAACTTGAAGAGACCCAGAAGAAGTCAAAATAGAAAGAAGTCAATGATCAAGAGGAATTTAGAAAAAGACTTGTGACACTTTGCATAAGGCAATAAGGATGAAAATGGAAGCATGGACTCTCTTATATGGAGGGAACTGATTACATAATTCCAAAAGAAGAGCATGTATTCATGCATGAAACAAGGATTAGGAGGTATCTAATCCTAAATAATATGATTCATTGAGGATTATGAAGTATCTATCCACGTTCCCATTGAAAGTAGCAGCCATGAAAAGAAGCACATGTTCAGTTTGACTTTAGAAGAAGTCTTCTTTGAAAAGAAGCCTTAAAGTATCCTTGGTTGTCCATCTACATCCATGATCCTATGATAAAAGGAAGAAGTTGGAATCTTTAGGGCATGGAATCTATAGAAAACTCCATGGACCCAAGAGCTAAAGAGAAACATGAGGAAGAACATGAAGATTCCAAGAGAGAAAGAAAATCAAGAACAACCAGTTATTATACCGAGAATCACAAGACTACCAGCTTGGTTTGAACCCACTAGAAGCAATCAAGAAGAAGAAATGGAAGTTATGATGAAGAACAATATATGTAAGAAATTGTGAAAAAGGATTATGAATGGAAGCATTGCGAGATTCATAACTAGAGGTTCTTCCAGAAGGAGGAAAAGATTATGATAACAACTTGTTCCCACAAACCAGATACACATCTATCTGAGCTATTATATCTCTTGCAGTATCTAGTATCAGCTAGATGGATAGTCAATATGTTGATGGATAGACATTCTCTAGGCGGAAAATGGTCCAAGACATTTATTCTTCTAGGACATATGTCTGGATTAAAAGAATAGTCCTTGTATCCCATGGCGTGTCTTCTAGCATCTGTTGAAATAGTTATTCTTCTAGGACATATGTCAAAATTAGAAGAATGGATCTTGTATCACTTTGTGGAGTGAGTGACTTATTCAATATCATGCATGATTACTCAGATGGAGTATGGCTTCGAGAGATGATGTAGTTGATGCTATCAGATGATATTGATAATGATGATGGTGCTCATGATCTAATCATGAGATAACATGTATGTATATGATGATGCTACCGATTGAAAGGTATGTTTGTGCTCCAGACCATTTGTTTCAATACCTCCCTAGCTAGGAGGGAGTGTTGATATTATGGTAGCTATGGAAGGTATTAACCTCCACGTGTAACCCTGACAGGGATAGAATATTTCGGGAAGCAAGAAGAAACCCTAAAGCATTGGACATAACCCTAGAAGACAATTCGGCTAAAGGAAATACTTAATATTGAGTTTTTAGCCTTCAGGATGAGAAGTCGGACCAAATAGCTAAGGAGAAGCAGTATAAATACAGAACGCTAGATCTCATTTGATACACACATCTCGCAACTGAAGAAATGTAGGAGTGCGCACTGAAGAAACTGAGTAAGTGCACAAGTTTGGAGAGTAGCTGCAGTTGCAACTACTGCAACCCGTATTCTCGATTTAGGCTTGGACTTTCTATTGGTTATGGTTTGGACTTTCTACCTTATGTGCTATATCTGGAGAGAGGTACGCTACATTGATTGGCTATTAGGCCTAGGGTTTGCTTCCAGAATTATTCTCTATTAAGGTTAAGGTTCCTGGGGGTGGCTTCGGCCTATGGTTGGGTGACAGTATTGTTATTGTTGAAATAATGTAACTACAAAGTGTATTATGATTATTATTTGATATATTATTCATTGGATCAATCCCCATTGTGGATTGATCATGTCGGCTATTGTAAAAGACTAAATCCCCTTTTGTGGATTGGTCATAATGTAATTGTAATAGGCTAAAGAAGAAGTCGGCTCCAGAATATATCAAAGAGGCCCCAGAATATAATAAAGGTGGTTATAACCACCCAGATTGAGAAGTCGACCCTGCCAGTGAAGAGACATTTCCACACGTTCTAGACTTGTATAAATAAGGAGGCTAGCGCCTCACTTAGACACACACTCACTTGTTCATTGAGAGACAAGTTTTGGAGCTGCAGTTGGATAAGAGAGAGAGAGAGGCACATCTTTGGGAGAGGACTTTCTGTACTTGTTTGATTTATCTCTTGGCATTGTATTGGCTATCTATAATCAAGAAGTTTTGCTAGGTTTTTCTTCCCCATGAGGGTTTCCCAGGATAAATGATGTCCATGTAGATGCATCGGCAATAGCATTGGGAGCTATCTTAGCGTAACCAGGAGCAGGAGACTTGGATCACCCGATAGCATTTGCAAGCAGAAAACTATCCAACTCAGAACAGAACTATAACACAACAAAAAGAGAAGGCCTAGCTATGGTTTACGCACTTCAGAAGTTCAGACACTACTTATTGGGAAAACATTTTAAGATGTTTACATATCACTCAGCCCTAAAGTACCTAGTCAACAAGCCAGTGTTGGGGGGGATAATTTCTCGATGGTTACTGTTATTTCAGGAATTTGACTTCGAAGTAATCATCAAACTAGGAAAACTAAATGCAGGCCCTGACCAACTATCACGAGTCACAAATAGAAAGTGAAACCCTAGTTTTCACAAAGTACCAGAAAACCAGAAGCACTAGTCCAGAAATACGCAGATCAAGTTTGAGGGGGTAAAAGATGGATTTTCAGAAATCTAACTCACCAGCTTACTTGCCTCAGCTCAATGCATCTATCCCCTGGATCATAATTTTAAAATTTGAAGTTTGAAAAATTAGGGTTTTCTCATAAAACCCTAAGTTGCAGTTGCAGTTGCAGTCTCATAACCAGTTGCAGTATCAATTGCAGTTGCAGTACCAGTTGAAGTATCAGCCGTAGTACCAATTGCAGTCACCCTTGAAACTTTCAAGAGTTGGTAATGATTACCGTTGTTTCCAGATGGTGCCACTACTCGCAAATGCTATCAGAGGTATGTACTCACATATATTTAAACTATTAAGCTTTAAAGGGTATTTGCAAGAGAAGGGATCTCTTGCCATAGATCCAAAAGGATCTCAAGATCCAACACATTTAGAGGAATGATGCAACCCAGGTGTGATTATTTTGATATGCATCTATTTGTTATGAAATTATTTTGATCAGTGTTGCATGTTGAAGCTATGGTTGAATTATTAGATGGATTAAAGTAGAGATCATAGAGTTTATTCTCTAACCTAACCTTCTGTCAAGAGAGCATATTGTCCTAGTACAAAAGACAGGTTGAAGAAAACGCTTGTCATCTTGAGTGAAGGAGACTTGGAAGGAAAGTAGCAGCACACTCATTCTCAAGGACAAGACTCCAGGTTCCAGGAGAAATCTCTTGTGGTAGTTCCAGGTTTCCATGGAGGAATGTTTGATCACAACACTATGAGAGTGTTGACCTCATTTCATATTGTATTCCTTACCTTTAATCTTTGCTTCAGATAAGTTACAAGTGATAGCTCTAAAGGAGCTACTGTGATGATTGTTCGTGCTATTGCTCTATATTATCAAAAGGATATTATTATTGCTTGTTGTTTTGTTGACCTTGTTCTAAGTCACAGGTAATAACCTTGAGGAAGCTATAGTGAAGGTTGCAGAAGGCAACGTACTAAAGGAGAAACCTTAAAATAAGCAATCATCATTGGAAAAGAAGAAGGATTGTATACGAAAAAGGGTCACTCGAAAGCTGCCATGACCAATGATATTGAAAACCCATGTGAACTTTGGCATAGAATATTAGCTCACAATAACTACAAGGTGCTACCATACATATGCAAAGCGGTCATAGGTTTACCAGAACTCAAGGTTGACCATGAAGGCATATGCAATGGATGTGCACAAGGGAAGAACATCAAGAACCCTTTTCCAAAGAGAGACATCAAAGCAGAAGGAGTCATAGAACTCATTCATTCAGATGTGTGTGGCCCAATGCATCGTCCTCCATTAGTGGGTATGTATATTATGTATCATTTATTGATGATTATTCTCGTAAAACCTGGGTGTATTTTTTGAAATCTAAAGATGAAGTGTTCAACAAGTTCACGGAATTCAAAGCCTTGATAGAGAATCTTTCCGAAAGAAAGATCAAGATACTCAGGTCAGATAATGAAGGAGAATACACCTCAAATGATTTTGTGAACTTCTACAAAGATGTTGGGATCAAGAGGGAACTCACTACTCCCTATAATCCTCAACAAAACGGTGTAGTTGAAAGAAAGAACAGAACAATAATGGAAGCTGTGAAGACTATGATCCATGATCAAGATCTTCCTATGTGCTTATGGGCAGAAGTAGCAATGATAGCCGTATATGTGCAAAACCGATTGTCCCATAGTGCACTTGGGTTCAAGAACTCGGAAGATATGTTCACTGGAAAGAATCCAAAGGTAAGCCATCTCAAAATGTTTGGTTGCCCAGTATTTATACATATACCGAAAGAGAAGAGAAACAAGTTGGAACCCTCAGGAAAGAGGGGAATATTTGTGGGATACTGTGAAGTCTCCAAGGCCTTCAGGATTTATATACCAGGTCACCATCACATTGAGATCAACAGGGATGTGACCTTTTATGAAGATGCAACGCTCAAGAAATCGAGAAGATGCCAGCTTGAAGAAGTATATGAAGAGGAACCCGTAATCCCCAGAGTTGCAGAATCAGTGAGGGAGGTTCCCAGAGCCGCAAAACCAGTGAGGGAAGTCGTAACTTACCCTGATGAGGAAATTCTAGAAGATCATGACATAGTAGAATTTCAAGAACCTCCTTAGATGACGATCTCCCATAAAAGAAAGCCTGTTGTGGCAAGAGAGCTTATTCAAGATGGAGAGAAGTATGGTGTTCCAGAAGGAACCATGAGACAGGTGAAGAGACCAAAGCCATTTTCCAGTTATACTTCTTTGATGTGTGATATCCTAGAGAAGGAGCCTACTTGCTTTGAAGAATCCATTCAAGAGAAAGAATGGGTGGATGCCATGACAGAGGAATACCAATCCATAATAAAGTATGATGTATGGGAAATAGTTCCCAGACCAAAGAGTAAGGACATGGTATCTTCCAAATGGATCTTCAAAATAAAACATGTTGTTGATGGAAGTATTGAGAAGTATAAAGCAATATTTGTCGCTCGTGGCTTTTCTCAAAAGGAAGGCATTGACTATGAAGAGACATTTTCTCCTGTAGCCAAATACACTTCAATCAGAACCATCATATCCTTTGCATCTAAGATGAAGTGGAAGTTACACCAGATGGACGTAAAGACATCTTTCCTAAATGGTGTCATCGAAGAGGAAGTGTATATAGAGCAAGCTCAAGGATTTGAAGTTGAAGACAAGAATTCTCATGTCTGCAAGTTGAAGAAATCCTTGTACGGATTGAAGCAAGCTCCTAGAGCTTGGTATGGCCTGATAGACAGTTTCCTGACGAGCTTGGGATTTACCAAGAGTAAAGCAGATTGTAACCTCTACTTCAAGGTTATGAACGATGAGCCAGTGATATTATTGTTGTATGTGGATGACTTATTCTTAACTGGAGAAGAAAATCTCATCACCGAATGTAAGAAGAGACTCGCCTCATAATTTGAGATGAAAGACCTTGGCCTAATGCATTATTTCTTATGTCTTGAGGTATGACAGAGTCCAGAGAGGATCTTCCTTAACCAAGGGAAGTATGCAGTCGAAATCTTGAAGAGATTCGACATGTTAGAGTGCAAGTCCATGAATACACCCATGGAAGCGAAGCTGAAGCTGTTGGTCGATGCTTCATCATAATTGATTGATGCCACACTGTATAGATAGATCATTGGATCGTTGATGTACCTGACGAACACCAGACCAGATATTTGTTTTTCCGTGAACACCTTGAGTCAGTTTCTGGTACAACCCAGACATGTTCACCTAGTGGATGCAAAACATGTGATGAGGTACCTTAAGGGTACATTAGATTATGGTCTCAGTTATGATGGAGATCATGATTTCACATTAAAAGGGTACACTGATTCAGATTGGGCAGGAAGTGTTTCTGACAGGAAAAGAACTTCAAGATGTTGTTTCAATTTGGGATCAGCCATGATCTCGTGGCAGAGTAGGAAGCAATCCAGCATTTCTCTCAGCACAGCGGAAGCAGAATACATTGTTGCATGTTCTTCCAGCTGCGAAGCTATATGGCTTCTAAAGTTGTTGACCGGTCTATTTGACCTAGAGATGGAAGAAACCATGATCCTATGTGACAACCAGAGCTGCATAAAGATGACAGAGAATACTATATTCCATAACAGGTCCAAGCACATAGATATCCGATATCATTACATCTGTGACATGGTGCAGAGAGGAGCCATAAAACTCCAGTACGTTAGCACAGATGAACAGGTTGTTGATGTGTTTACCAAGCCACTATCTCGTGTAAAGTTTGAGCACTTTCGAGATAAGGTTGGTATAGTCCAGAAGGACCTTCCTCAAAAGGGGGATTAGTGTTATGATGATATATACCTAGTACTATGCTTCCAACTTAACCGCTGTGACATAAAGAAATTCTAGTTGTTGTGATGAGATGTGACTAGTATTGTGCTTCCAACCTGATAGTTGTGATGTAAAGAAAGTCTAGTATATTGCTTCCAGCTTGATTGTTGTGACATAAAGAAAGACGATGTGATGAGACTAGTATTGTGCTTCCAGCCTGATAGCTTTGACGTAAAGCCAGTCTAGTATCTTGCTTCCAGATTGATTGTTGTGACGTAAAGCAAGACGATGAGATGAGACTAGTACTTGGCTTCCGACTTGATAGTTGTGACGTAAATCCAGTCTAGTATCTTGCTTCCATCTTGATAGCTGTGACATAAAGCAAGACGATGAGATGAGACTAGTATTGTGCTTCTGGATTGATAGATGTGATGTAAAGCCATTCTAGTATCTTGCTTCCAGCTTGATTGTTGTGACGTAAAGCAAGACGATGAGATGAGACTAGTATTGTGCTTCCGACTTGATAGTTGTGACATAAATCCATTCTATTATATTGCTTCCAGCTTGATAGCTGTGATGTAAAGCAAGACGATGAGATGAGACTAGTATTGTGCTTTCATCTTGATAGTTGTGACATAAATCCAGTCTAGTATCTTGCTTCCAGCTTGATAGCTCTTACGTAAAGCAAGACGAGCATTGTGCTTCCAGCCTTACAGCTGTGACGTAAAGCCAGTCCAGTATTATGATGATGAGCCAGCCTCGTGTTGTGATGATGATGTATTAGTTTTATACTAATCCATATTGATGCAGATGATGATTGCATTCCTTTGAGAATGATGATGTTGTCGATGAAGAAAACTTTCGATGATTTATAGATACGCCAGTCAGTGATAAAAGATGATATTGATGATGTTGTCCTCCTGATGTTGTTGATGATGCAGTCCTCTCTCTCACCTGATGTTGTTGAAGAATACCCTTCTTGTTAAGGGGGAGTGTTGAAATAATGTATCTACAAAGTGTATTATGATTATTATTTGATATATTATTCATTGGATCAATCCCCATTGTGGATTGATCATGTCAGTTATTGTAAAAGACCAAATCCCCTTTTGCGGATTGGTCATAATGTAATTGTAATAGGCTAAAGAAGAATTTGGCCCCAGAATGTATCAAAGAGGCCCCAGAATATAATAAAGGTGTTTATAACCACCCAGATTGAGAAGTCGGCCCTGCTAGTGAAGAGACATTTCCACACATGCCAGACTTGTATAAATAAGAAGGCTAGCACCTCACTTAGACACACACTCACTTGTTCATTGAGAGACAAGTTTTGGAGTTGCAGTTGGAGAAGAGAGAGAGAGAGAGAGAGAGAGAGAGAGAGAGAGAGAGAGAGAGAGGCACATCTTTGGGAGAGGACTTTCTGTACTTGTTTGAGTTATCTCTTGGCATTGTATTGGCTATTTATAATCAGGAAGTTTTGTTGGGTTTTCTTCCCCAAGAGGGTTTCCCAGGATAAATGATGTGTCTCTTGTGATTGTGTATTTATCAGTGATTCTATCTTATGCTATTGTTATCTATTGAAATGCAAAGAACTATAATATTGGATTAAACATTAACAATTATATTGTCTATGGTTAAATGAGCACACCTATTATTTCTAACATCAGATAATGCAAAAGTTTTCCTACAACCAAAATTTTAGCAATGTCTACAAACCAAGGTGAGTTAGTAGACATTGCAGAGAGGTGTTCATCTAGAAAAAAAATATTCTATTGGAGGTTCATTCTCATTTCATGTTATTCTAGAAAGGAAATCAACAACTAAATTATATTTTCCTAGTTTATCTAGAATGGTAATATCAAATTCTTGCAATAAAAGAAACCATATAGTGATCGTACCATTAGTGATTGGTTTGTTCATTAAATATTTGATAGCAGCATGATCAATGTGTAAGATGATAGGATATACAGTAATGTAGTTTCTAAAAAATTTTATTGCATGAATAACAACAAGAAACTTTTTTTCAGTTACCGTATAGTTCAATTCTGCAGGAGGGAGATTCTTACTGACATAGTAAATTGCATATGGGCCCTTTCCTTCGAGTTGTCCAAGAACAACTCCGACATCAGTGTTTGATGCATCTATGGAAATGTGGAACAGGAGGGTCCAATCATGACTTCTTAGTACATGAGCTTTAGATACTTTTACCTTCAATTCAACAAGGGAATGTTGGCGTGTCTATGTCCATATAAACTCGGTGTCTTTTCTATGTAGAGAAAATAATGGATGAGCAATACATGAAAAAATTTCAATAAATCTAAGGTAATAGCCAACATATCCTATAAATATTTCGTACGTGCTTTTGTGAAGATGGAGTTGGCAAATTCAGTATTACCTTTATTTTTTTTGGATCGCCTTGAATACCTTTCTCTGAGATGTGATGTCCCATTATGATGCCATCAGTTGCCATCATGAAACACTTTTTGTTAATAAGGGAAACATTTGATTCTTTGCACCTTATTAACATTTTTTCCATATTAGCTAATTCCTCATCAAATTTGTCTCCATATGTTGTGAAATCATCCATATATATTTCCACACGATCATGAACTAGATCAGAGAAAATACCTATAACATCGCGTTGAAAGGTGGCGGGGGCATTGCATAACCAAAATGGGAGAACATGATAGTTGAATGTCCCCCAAGGACATGTGAATATTGTTTTCTCTTGATCTTCAGGGGATATTTGGATCTGGTTGTATCCGTTGAATCCATCAAGGAAAGATAAATACTTATTTCATGCTAACGTGTCCATGACCTGGTTGATAAATGGTAACGGGAAGTGATATTTATGTATTGATTTATTTAATTCTCTATAGTCTACACAAATTCTCCATTTATCATTTTTCTTTGGTACCATGACAAGAGAGGATACCAATGGCTATCATAAATGGGATAGATGAAGTTAGTTATAAGCAATTTATGTAACTCTTCTTTGACTATGTCTTTCATTGTCGGGTTCATCCGACGTTGAGGTTGATGAATGGGTCTGCCTCCTTCCTTAATATATATATGATGTGTGCACAGGTCAAGATGGATTCCCTTCATGTCAAAGTAATCTCAGGCAAAGAAATCACTATGTTTTTTCAACACTTGAACCAATCGCTCCTTTTGTTGTTCAATTATTCCTTGGTTGATTTTCAAGGTTTTCCCTAGGATAATTTATATGGTTTCTATAAGGGATCCTTGATATTTTTGTGACAATTCATGTTTGATAGGTGTTGGCAGTAGGCCGAAATGGGAAATAAATCATGCACAAAGAATAATGACAGATGGAAGAGCAATCGTGGGAAAGAAAGTGTGAAAGAGGAAAGCGATAACTGGCAAGAAGCATAGCATGCGTGCATGCAAGAAGGAGGCGACAGCTGGAAGGAAGCAGCGAACACATGCGGAGAAGGAATACCTAACAACAATATAGTTATGGTTTTTGGTAAGATTTTTGTGTAAATGGCTGAAGAGCCCGATAGATATAAATATAGGAAAGCAGGTATCAAAGAGAGGTTCGGAGATTTTGTGAAGGTTGAGCTTTACTAGTATTGTAGAATTGAAATCGTTTTATGTAATGTTTTGATAAGAGAACTACTTGTAATGAGTGAGCTAAGTGGGAGGTATACCTAGAGGATCAGATCACAGGCTGAGCAGCCTGGTGCGATCTAGTTCGCCTCATAGAGATCTTACCGATCTAAGGAGAATTGTAAGCGTGAGGCGCAAGAACTGCAAAACTACCATAATAAGAGAGACAAGAGCCAAATCTTTGTGGATGTAGCCCCGAGAGGGGGTGAACCACGGTAATACCTATGTAATGTGATGAATTCATGCATATCTCTAATTACTTTTGTTACTTAAATGTTGAATGCGATGAATGAATGAGTTATTATACTGTTTAGTTCATTGTTGTTGTGTTATTAAATCCCAAAGGTCAGATAACAGTAATTTGTAATACAAATCATAAGTAATGGCTCAGAATGGAGACCCTCTATATCCTAATCTATCCTAGGCTATAAACACCTAAGACGTACATCCACCCATAAAAGCTATCTCGGGTGAGACTACGCAGTGCATTCTATGTGCTATGTTTCCTTCTAGTTCACCAGAAGGGTCGATAGTTTTAGGCTTTGTTGGTACCCTGAAAGATATGAACCCTAGGTCAGTAGCCTAGATCTGTTCGGTAGGTTAAAACCAAAAACTGGTTTTGTTTCCATTGTAAGAGGAACAAGAAAGGATTGAGTAGATGAGATAGAACACATGTGGAAAAAAATGAGCGAAACTAGAAGACCGTTGAGTCACTAGAAGGGAATGTTGAGACCGTGGAACCCCATGAAAGCAGAAATCGAAGGCTGGTTGAGAACTAAAGAGCTAGAGTTTGCCTAGAAAGTTAATAGAAACTTTAGCCTGACACCTCGCAAATATCTAAATAAATACATGTTTACGGATTTACACGAATTTTTTTTCTGTGATTTTCCTCACCTATTGCAGGAGTGGATACTAAGGTTGAAAGATAACCACATGACGAACCGGATCCGACAGCTAGATTGGACCCCAATACAGATTGACCAGTTACAATAGGTGAAAAACAAATTCACCCGCTCAGTCGACTTTTGGCTTGATAGTATTGTAGCAGGCTTCATCATATAATTTGCAGTTGACACAGCGAAGTCATACAGCGCGACAGAGCAGGAATTTCTACGCGGACCTTGCGGAAGGTACATTCAATCACTGTATACTTCAATTAAAATACTTCTATATAACAAAGGTATAATGATGATGGAAGCAGACAGTTAAACTTCCCTACATGCATGGGGGAAGGGGGGAAGCACTGACAGAGGGAAGGATAAATGGTCGAAGGAGAGGATAAAGGCAAGAAGGAGGAGGAATTCTTGGACCTGATCTTGATGGATGACGACCATCTTAAGTGGATCTTGGTGTCACCTGGAATGATCTATAGTGGAGTACCCTACCAATATAAGGTGAATACCAAGAAAAGAGTAGTAGCTGTGAGGGAGGGCTTGGAAAGTGATGAAGAAGAGATAGAGGATCTCCAGGCTATGGAGCAGATTGAGGAAATCCTGCGCAAAACCTATGAGAGGAAAAAAAGAGGCTCAAGAATAGGAGGAGAAGATAGACATCCTTTCCATATTAATGTCAGTGTGGAACCCATAAACCCATGTGTGACTAGTACACCACAGAGAAAATCATCTTTTAGAAAACCGAAGTTTGGAGGAAGTCCGATAGCGAGAAGCACATCTACCATAGGAGAAACAACTGAAGGAGCCAGTTTAGGAAGTACTAGTCAAGTATCTACACTGCGTGGCAGAGGTAGCAATTCAGTATTTAGAATGGCAGGACATGACCCCACGATCAGATTACCAGAATTCTGAGGAGAAGCAACATAAGACCCAAATAATCATTTGTTCATTTGTGCAAAGATCCGGGAGGCAACAAATCATGGATGAAGATACCAAACTTGCGCAGCTAGCAATCGCGCTAAGAGACCGCGCACTAGACTGGTACATGAGTCTAGACACAAACAGTGATCTTGGGATGATGAGGACACTGGAAGACATCAAGAAGCTACTGATTAATGAGTTCCAGAAGCTGAGCTCAGAGGACCAGTACATGAATGAAATGATTGAGATCTGACAGAAACCAGGAGAGTCTATATGGGAGATTGACCAAATATTTAAATGATTGAAGGGAAAGTTAAAATACCTTATGACCGAGATGCAACATCGGCATCTGTTTGTCAAATCACTACTCCCACACCTAAAATACCCCTTACGACAACAAAATTTTTAGACACAGGTTGAGGCGCTACAGGCATCCTTACAGCTGAAAGAGAACCAGTACCAACAGACGGACCCGGCCATTGAAGAATTGAAGGAGGATTTCAAGAACCTCGCATTTCAGTTGAATCAGAACAAGAACAAGGAAAAACGAGAAGTTTTTTGGTGCACCACATGCAGCACAAAAGGACACCACAAGAATGAATGTCCAACATTCGCACAGTATATGGCAACAGGCATGCCAAACCCACTCCCACAGGAAGGATTATGGTGTGAAATATGAAAGAAACTGGGTCACAACCCTTATCACTACACGATGATGCAGAAGTGCCAGATAGTTCCCAAGAATTCTTATTGCACTTTTTGTAAGTCCATAGGCCACGATGATAAATATTGTATAACTATGGAGCTTATGCGAGAGAGAACATCAGATGCCTACAGGGTACAGGCCGAAATGATGACTGGGAAAGAAACGCCACAGTTCAATCAAGCCCTAAATCCACACAATATTGCACAGCAGCAGTACAACATTGCACAACAACCATACAACAATACACAACCACAGTACAACCCGGCGCAACCCCAGTATAATACCACACAGTACAACCAGGAACCACCATATAACGCGTTGAGAGGGGACAGAGCAGGCTATTGAGGAGGAGGATGAGCCATAGGAGTGTTAGAAAAATAGGACTGCAGAGCAATAAAATAAAACAAATGCGGAAACAAAACACAGAAGATACACAATACAAGAGAGACACGGATTTACGTGGTTCACCCAGTGTGGGCTACGTCCACCAGAGAAATTGCCAGGTCCTTCCTTTATTATTATCCAACAAATGAAGGGATACAACCTACAGTAAAACCCGTTGTAACTTCCTCTTCTTTCTCTCACAGTCTCCTCTCTCATAATACAATATTCACCATCATACATTTCCCTCATAAAAGAGGGTTGCCTTCTAGGGAAAAAAACCCTAACATAATTTCTACCGTTAGATCTGTGACCTTATAATGAACGGTCCAGATTTACAATGAAATTACAATATACTTTTACAAGGAAATTTTTCCTTCGGGGGCTTTGCCCCTGAAGCCCCGCTGGGGGCCCGCTTGTCCCTGAACCCCCCAGCCAGGGGGATAGCCCCCCCGGACACCGCAGAGGGGGTGCCCCCCCGGACCCCGCAGAGGGGGTACCCCCCCTCTGCACTCCCCCACGTGGAAGAGTGTACATACTTCTAGGGTGTAAAGTCTTCATAGGTATAAACACGGTTGAAGAACAAAAGACCTCTGAGTCAGGAAGATAATCATGCTCTACAACCAACAATCTCCCACTTGGAGACTAATCTCAACAACTCCACCGCTGTTGTATATGCTGGACTCTGAACCTTCTTGGACCTGGAAAATTTCTCATCTTCATCTTCATTCTTGAAGACCAACTGAAACTGAGAAGGAACTCAGTTTCTCCCTGGTTACTCCCTTTGTTAACATGTCTGCAAGATTCTGGCTA
>ML782649.1:424560-485083 GCA_009831015.1 Picea engelmannii
CTATCCTTTTGTCTTCCCCTGTTCTCCATGTTCAACACATTACTTGATGTCTCACCTGTGCTTTTCCATCACATTTCCTCACTAAGGATAACACCAACAACATCATCAAATTTTAAAGTATTTGAACCAGAGACAGAGTTACTAACAGCCATGGCCAAGCCATTCCATCTTTCTGGCAATGAGCACAAGATTAGAAGAGCCCTAACCTCATCATCAAAGTCCACTTTTACAGAACTTAGTTGATTAGTAACTGTATTAAATTCATTTAAATGATCTGCAACAGACCCACCTTCCAACATCTTCATATTAAATAATCTCTTCATTAGAAATACCTTATTGGACGCTGAGGGTTTTTCATACAATTTTGCCAATGCGTCCATCAAACCCTTCCTTGTCTTTTATTTGGAAATATTGAAAGCCACCGACGCTGCCAAGCTCAGTCGTATCGTTCCTAGAGCCTTTATTTGCTACTCCGCCCAATGGTAGGAATAGATCCTTCTGATATAAATAATCTTCCATCTGCATCTTCCATAACTGGTAGTTTTGGCCGTTAAATTTCTCAACCCTAAACTTTATATCTTCCAACATTGCTCCCACTCGAACCAGGAACCCTCTTTTCCTACGAATTACCTTTCTCTCTGATACCAGTTGTTAGAAAAATAGGACCGCGGAGCAATAAAATAAAACATATGCGGAAACAAAACACAGAAGATACACAATACAAGAGAGACACAGATTTACGTGGCTCACCCAATGTGGGCTACGTCCACCAGAGAAATTGTCAGGTCCTTTCTTTATTATTATCTAGCAAATGAAGGGATACAACCTACAACAAAACCCGTTCTAACTTCCTCTTCTTTCTCTCACAGTCTCCTCTCTCATAATACAATACTCGCCATCATACATAGCCGCAATACATTTCCCTCATAAAAGAGGGTTTCCTTCTAGGGCAAAAAACCCTAACATAATTTCTACCGTTAGATCTGTGACCTTATAATGAACGGTCCAGATTTACAATGAAATTACAATATACTTTTACAAGGCAATTTTTCCTTCAGGGGATTCGCCCATGAACCCCCCATCTGGGGGGATAGCCCCTCCTGACCCCGCAGAGGAGGTACCCCCCCTCTGCACTCCCCCGCGTGGAAGAGTGTACATACTTATGGGGTGTAAATTCTTCATGGGTTATAAACATGGTTGAAAAACACAAGACCTATGAGTCAGGAAGATAATCAAGCTCCACAACCAACAAGGAGGCTTCGGACGTGGCAGAGGACCAGTCACATGTCAAAATTTTCAGCAACCGGGACATTATGCATAAGAATGCCCACTGCCGCCAGCAACTTGTATGTATTTTCTTGCATCAGATCACAAGACAAAGGAATGCCCGACACTGTTAGTAAAGATCCAGGAAAAAAGGAACTAGAACAACCAAAATGTTCAATGGATTTCAACCAAAGAAAGGGAGGATGGATGAAATATCAACATAGTCACCCGTGGAGGAACAAAGACAGGAAACGACACAACCCGACAAGAACCTGCACAGAACCAGTGGGTAAGGAAGAACACCAAACCAAGGAAGCAGTTTGATGCACCCAAAGAAAAGGAGACTTTTAAGGAAGCCAGACAAGAATTTCAGAAGAAGGACACATCATTGACTTCCACTGGGCAACCAGCCCATGAAGCCCCAGAATATGAATTGTCACCATCATTGGATCCTACCAAAGGAATGTCACTCAAGGGACAAGTAAGTACTATCAAAGACTTTTTGCAATCATGCATCAAAATATTAAGTGAACCTTCATCTGTGAAAATATTTCAAAACATCTTAGAGAAATGTAGCAACGAGACAGAACAAAAGCTAGAACCAAAGATTGTCAACACCTACACACAATGAGAAGAACAAGTAGGGAATTCAGATTGAATGCCAACATTGGGGATTTCAATATGGGAGATATCATACTAGACCTAGGGTCCGAAGTAAATGTACTACCCAAGAAAAGCTGGCAATGCATGGAAGAACCAACCTTTGGATATTCGAATGTCCAATTAAAACTAGTGAACCGACACAGAGTCCTACCAATCGGGAGGTTGAAGGGTGTAACAATATATCTTGATGGTGTGTGCACCAAAGCAGATTTTGAAGTCATCAAAATAGTAGATGGCATAACACCATACCCGACACTACTCGGTCTGTATTGGGCATTTGAAAACCAGACCATAATTAATTTGAGGACAAGAAAAATGACATTTCAATCTGAAGATTACAGAGTTATAGCACCATTAGATCCATCAGAAGGGGAAAGGTTCCTAGAACCCACTTGCCTAAACTTAGAGGAAATCAGCCAGTTATACAGAACAACTGTGCGCGAGGCGGATTATGTAAACCCAACTGCAGAAGGGGTACTCAGTTGGTGCAGTATTACTTCATGTGGTATGGATTCAGACACCGTTTTAGAAAAGTAACAGCAGAAACTACATGAAGTATCCACGAGAAGATGTGCAAGAATAGACCATGTAGTACGATGTATAGGCACAGAAATCGTAGAACCACCCAGTTTCCATGGACTTAATGATTTGGAAACATTCTTGACACAATATGAAGATGAAGTATTAGAGAACCAGAGGCTACTAGCACTGGACTTAGCACTCAAGGCCACACCTGCCAGATGGTGGGGAGCACACAAGGAGACCATCATAAACTAGTACCAATGTAAGAGGCTACTGCGCATAAGGTTCATCGCAGCATAGAAAAACAACAAACAACAAAAATATGAAGGATTAGGGACACCACTGAAACACTTGATGGAGTGAGAAATGTTGTGGAAATTGACACCACCAGAGGAATGGCCTCACCACTTTATTCATACATTAGAAGGCATACCAGTGAACCAGTATATAGATCAGGAACTGCACAAAGGAACGACAACATGGGCGACATTGCAACAAAACTTTACCACCACTTTCTCATTCGATCATGATAACCCCAACATAAACGCAGCTCTGAAATGAATTAGAGGAGTCATATTCATTGAGGAGCCAGAAGTAGAACTTATTACCAAAGAGAAAGAGTGAAATAAACAGACAGTCAAGGAACTATTGTCATGTTACCAGGTATAGGAGGACATACTGGATGAAGAGAACCCATGTGACATTCAGATTGTAGAAGTAGATGGCGACACAAACGTGAAGGGACCACAAATAGAATATGAAGTTATTTCTGCGCCAATCAAGGTAAATAAATTTAACATCGGTACAGCGGAACATCCCAAAATGGCCAGCATTAGAGACCACTAGGAGGACCCAACAGTAGAAAGCATTACAGAACTGTTGCGCAAATACAGTGAATTATTTCCTACAACATTTACAGAGATGAAAGGTATAGCAGGCGAACTGGGAGAAATGAAAATACCTCTCACACCAGAAGCGAGACCGATCAGACAACGACCATATAGACTGCACCCTATATATAAATAGAAAGTTAAAGAGGAGATTGATTGAATGCTTGAAGCCGGCATAATCAAACCAGTCAAGGAATCAGAATGGATAAGTCCGATGGTCATATAGGACAAGAAACAAGGAAGACGGATCAGGATATGCGTCAACTTGAGGATGTTGAATGATGAATGCCTACACGACCCATTCCCTACATTGTTCATGGATGAAGTGCTAGAGAATGTGGGGGGACAGGAAGCATGCTCATTCACCGATGGATTCTCGGGTTACCATCAGATTAAGATAGCACAGGAGGATAGATACAAGACCACATTTGTGACATAATGGGGATCTTACCAATATACAGTCATTCCCTTTGGACTGAAGAATGCACCAGCAATCTTCTCCAGAGTGGTTATCGCAGCATTTAAAGAATTCATCCACCAATTTCTCAAAGTATATATGGATGATTGGACAGTCTATATTATGTTGAAAAACCGTGTAGAAGTCTTACACTTTATCCTAGAGCGATGCAGACAGTGTCAGATATCACTGAACGTAAAGAAATGCATATTTGGAACACCATTTGGGATACTATTGGGCCATATAGTATGCAAACAAGGGCTATTGGTCGATCCGGAAAAGGTCATCGTCATCGTTAATTTACCAGTGCCGAAAATAGTCCGTCAGCTACGAGCGATGCTAGGACACACAGGATACTATCGGAAATTTATCAAAGGATATGCGTAGATCACAGCACCAATGGAAAAATTGCTAAGGAAGGATACAAAGTACCAATGAAATGACAAGTGTCACCACGGTCTGGATACCCTGAAGGAAAATATGGTCACTGCACCGATATTAGTATTTTCGGACTGGGGAAAGGCATTCCATGTGCATGTAGATGCATCAGCGATAGCACTGGGAGCTATCTTAGCACAGCCAGGAGCAGGAGACTTGGATCACCCAATAGCATTTGCAAGCAGAAAAATATTTGACTCAGAACAAAACTATAACACAACGGAAAGAGAAGGCCTAGCTATGGTTTACACACTTCAAAATTTCAGACACTACTTATTGGGAAAACATTTTAAGATGTTTACATATCACTCAGCCCTAAAGTACCTAGTCAACAAGCCAGTGTTGGGGGGGATAATATGTCGATGGTTAATGTTATTTTAGGAATTTGACTTCGAAGTAATCGTCAAACCAGGAAAACTAAATGCAAGCCCTGACCACCTATCACGGGTCACAAATGGAAAGTGAAACCCTAGTTTTCACAAAGTACCAGAAGTACCAGAGTACCAGAAAACCAGAAGCACTAGTCCATAAATCCGCAGATCAAGTTTGAGGGGGCAAAAGTTGGATTTTAAGAAATCTGACTGCACCAGCTTACTCGCCTCAACTCAGCGCATCTATCCCCTGGATCATAATTTCAAATTTTGAAGTTTGAAAAATTAGGGTTTTATCATAAAACCCTAAGTTGCAGTTGCAGTTGTAGTCTCAGAACCAGTTGCAGTATCAATTGCAGTTGCAGTACCAGTTGAAATATTAGCCATAGTACCAGTTGCAGTCACCCTTGAAATTGTCAAGAGTTGGTAATGATTACTGTTGCTGCCAGATGGTGCCACTACCTGCAAATGCTATCAGAGGTATGTACTCACATATGTTTAAACAATTAAGCTTTAAAGGGTATTTGCAGGATAAGGGATCTCTTTCCATAGATCCAGAAGGATCTCAAGATCCAACACATTCAGAGGAATTATGCAACCCAGGTGTGATTATTTTGATATGCATCTATTTGTTATGACATTATTTTGATCAGTGTTGCATGTTGAATCTATGATCAAATTATTAGATGGATTAAAGTAGAGATCATAGAGTTTATTCTCTAACCTAACCTTCTGTCAAGAGAGCATATTTCCCTAGTACAAAAGACAGGTTGAAGAAAATGCTTGTCATCTTGAGTGAAGGAGACTTGGAAGGAAAGTAGCAGCACACTCATTCTCAAGGACAAGACTCCAGGTTATAGGAGAAATCTCTTGTGGTAGTTCCAGGTTGCCATGGAGGAATGTTTGATCACAACACTATGAAAGTGTTGACCTCATTTCGTATTGTATTCCTTACCTTTAATCTTTTCTTCAGACAAGTTACAAGTGATAGCTCTAAAGGATCTATTGTGATGATTGTTCATGCCATTGCTCTATATTATCAAAAGGATATTATTCTTGCTTGTTGTTTTGTTGACCTTGTTCCAGGTCACAGGTAATAACCTTGAGGAAGCTATAGTGAAGGTTGCAAAAGGCAGCGTACTAAAGGAGAAACCTTAAAAGAAGCAATCATCATTGGAAAAGAAGAAGAAGGCTTGTATAAGAAAAAGGGTCACTCAGAAGCTGCCATGACCCATGATATTGAAAACCCATGTGAACTTTGGCATAGAAGATTAGCTCACATTAACTACAAGGCTCTACCATACATATGCAAAGCGGTAACAGGTTTACCAGAACTCAAGGTTGGCGATGAAGGCGTATGCAATGGATGTGCACAAGGGAAGAACATCAAGAACCCTTTTCCGAAGAGAGACAACAAAGAAGAAGGAGTCCTAGAACTCATTCATTCAGATGTGTGTGGCCCAATGCCATCGTCCTCCATGAGTGGGTATGTATACTATGTATCATTTATTGATGATTATTCTTGTAAAACCTGGGTGTATTTTTTGAAATCTAAAGATGAAGTGTTCAACAAGTTCAAGGAATTCAAAGCCTTGATAGAGAATCTTTCGGAAAGAAAGATCAAGATACTCAGGTCAGATAATGGAGGAGAATACAATTAAAAATATTTTATGAACTTCTACAAAGATGTTGGGATCAAGAGGGAACTCACTACTCCCTATAATCCTCAACAAAATGGTGTAGTTGAAAGAAAGAGCATAACAATAATGAAAGTTGTGAAGACTATGATCCATGATCAAGATCTTCCTATGTGCTTATGGGTAGAAGTAACAATGACAATCGTATATGTGCAAAAATGATTGTTCCATAGTACACTTGGGTTCAAGACCTCGGAAGAGATGTTCACTGGAAAGAAGCTAGAGGTAAGCCATCTCAAAATGTTTGGATGCCCAGTATTTATACATATACGGAAAGAGAAGAGAAACAAGTTGGAACCCTCAGGAAAGAGGGCAATATTTGTGGGATACTATGAGGTCTCCAAGGCCTTCAAGATTTATATACCAGGTCACCATCACATCGAGATCAGCAGGGATGTGAACTTTGATGAAGATGCAATGCTCAAGAAATCGAGAAGATGTCATCTTGAATAATTATATGAAGAGGAACCCGTTATCCCCAGAGTTGTAGAATCAGTGAGGGAGGTTCCCAGAGCTGCAAAACCAATGAGGGAAGTCTTAACTTCCCCTGATGAGGAAATTCTATAAGATCATGACATAGTAGAATTTCAAGAACCTCCTCAGATGATGATCTCCCATAAAAGAAAGCATGCTTGGGAAAGAGAGATTATTCAATATGGAGAGAAGTATGGTGTTCCCGAAGGAACCACGAGACAGGTGAAGAGACCAAATCCATTCTCCAGTTATACTTCTTTAATGTGTGATCTTCTAGAGAAGGAGCCTACTTTCTTTGAAGAAGCCATTAAGAAGAAAGAATGGGAAGATGCCATGATAGAGGAATACCAATCCATAATAAAGAATGATGTATGGGAAATAGTTCCCAAAATGAAGAGTAAGGACGTGGTATCTTCCAAATGGCTATTCAAAATAAGACATGTTGTTGATGGAAGTATTGAGAAGTATAAAGCAATATTTGTCGCTCGTGGATTTTATCAAAAGGAAGGCATTGACTATGAAGATACATTCGCTCCTGTAGCCAAATACACTTCAATCAGAACCATCATAGACCTTGCAGCTAAGATGAAGTGGAAGTTACACTAGATGGACATAAAGACAGCTTTCCTAAATGGTGTCATCGAAGAGGAAGTGTATATAGAGCAACCTCAAGGATTTGAAGTTGAAGACAGGGAGTCTCATGTCTGCAAGTTGAAGAAAGCCTTGTACGGATTGAAGCAAGCTCCTAGAGCTTGGTATGGCCGGATAGACAGTTTCCTGATGAGCTTGGGCGTTACCAAGAGTAAAGAAGATTCTAACCTCTACTTCAAGGTTATGAAAAATGAGCCAGTGATATTATTGTTGTATGTGGATGACTTATTCTTAACTGGATAAGAAAATCTCATCACCGAATGTAAGAAGAGACTGGCCTCAAAATTTGAGATGAAAGACCTTGGCCTAATGCATTATTTCTTAGGTCTTGAGGTATGGCAGAGTCCAAAGAGGATCTTCCTTAACCAAGGGAAGTATGCAGTCGAAATCTTGAAGAGATTCGACATGTTAGAGTGCAAGTCCATGAATACACCCATGGAAGCGAAGCTGAAGCTACTGGTCGACGCTTCGTCAGAATTGATTCATGCCACACTGTATAGATACATCATTGGATCGTTGATGTACCTGACGAACACCAGACCATATATTTGTTTTTCCATGAACACCTTGAGTGAGTTTCTGGTAGAACCCAGACATGTTCACCTAGTGGCTACAAAACATGTGATGAGGTACCTTAAGGGTACATTAAATTGTGGTCTCAGTTATGATGGAGATCATGATTTCACATTGAGAGGGTACATTGATTCAGATTGGGCAGGAAGTGTTTCTGACAACAAAATCACTTCAGGATGTTGTTTCAGATTGGGATCAACCATGATCTCGTGGCAGCGTAGGAAGAAATCCAGCATTTCTCTCAGCACAGCGGAAGCAGAATACATTGTTGCGTGTTCTGCCAGCTGCGAAGCTATATGGATTTTATAGTTGTTGACCGGTCTATTTGACCTAGAGATGGAAGAAACCACGATCCTATGTAACATCCAGAGCTACATAAATATGACAGATAATCCTATATTCCATGACAAGTTGAAGCACATAGAGATCCGATATCATTACATCCATGACATGGTGCAGAGAGGAGCCATAAATCTCTAGTACGTTAGCATGGATGAACAGGTTGTTGATGTGTTGACCAAGCCTCTATCTCATGTAAAGTTTGAGCACTTTCAAGATAAGCTTGGTTTAGTCTGAAAGGACCTTCCTTGAAAGGGGGAGTAGTGTTATGATGAGATATACCTAGTACTATGCTTCCAACTTAACCGTTGTGACGTAATGAAAGTCTAGTTGTTGTGATGAGATGTGACTAGTACTGTGCTTCCAACCTAATAGTTGTGACGTAAAGCCAGTCTAGTATCTTTCTTCCAACTTGATTGTTGTGATGTAAAGCAGGACGATGTGATGAGACTAGTATTGTTCTTCCAGCCTGATAGTTGTGACGTAAAGCCAGTCTAGTATCTTGCTTCTAGCTTGATTGCTATGACGTAAAGCAAGACTATGATATGAGACTAGTACTATGCTTCCAACTTGATAGTTGTGATGTAAAGCCAGTCTAGTATCTTGCTTCCATCTTGATAGTTTTGACGTAAAGCAAGACAATGAGATGAGACTAGTACTATGCTTCCGGCTTGATAGTTGTGACGTAAAGAAAGACGATGAGATGAGACTAATATTGTGCTTCCGGCTTGATAGCTGTGACGTAAAGCCAGTCTAGTATCTTGCTTCCAGCTTGATTGTTGTGACGTAAAGCAGGACAATGAGATGAGACTAGTACCGTGCTTTGGACTTGATAGTTGTGACGTAAAGCCAGTCTAGTATCTTTCTTCCAGCTTGATAGTTGTGACGTAAAGCAAGACGATGAGATGAGACTAGTATTGTGCTTCCGGCTTGATAGTTGTGACGTAAAGCCAGTCTAGCATCTTGCTTCCAGCTTGATAGTTGTGACGTAAAGAAAGACGAGCACTGTGCTTCCAGCCTTACAGTTGTGACATAAAGCCAGTCCAGTATTATGATGATGAGCCAACCTCATGCTGTGATGATGATGTATTAGTTTTATACTAATCCATATTGATGCAGATGATGATTGCATTCCTTTGAGAATGACGATGTTGTCGATGAAGAAAACTTTCGATGATTTATAGATACGCCAGTCAGTGATAAAATATGATATTGATGATTTTGTCCTCCTGATGTTGTTGATGATGCAGTCCTCTCTCTTGCCTGATGTTGTTGAAGAATACCCTTCTTGTTAAGGGGGAGTGTTGAAATAATGTATCTGCAAAGTGTATTATGATTATTATTTGATATATTATTCATTGGATCAATCCCCTTTGTGGATTGATCATGTCAACTATTGTAAAAGGCCAAATCCCCTTTTGCATATTGATCATAATGTAATTGTAATAGGATAAATAAGAAGTTGGCCCCAGAATATATCAAAGAGGCCCCAAAATATAATAAAGGTGGTTATAACCACCTAGATTGAGAAGTTGGCTCTGCCAGTGAAGAGACATTTCCACATGTGCCAGACTTGTATAAATAATGAGGCTAGCGCCTCACTTAGACACACACTCACTTGTTCATTGAGAGACAAGTTTCGGAGCTGCAGTTGGAGAAGAGAGAGAGAGAGAGAGAGAGAGAGAGAGAGAGAGAGAGAGAGTTGCATCTTTGGGAGAGGACTTTCTGTACTTGTTTGAGTTATCTCTTGGCATTGTATTGGCTATCTATAATCAGGAAGGTTTGCTGGGTTTTCTTCCCCATGAGGGTTTCCCATGATAAATGATTTGTCTCTTGTGAGTGTGTATTTATCAGTGATTCTATCTTATGCTATTGTTATCTATTGAAATGAAAAGAACTATAATAATGGCTTAAACATTAACAGTTATATTGTCTATGGTTAAATGAGCACACCTATTATTTCTAACATCAGATAATGCAGAAGTTTTCCTACAACCAAAAATTTAGCAATGTCTACAAACCAAGATGAGTTAGTAGACATTGCAGAGAGGTGTTCATCTAGAAAAAAATCTTCTATTGGAGGTTCATTCTCATTACATGTTATTCTAGAAAGGAAGTCAACAACTAAATTATATGTTCCTAGTTTATCTAGAATGGTAATATCAAATTCTTGCAGTAAAAGAAACCATATAGTGACCCTACCATTAGTGATTGGTTTTTTCATTAAATAATTGATAGCAGCATGATCAATGTGTAAGATGATAGGATATCCAGTAATGTAGTTTCTAAACTTTTTTATTGCATGAATAACAACAAGAAACTTTTTTTCAGTTATTCTATAGTTCAATTGTGCAAGAGGGAGATTCTTACTGACATAGTAAATTGCATATGGGTCGTTTCCTTCAAGTTGTCCAAGAACAACTTCGACAGCAGTGTTTGATGCATCTATGGAAATGTGGAACAGGAGAGTCCAATCATGCCCCTTCTTAGTACAGGATCTTCAGATACTTTTACCTTCAATTCCACAAAGGAATGTTGGGATGTCTATGTCCATATAAACTCGGTGTCTTTTCTATGTAGAGAAAATAATGGATGAGAAATACGTGAAAATTTTTCAATAAATCTAAGGTAATAGCCAACATATCCTATAAAGATTTCGTACATGCTTCTGCGAATATGGAGTTGGGAAATTCAGTATTACCTTTATTTTCTTAGGATCGCCTTGAATACCTTTCTCTGAGATGTGATGTCCCATTATGATGCCATCAGTTGCCATCATGAAACACTTTTCGTTACTAAGGGAAACATTTGATTCTTTGCACCTTATTAACATTTTTTCCATATTAGCTAATTCCTCGTCAAATTTGTCTCCATATGTTGTGAAATCATCCATATATATTTTCACACGATCATGAACTAGATCAGAGAAAATACCTATAACATTGCGTTGAAAGGTGGCGGGGGCGTTGCATAACCCAAATGGGAGAACATGATAGACAAATGTCCCCCAAGGACATGTGAATGTTGTTTTCTCTTGATATTTAGGGGAGATTTGGATCTGGTTGTATCCGTTGAATCCATCAAGGAAAGAAAAATACTTATTTCCTGCTAACGTGTCCATGACCTGGTTGATAAATGGTAAGGGGAAGTGATATTTATGTATTGATTTATTTAATTCTTTATAGTCTACACAAATTCTCCATTTATCGTTTTTCTTTGGTACCATGACAAGAGAGGATACTAATGGCTATCATAAATGGGATAGATGAAGTTAGTTGTAAGCAATTTATGTAGCTCTTGTTTGACTATGTCTTTCATTGGCAGGTTCATCCGACGTTGAGGTTGATGAATGGGTCTGCCTCCTTCCTTAATATATATATGATGTGTGCACAGGTCAAGATGGATTCCCTTCATGTCAAATTAATCTCGGGCAAAGGAATCATTGTGTTTTTGCAACACTTGAACCAGTCACTCCTTTTGTTGTTCAATTATTCCTTGGTTGATTTTCAAGGTTTTCCCTCGGATAATTTATATGGTTTCTATAAGGGATCCTTGATATTTTTTTCACATTTCATGTTTGATCGATGTTGGCAGTAGGCCAAAATGGGAAAGAAAGCGTGCACAGAGAAGAATGACAGCTGGAAGAGCAATCGTGAGAAAGCGTGCAGGAGGAAAGTGACAACTAGCAAGAAGCACAGCACGCGTGCATGCAAGAAGGAGGGGACAGCTGGAAGGAAGCAGCGAACGCATGCGGAGAAGGAAGACCTAATGACAGTAGATTTAGGGTTTTGGGTAAGAGTTTTGTGTAAACGGCTAAAGATCCCGATAGATATAAATATAGGCAAGCAAGTATCAAAGACAGGTTTGGAGATTTTGCGAAGGTTGAGCTTTACTATTGTTGTAGAGTTGAACTCATTTTATGTAATGTTTTGATAAGAGAACTACTTGTAACGAGTGAGCTAAGTGGAAGGTAGACCTTGAGGATCAGATCGCAGGCTGAGGACCCTGGTGCGATCTAGTTCACCTCACAGAGATCTTACTGATCTAAGGAGAATTGTAAGTGCGAGGCGCAAGAACTGTAGAACTACCATAATAAGAGAGCCAAAAGCCAAATCTTTATGGACGTAGCCTTGGGAGGGGGTGAACCGTGGTAATACCTGTGTAATGTGATGAATGCATGCATATCTCTGTTTATTTTTGTTAGTTAAATGTTGAATGTAATGAATGAATGAGTTATTATATTGTTTAGTTCATTGTTGTTGCGTTATTAAATCCTGAAGGTCAGATAATAGTAATTTGTAATACAAATCATAAGTAATGGCTCAGAACAGAAACCCTCTATCTCCTACTCAATCCTAGGTTGTAAACACTTGAGTCTTACAGCCACCCATAAAATCTATCTCGGGTGAGACTGCGCAGTGAATTTTGTGTGTTGTGTTGCCTTCTGGTTCACTAGAAGGGCCGATAGTTTTAGGCTTTGTTGGTACCCTGAAAGATACGAAACCCAGGTCAGTAGCCCAGATATGCTCAGTAGGTTAAAACCAACAAATGGTTATGTTGTCGTTGTAAGAGGAACAAGAAAGGACTGAGTAGATGAGATAGAACACATGTGGAAAAAAATGAGAGAAACTAGAAGACCGTTGAGTCACTAGAAGGGAATGTTGAGACCGTGGAACCCCATGAAAGACGAAATCAAAGGCTGGTTGAGAACTAAAGAGCTAGAGTTTGCCCAGAAAGTTAATAGAAACTTTAGCCAGACACCTCGCAAATATCTAGATAAATACGTGTTTACGGATTTACACAAAGTTTTTTTCTGTGATTTTCCTCACCTATTGCAGGAGTGGATACTAAGGTTGAAAGATAACCATGCGACGAACTAGATCCGACAGCTATATTGGACCCCAATATAGATTGACCAGTTACAATAGGTGAACAACAAATTCACCCGCGCAGTCGACTTTTGGCTTGATAGTATTGTGGCAAGATTCATCACAAAATTTGCAATTAACACAGCGAAGTCATACAGCGCGACAGAGCGGGAATTTCTACGCGGACCTCGCGGAAGGTACATTCAATCACTGTATACTTCGATTAAAATACTGCTATATAAAAAAGGTGTAATGATGATGGAAGAAGACAGCTAAACTTCCCTGCGTGCATGGGGGAAGGGGGGAAGCACTGACAGAGGGAAGGATCAATGGTCGAAGGAGAGGATAAAGGAAAGAAGGAGGAGGAATTCTTGGACCTGATCTTGATGGATGACGACCAACTTAAGTGGATCTTGGCGTCACCTGGAATGACGCGTAGCAGAGTACCCTACCAATATAAGGTGAATACCAAGAAAAGAGTCGTAGTCGCGAGGGAGGGCTTGGAAAGTGATGAATAAGAGGTAGAGGATCTCTGGGTTGTGGAGAAGATTGAGGAAATCCTGTGCGCAACCTATGAGAGGAAAACAAGAGGCCCAAGAACAGGAGGAGAAGATAGCCATCCTTTCCATATTAATGTCAATGTGGAACCCATAAACCCATGTGTGACTAGTACACCAAATATAACATCATCGTTTAGACAACCAAAGTTCGGAGGAATTCCGATAGCGAGAAGCACATCTACCATAGGAACAACAACTGGAGGAGCTAGTTCAGGCAGTACTAGTCAAGTATCTACACCGCACGGCGGAGGTAGAAATTCAGTATTTAGAATGGCAGGACATGACCCCACGATCATATTACCACAATTATGAGGAGAAGCAGCATAAGACCCGGAGAATCATTACCAACAGACGGACCTGGCCATTGAAGAATTGAAGGAGAATTTGAATAAACTCACATTTCAGTTAAATCAGAACAAGAACAAGGACAAACGAGAATTTTTTTGGTGCACCACATGCAGGACAGAAGGACACCACAAGAACGAATGTCCAACATTCGCATAGTATATGGCAAAAGGTATGCCAAACCCACTCCCACAGGCAGTATTATGGTGTGAAATATGCAAGAAACCAGGTCATGACCCTTATCACTGCACGATGATGCAGAAGTACCAGACAGTTCCCAAGAATTCTTATTGCACTTTTTGTAAGTCCGTAGGCCACAACGACAAAGATTGAAAAACTATGGAGCTGATGCGGGAGAGAACATCAGACGCTTACAGGGTACAGGCCCAAATGATGACTGGGCAAGCAACATCACATTACAATCAAGTCCCATCTCCATACAATACTGCACAACAACAGTACAACATTGTGCAACAACCATACAACAATACATAGCCACAGTACAACCTGGCGCAACCCCAGTATAATACCACGGAGTATAACCAAAGACCACCATATAACACGTCGAGAGGGGATAGAGTAGGCTATTGAAGCTTCGGACGAGCCAGAGGAGGCTTCAGACATGGTAGAGGACCAGTCACATGTCACAATTGTCAGCAACCGGGACATTATGCAATGGAATGCCCACTGCTACCAGCAACTTGTATGTATTGTCGTGCATCGGATCACGAGACAGAGGAATGCCCGACAATGTTAGTAAAGATCTAGGAAAAAAGGAACCAGAACAACCAGAATGTTCAATGGATTTCAACCGAAGCAAGGTAGGATGGATGAAATATCAACATAGTCACCCATGGAGGAACGAAGATGGGAAACGACACATCTCGACAAGAACCTGCACAAAACCAGTGGGTAAGGAAGAACACTGAACCAAGGAAGCAGTTTGATGTGCCCAAAGAAAAGGAGACTTTTAAGGAAGCCAGATAGAAATTTTAGAAGGACACAATGTGGACTTCCACTACGCAACCAGCCCACGAAGCCCAAGAATATGAAATGCCTCCATCATTGGATCATAGCAAAGGAATTTCACTGAAGGGACAAGTAAGTATTATCAAAGACTATTTGCAGTCATGCATCAAAATATTAAGTGAACCTTCATCTGTGAAAATATTGCAAAACATCTTAGAGAAATGTAGCAACAAGACAGAACAAAAGCTAGAACCAAAGATTGTCAATCACCTACACACAAGGAGAAGAACAAGTAGGGAATTCAGATTGAATGCCAACATTGAGGATTTCGATATGGGAGATATCATACTGGACCTAGGATCTGAAGTAAATGTACTACCCAAGAAAACCTGGCAATGCATGGGAGAACCAACCTTAGGATATTCGAATGTCCAATTAAAACTAGCGAACCAGCACATATTCCTACCAATCGGGAGGCTGAAGGGCGTAACGGTAGATCTTGATGGTGTGCGCACCAAAGCAGATTTTGAAGTCATCAAAATAGTAGATGGCACAACACCATACCTGAAAATACTCGGTCTGGACTAGGAATTTGACAACCAGACCATAATTAATTTGAAGACAAGTAAAATTACATTTCAATCTGGAGATTACAGGGTTATATCACCACTAGATCCATCAGAAGGGGAAAGGTTAGTAGAACCCACTTGCCTAGACTTAGAGGAAATCGTCCAGTTATACAGAAAAACTGTGCGCGAGGAGGATTATGTAAACCCAACTATAGACGGGGTACTCAGTTGGTGCAGTATTACTTAATGCACTACGGATTCAGACATCGGGTTAGAAAACTGGCAACAAAGACTACATGAAGTATCCACGAGAAGATGTGCAAGAATAGATCGTGCAATACGATGGATAGGCATAGAAATCGCAGAAGCACCCAATTTCCATGGACTTAATGATTTGGAAACATTCTTGACACAATATGAAGATGAAGTATTAGAGAACCAGAGGCTACTAGCACTGGACTTAGCACTCAAGGCCACACCCGCCAGATGGTGGGGAGCACACAAGGAGACCATCATAAACTGGTACCAATGTAAGAGGCTATTGCGCATAAGGTTCAGCGCAGCACAGAAAAACAACAAACAACAGAAATATGAAGGATTAGGGACACCAACGAAACACTTGATGGAGTGAGAAATGTTGTGGAAATTGACACCACCAGAGGAATGGCCTCACCACTTTATTCATATATTAGAAGGCATACCAGTGAACTGGTATACAGATCAGGAACTGGGAAAAGTACCTACAACATGGGCGACATTGTAGCAAAAATTTACCACCACTTTCTCATTCGAGCATGAGAACCCCAACATAGCTCTGAAACAAATCAGAGGAGTCATATTCATTGAGGAGCCAGAAGTAGAACTTATTACCGAAGAGCAACAGGGAAATAAACGGACAGTCAAGGAACTATTGTCATGTTACCAGGTACAAGAGGACATACCGGACGAAGAGAACCCACTCTACATTCAGATTGCAGAAGTAGAAGGCAACAAAGACATGAAGGGACCACAAATAGAATCTGAATTTATTTCCGCGCCAATCAAGGTAAAGAAAATTAACATCGATACAACGGAACATCCCAAAATGGCTAGCATTGGATACTACTAGGATGACCCAACAGTAGAAAGCATTACAGAACTGTTGCATGAATACATCATCTTATTTCCTACAACATTTACAGAGATGAAAGGTATAGCAGGCGAACTGGGAGAAATGAAAATACCTCTCATACCAGAAGTGAGACCGATCAGACAACGACCATATAGACTGAACCCTACATATAAACATAAATTTAAAGAGGAGATTGACCGAATGCTCGAAGCTGACATAATCGAACCAGTCGAGGAATCAGAATGGATAAGCCTGATGGTCGTACAGGACAAGAAACAAGGAAGAGGGATCAAGATTTGCGATATGCGTCGACTTGAGGAAGTTGAACGATCCATGCCTACACGACCCATTCCCTACACCATTCATGGATGAAGTGCTAAAGAATGTGGGGGGACACGAAGCGTACTCATTCACCGATGGATTCTCAGGTTACCATCAGATTAAGATAGCACAGGAGGATAGATACAAGACCACATTCACAATGGAATGGGGATCTTACCAATATACATTCATGCCCTTTGGACTGAAGAATGCACCAGTAATCTTCTCCAGAGTGGTTATCGTATCATTTAAAGAATTCATCCACCAGTTTCTCGAAGTATATCTGGACGACTAGACAATCTATAGTCTATTGAAAAACCATGTAGAAGCCTTACGCTTGATGCTAGAGCGATGCAAATAGTATTAGATATCACTGAAGATAAATCAATGCATATTTAGAACACCATTTGGGATACTATTAAGCCATATAGTATGAAAACAAGGGCTATTGGTCGATCCGGCAAAGGTCATCATCATCGTTAATTTACCCGCGCCGAAAATAGTCTGTCAGCTACGAGCGAAGTTAGGACAAACAGGATACTATCGGAAATTTATCAAAGGATATGCGCAGATCACAGCACCAATGGAAAAATTGCTAAGGATACAAAGTACCAATGGAACGATGAGTGTCAACACGGTCTGGATACCCTGAAGGAAAAGATGGTCATTGCACTGATATTAGTATTTCCGGACTGGGGAAAGGCATTCCATGTGCATGTAGATGCATCAGTGATAGCACGGGGAGCTATCTTAGCGCAGCCAGGAGCAGGAGACTTGGATCACCCGATAGCATTTGCAAGCAGAAAACTATCTGACTCAGAACAGAACTATAACATAATAGAAAGAGAAGGCCTAGCTATGGTTTACGCACTTCAGAAGTTCAGACACTACTTATTGGGAAAACATTTTAAGATGTTTACAGATCACTCGGGCCTAAAGTACCTATTCAACAAGCCAGTGTTGGGGGGGTAATCTGCTGATGGTTACTGTTATTTTAGGAATTTGACTTTGAAGTAATCGTCAAACCAGGAAAACTAAATGCAGGCCCTAACCACCTATCACGGTTCACAAATGGAGAAGAACCCACAATATTAGAAGACAACTTTTTGGATGTACAGCTATTCTCGGTACAAATTGCTGATGACTACTTCACAGAGATCATCCAGTACTTGAGCATAGGTACCACACCGCAAGAGTATACCACCGCGCAGAAGAAGAACCTGGTAGTTCGGGCAGCCGACTATCAATTGATCGCAGGACATCTGTATAAAATGGGCACAGATAGCATTTTACGAAGGTACATGCTTGAGCACAAATGACCAAGGATTTTATCAGAAGCCCACAAGGGATTGGTAGGAGGACATTATGCAAGAAAAGCTACCGCACAGAAGGTACTTTGCGCAGGACTATGGTGGCCAACGATCCATAGGGACTCAAAGGAATACTATCAGGGATGTGATATCTGTCAAAGGGTAGGCAAACCCAACATAAGGGATGAGATGTCATTACAACCGCAAGTGACACTATAGGCATTTGATAAATGGGCAATAGACTTTGTGGGACCTATTAACCCACCAGCCAAAAGAACAAGGGCAAGATACATCATCACCGCGATGGAATACCTAACAAGATGGGTGGAAGTTGCACCAGTAAAGGACTATAGCATAGAGACCACTGCACACTTTTTATTCGAACAAGTAATTACTACGTTTGGGTGCCCAAGAGTTATGATGAGCGATCAAGGCATGCATTTCATAAATAGAACCATCCATGTGATGCTTGAAGAATTTGAAGTTCACCACTAGAAAAGCACATTGTATCACCCACAGGCGAATGGCACAGCAGAAGCCTTCAACAAAGTTCCAGAGAATGCATTGACAAAGATCTATAATGTCAACAGAGACGATTGGGACCTCAAAGTACCGGTAGTATTATGGGCGTATAGGACGACATGTAATAATTTGACAGGGCACACACCATTCAAACTCGTCTACGGCCAAGAAGTAGTAGTACCATTGGAATTTTTAATACCCGGCTTACGTGTAGCCGCTATCACACAAATGACAGAACGCGGCGTGATACAGGAAAGGTTGCAACAACTATTAGCAATGGAGGAAGATCGAATCCTGGCAGGATTCCATCAACAAGTGCAGAAGGCCAGAGACAAAGCATGGCACAATCAACACATTAAGAAAAAGAATTTCACGGAAGGAGATCTAGTATTGCTCTACGACAACAAATTGTTTCAGCACCCAGGAAAACTGAGAATGCATTGGTTAGGACCATACGAGGTCAAATCTGTAACAGACGGTGGAGTTGTACAGTTAAGAGATCTAGCATGCGCATACCTCCAAGGAATTATCAACGAGAGTCGACTGAAGATGTATAAGGACAGTCGACCACCCACCACGCAGTAAAAATAAATAAAAAAAGAGAAAATCGAAAATCCATGAAAAAACCACAGGATGATCGAAACAAGAATGCAGTAAAGGAAAGAGTAACGGTCACACGCCTAAGACAAACGAGCAGGAAATGGAAATTCGGAAAAAGTAGGACGATAGGACAACACAAAGTAGAATTAAGGCACGACAAGGACTGATGGAATGTCAGATTAAACATGCCAAGTGGAAACGGCCAGAGAAGCGTAATGGCAAGTACGAAACTGTCACACATGCATTGAATCCACAGTTATGGTGCATCAATTTCATCATGGAGGAAGTGTCTTCGTAGAATGCGCAGAACTACTGAGTGACGAAGTGGTCATTTAGGTAGTAGAAATTATTAAGGAGAAGACCGCCCAGACATTGAAAACAGCAGAAGAGCTAAGGGAAAAGTTCCAGATGATCACTGAAGAGATTGAGGCAACTCAGAAAGATTAGGTGACTCGGGACGAGTCACATGTCAGTGTTGGGGGCCTTTTGGTAGCAGGCCGAAATGGGAAAGAAAGCGTGCATGAAGAAGAATGACAGCTAGAAGAGCAATCGTGGGAAAGAAAGCGTGCAAGAGGAAAGAGACAACTGGAAAGAAGCATAGCACGCATGCATGCAAGAAGGAGGTGACAGCTGGAAGGAAGCAATGAACGCATGCGGAGAAGAAATACCTAACGATAGTAGAGTTAGGGTTTTTGGTAAGAGTTTTGTGTAAACGGCTAAAGAGTGTGATAGATATAAATATAGGCAAGCAGGTATCAAAGAGAGGTTTGGATATTTTCCGAAGGTTGAGCTTTACTATTGTTGTAGAGTCGAACTCATTTTATGTAATGTTTTGATAAGAGAATTACTTGGAATGAGTGAGATAAGAGGGAGGTAGAAGTCGAGGATCATATCACAGGTTGAGGAGGCCAGTGCGATGTAGTTCGCCTCACAGAGATCTTACCGATCTAAGGAGAATTGTAAGCATGAGGCACAAGAACTGTAGAACTACCATAATAAGAGAGACAAGAACCAAATTTTTGTGGACGTAGCCCCGGGAGGGGGTGAACCACGGTAATAACTGTGTAATGTGATGAATGCATGCATATCTCTATTTACTTTTGTTAGTTAAATTTTGAATGTGATGAATGAATGAGTTATTATATTGTTTAGTTCATTGTTGTTGTGCTATCAAATCCCAAAGGTCAGATAACAGTAATTTGTAATACAAATCATAAGTAATGGCTCAGAACGCATACCCTCTATCTCCTACCCAATCCTAGGCTATAAACACCTGAGTCTTATAGCCACCCATAAAAGATATCTCGGGTGAGACTGCGCAGTGCATTTTGTGTGTTGTGTTGCCTTCTGGTTCACCAGAAGGGCCGATAGTTTTAGGCTTTGTTGGTACCCTGAAAGATACAAACCCGGGTCAGTAGCGCAGAGTTGTTCGGTAGGTTAAAACCAACAATCGGTGAAATACTCGTTGAGGCTAGAGAAACCTGAGTTCAAGGTTTAATAATATGCTCAATAATATGTTTGTTTCTCGAGGAAGAGGAAGAAGCTATAAAATCATTGATTTTTTCATCCTCTATTTTATCTCTTATGGCTAGGTATTGATCTATGGAGAGGACTTGATGGTCTTCCCCTTCTTAATCACTCTCTTATCCATCAACCCAAAGTGGTGTTTCTAAGTATATGTTGGGTTTAGTGGGAGGGTAGAGGGTTAATTATTTGGTGGATGTCACATGGGAAATAGTCATGTTTCCTTATCAACAACTGATGTAGGCATCGATGGTGGAAAACCATGGTCGTCCTGGGATTGGAGGATACCCATCCAGATAGGTTTTGGGTTGTAGGACCATGAATTCAACAAGAGATTCCCACGAATAAAAAAATATCACTACATCTTCTAGGATGCCCTCTGGTTTAATTATTGATCTATCAGCGAATTGAAGGAAAGTAAGGCTTGCATGGTCTTGCATGTCATAAGTGTATTGTTGATTTTCACATTAATGACTGGACTACATGGGTTAGATTATTTAGCTATGAGAACTCCCCCCATCATTAGTTCTGATAGTTTTCCCATGACATGAACAGTTTGGGGATATTTTTTTTTCCTATTGGGATTCCTCAAACAAAGTTATCGTACCTCTTTTGAGTAAATAGGTACATCCTTAATTGCTTGAAATAGTGTTCTTTTGACACACAAATTTTTTAATTCTCCTAAGAAATCAAAATCACACTATGTAGGAGGCTTTTCTTGATTTATCCTTTCATATAGGTTGGGGCTTGAAGTTTAGGGTGGGAATTTTCAGCTTTTGAAGGTTCATGAGATTGTTTTTGTTGTGATTCTTCATTTGGGACCTCCTCATTCAAATCTCCAATGCTAATGTGAGGTTCGTCCTTGGTTAGAGTTTTCCCAAATCTAAGGTGAATATCTTTACAGTCTAGGGAAGAGTGGATTAAGTAGGGTAGGTTGCAAGTCCCACGGCTTGTGTTGGTTGACCTGGACTTCCATTATTTGGGTTAGGTATGGGTTGTGCAACTAATTTTGGTCAAGGAGGGGTGGATGTAGATGCCTACATTTGGGGGGGAGGAATAAGTTTCATGGGTGGTTGTGTCATAGGTTGTTGAGGTTCTCCCATGGTGGGATTTCTCCATTCGTGTTTCCATAACTGGTTAGGAGGAGGAGCTACCCATTGTTGTGTTGGCATACCCCATGATTCAGAAGCATATTTCATTTAAGGATTAGTCCAATATGAATTAAAATATTGATATTGATATTGGATCATACCTTGAGTTCTAGGCTGCCAAGGTCGCTTTTGAGAGATGTAGCACAATTGTTCTAGCTCCTTGGATTTTTTATAGATGGATTTTAGTCCGGGAAGGGATGGATAGTTATGAGTATCATGGTCCTCGTTTCATAGTCCATATATCTTGATTTGATCCAACAGACATTCTCTCTTTGGATGCTTCATTTTGCATCTCGGGAAAACGATAGCCAACGCTCATTCTATTTCTTCATGTTTCTTCTTCGTCTGCAGTGTATCTAGTTGGGAGATAATGGAACTAAGTATATCAGTCTTAAAGTCCTCTAACATGTTCCAAATTTCTTCCCTCGTTACCCCACTTCCAACGGTCTTGCTTGTTCTTTCTAATATATTTCTTGGCCCTTTGCTTGTTTTAGTTGTGCCTCTAGAATATTTATAGCAAGGTTCCAAGATAATATCTCAGATACTAACTGAGAAACATCTTCCCTTCCCATAAGGTTGAGGAGTTCCGGACAATTATCTTGGATTCCTCTTAGAAATAAGACACATCGTGTTTCAAGAGCCAAGTCTCCTTGCTTTTCCCTTTGTAGGTTATAGGTGAACCATTCAACGTAATCTTCTAGACTCTCATCTTCATGTTGCATCATCTTGAAGACTTCCTCTCTTCTTTCTTTGTCCTTGCAGTAGTCTTGGTACTTGTTTAGAAAATTCTTCATCATTTGATCTCATGATCAGATGTTATCCTTTCTGAGACCTATAAACCATCGTAGCAATGCAATTTTAAGTTTGGTGATAAAAACATTCAATTTATGGGAATTTGTCACATAGTCATAGCTTATGCAAAGCGCATCAAACTCGAAGAGGAAGGTATCAAGATCTTATTTAGATAACCCATGAAAGTTTGGCAAGGCGGAGTGAGGGATGTTCTTCATCTTGTTTTCCTCATCTGTTTCTTTGATTGGGAATATGAAAGTCATGTGTTCCTCCTTGAAAATCTCGTGTGCCATATATTTCTGAGGGTTGGCCTCTGCTTTGAAAGGTGCCTTGGGAAAAATGAACTCTTCTAAATGATATTGCTCGTTGACCTACTCCTCTAACAATAGAATCTCAATGTGCAAAGATCCTTGCACAATATTTGATACCTAAGGAGATGTTTCAAGATTCTTTATGTCAAGCGAACTTGTTGTAGGTGATAAGTAATTTGGTTGGTTGGGATCCTTTCCCCCTTGTGATTGGCCTGCACGGTTAGCTTTTTGGGGTTTTTGGAAGAGATAATAAATCTACCTTGTTGATATCTATATTTGGGCATAGAAAAGATTAGAAAATCATCCTACAAATTACTGAAAAGAAATCATAACATTTATTCTAATGAAATGAAAAAAATCCACACAACTAAACAACACTACTTTTTTTTTTACAGTTACCGGGTAATGGCGCAAAAAATGACGAACTTTTCAATTACTTCCTAATTATCTTAGTGAGTAACTGAAGAGTTGTACATTTAATTATTAGTTTGAGGTCGTATCTTACTTACGAACTGTACTTGTGGACCATATGTGCAAATATTAGTGTTGTTCTAGCTAAGGAGTTGTACTACTTTTTATGTCACAGATCGAGGCTTAAATTTACTTAATTAAGTCACCAGATTATATTAGTATAGGAAAGTAAATATCACACTTGCGGAAATTAAATAACACGTGCGAAATTGTAATGATACTTGCATAAATTGAAATCACACTTTGTGGAAATTAAATTACACTTGCAAAAATTAAAATTTCACTTGCGGAAATTGAAATCACGCTCACATAAATTGAAATCACGCTTGCAAAAATTGAAATCTACACTATGTTCTATTGATGACTTGCTCAAGTAGAATGAAGGTCATGTTCTATTGTAACAATTACGTTTTTTCACATTCAGTAACTATCCAATGTAATTATCTATCTCAAATTGCTAAAGATATTATGAATCAAAAAGAAAATAGAATAAAGTGCAGATGCAAACAGAGTTGCAGCAACGAAGTTGCAGTACAAAAAAGGAATCACAGTGACACGAGTTGCAGCAATGAAGCTGCAGTACAAAAAAGGAATCACAGTGACGTGAGTTGCAGCAACATAAATTCCAACACGACAGAATTTAAAGTAAAGCGAATTGAAATACCTAGAGTTGTAACAATGTATGTGGTCTTGAACTCGGAGAAATCAAAACATAGGTTAATTGTGGCTTACGGTTATAAATTCTTCTAACACTAATTGAATATCAACCATACATGAATTGAAGCAATGTTTCTACGAAATCAAAATTATAATAGACTAATAAAGGGAACATACATGGCCCCAGCCAACGCGGCCACTTGGAGCAGTTTATTAATGCAAAAGAAAAATATTGCAGAGAGATTTTACAAGATATTTTCTCACAATCGATCATCGACAAATGACCCTCCATGCTCTTTAAATATATATCATGGACCAATCGGGTGTTAAGCCACGGATCAATGGCCGTTAAGATCCAAGAGAGTATGAACCGTCGGATCACTCTCTATCGGGAACATATTGTGACCGTCGGATGTCCTAACTACAAATGCATACTAATGCATACTAAAGAAACACACTTTTACCTAATGACACATTAGACCAAGTAGTTCTTAACTAACTCCTAAGTGTCTAAATATCCTAACATCCCCTCTTAAGAACAACTTGGGATAGGATTGAAGGATTTACAATGTTGACACAATAGGAGAAAGAAGGAGGCATTAGAGCCTATCCCCCCTTAATGACAACTTCCTGAACTCCTAACATAGATCAAAGTTTGGAAAACTTCGCTTTTGTAAGAGACTTTGTGAAAATGTCTGTAACTTGATCTTCTGTAGGGCAAAAGAGCACTTCAATAACTTGATCAAGAATGAGTTTTCTGATGAAGTGCATGTGCAGCTCAATGTGCTTGTTGTGCTGATGTTGAATTGGGTCTTTGGTGAGCTTTACAGCACTCTGATTGTCACACCAAAGGCTAGTCGAATTTTGTTGCTCGAATCCAAACTCTGAAAGGATATGTCGAAGCCACAAGGCTTCCTGACTTGCATTTACTGTTTCTCGGTACTCTGCTTGTGCTGAAGAAAGTGAAATAGCCTGTTTTTTCTTACAATCCCAAGTGACAAGTCCTGAACCAAGGCTGAAAACATAACCTACAGTAGACTTACGATCATCAGGGTCGTCGGCCCAATCTAAATCAGTGAAACCAACCAATAAAGGAGTCCCCCTGAAATGTAATGTATCCCAAACTGAATTGTACCACGGACATAGCGAAGTATCCTTTTAATGGATTTCATGGGGTGTTTGGATATACCAGGCAACATGACCAACATCAAAGGAAATATCAGGAAGGGTATGAGTCAAGTATAAGAGGCTACCAACTGACTAACGATACAGGGTGGCATCAACTTCGGGATAATTATAGGTGGTAGTAAGCTTGACTCCAGACTGGAAGGGAGAAGGGGCTAATTTATAATCATCCATGTGAAAGCGAAGAAGAAGGTCACAAGCATACTTAGACTGGGAAATAAAAATTCCTTCATTGCTTTGCAAAACTTGGAGTCCAAGGAAATAGTGCTAAAAGCCTAAGTCTGTCATTTCAAATTTATTCTTAAGGTTGGTTTTCACATGGTTTAAAAGTTTTGAGTCACTACCAGTAAGGATAAGGTCATCAACATAAAGAAAAACGATTATGAGATGGCTTCTAATTTCTTGGTATAGACATTAGGATCAGAATGGCATCTAGAGAATCCAGTGTCAATAAGAAAGTTGTCCATTTTGGCATACCAAGCTCGGGGAGCTTGGTTAAGACCATAAAGATATTTCTTAAGGCGAGATACAAGGCTAGAGTCATTCTGGACATAGCCAGTAGGTTGTTCCATGTAGATTTCTTCTTTTGAATATCCATGCAAGAAGGTATATTTAACATCCATCTGATGGACCTCCCATTTATGTGAGGTAGCAAGGGCAAGAACAAGGCGGATGGAATTCATTTTGGCTACAGGGGAAAAGGTTTCATTAGAGTCAATTCCTTCAGCTTGGGAAAATACTTTGGCAACTAACCAAGCCTTGTGTCTTTCAACACTTCCATCTGATGCATACTTAGTTCTGTAGACCCATTTACATCTGATGATTTTTCTTCCTTTTGGAAGAGGTACAAGATCCCAAGTATCGTTTTCCATTAAAGAACGATACTCTTGATTCATTGTTGTATCCCAATATGGATGACCTGAAGCTTATGAAAATGTCTCTGGATCATGAGTCTCTGAAACTTGAGCCAAAAGAGAAGAGGTTCGTTGGAACTATGAACATGTTCGACGTTGATCTAGAGGATCACCGACAAGACCACTAGCTACTTCTCGTGTTGAACGAACCCATCTAGGAAGAGGTGGAACTGGTGCGAGTTTAGGTTCAAAGGACTCATCTGGAGGAAGGTGAGCAGGCAGAGGTGGATTTTCATCATCACTATCATTATCTGAAGAAGAAACCAGAATAGGAACAGAAGAAGGCACAAACGTCGAAGATGGCTCGCAGGCTGAAGAAGCCACAACCGTCAAATTAGGCTCGTAGGCCAAGAGATTTTCATCAAATTTAACATCTCTTCTAAGAATAATTTCATCACAATGTGGTTGAAGAAGTCTATGACCTTTGACATCTTCAGAATAACCAACAAATATACACTTCTCACTTTTAGGTTGCAATTCTTTCCTTTTCTCATCAGGAATGTGAGTCCATGCTATACTTCCAAATACACGGAAGTGACTTACATTTGGTTTAATTTTAGTCCAAGCTTCTTCCGGTGTTATATTTTTAAGAGCCTTTGTGGGAGCGTGATTGACTATGTAATGTGCACAGTTGATTTCTTTCGCCCAATACCTTAGACTTAATCCCTTAGATTGGATCATACAATTAGTCATTTCTTTTAATGTGTGGTTCTTTCTCTCAGCATCACCATTTTTTGTGGTGTATATGGAATAATGTGTTGCATTTGGATGCCCTGTATAGTGCAATAACTTGTAAAATTATTGTTCACATATTCACCTCCATTATATGTTCTTAACTTTTGAATTTGATGTCCAGATTACTTTTCTACAAGGGACTTATAGACCAAAAACTTGTCAAAAAATTTGCTCTTAAGTTTTAAGAAGTAAACCCAAGTACGTCTGGAAAAGTCATCAATGAAAGTTAAGAAATACTTGCACCTAGAAAAGGAAGGAGAATAAAGTGGAACACACAAATCACTGTGAACAAGTTGCAAGGGGCCAGAGGCGTGCCAAGAGGCACGTTTGTCAAAATTGTCCCGATGATGTTTGTCGAGAAAAAAACCGGCACAAACACCATCTCTGCATGAAACAAGAGAAATACCAGTCACCATCTGTGATTAAATAGTTGCGGCAATGAGAGATAGTTTAGATGACCAAACTGCTCATGCCAAAGTTTGCTCAAGTCGTCGCTATGAGCAACAAAAACTGATGAAAAAGATGATGACCCAAAGTTGTCAAACTTGTACAACCTGGTAATATCATCAGCAATTCTAGTTGCAAGAACATGCTTAGGATCTTTTAGATCCTTGATTACAACTTTGTGAGGTGAAAACTCTACAGTTTTACCTTCACCTCAATGAGTGATTTGATAGACTGATAGAAGGTTACAAGAAAGAATTGGAACACATAATACATCATTGAAATGACCATTGTCTACTTGAATTGTTCCAAATCCTACAACACTAAGAGATCTATCATCACCAACAAATATTTTCTTGGTGTTGCATTCATTTAGAGAAGAAAATATGTCTTTATCCTTGGCCATATGATAAGATGCTCCATAATCAATAAGACACTCATCAGAAGAAGAATTAGAAGTTGTATTGAAGGAGAAACCAGAAGCGAAAAGTGCATGTCCATGAGAAGAAGAAGAAGAAGTAGAATCAATACGGATGTCGTGCTTCTTCATTGTTGTTTCTAAAGTTGCCATCTTCTTGAAACATTTGGAATCATCATGACCATCTTTATCACAAAAGTTGCAATGTCTGTCAGTCTTCTTATTTTTATATTTTGCTCATTTGCCACCATTAGGAGCTGAAGTTGTCTGAGCAGGTTTGGGACCCTTATGTTTCTTGTTGTTGTAGCGAGGATGTTTCTTCTTGAGATACTTGGGTTTATCTTCCTATTGGGCAACTAAGGCTTTGTTGGAGGTACCTGCAGTGCTGATCACTCCAAGTCGTACAAGCTTATCTTCCTCTCTAATTAAAGCAGCACAAAAGGACTCAAGAGTGGGTTTTTGATAAGATTCCCTAGAGCCTCTCTCGTGGCATAAAAGGTAGATACAAACAAAGAATATGCACTACCTAGCTTAGAAAGAATAAGATAGATGCAACTCTTTTCCTCCATTTTTATCTCACATTCTTCACATAAAATTCTGAGTGTTTTAAACTTAGATAAATAGTCTCCAAGGCAAGAAAAATCACTTGGACTCGAGGTCGGTACTTGATTTTCTAAATGTTGTGCTCAAATAATATTGAATTTACCCAACACAGATTCAATCTTTTCCCAAGCTTCTTCGGGGTCATCAATTTCTTTAAGGTGGAACCTTAAATTAGGAGAGATGGACATTTTGATTAGTCCACGTGCTTCGTCACTACTATTAGCCCATTTGGATTTATTATCATCATCAGTGGGTGTTTTTTCCTTTCCCAAGGTAATCTAGTACAAGCCTTTACTTCTTAATAAATCTTCCATATGAGATTTCTAGTGGAAGTAGTTGGTGTTGGTAAGTAAGACATTACTTGTAGAAGCCATATTAAATATGCAGATAATATGGATTTAAAAATTGAAAATGATGATTTGGATGGAAAGATCTTGAAAAGTTATGCGATTTTTAAAAAAACGGCACTAAAAATGGACTTCGGATGTGAGAGTTATGCCCTTTTAAAAAAAGGCATAAACGGTAACCAAATGACCACGTGATAGTGTAAGTTGCTTTATGAAGTGACCTACTTTTATAAAGAGAAGTGGGGATCATTTTTACAATGAAGTTACTTTATAACAGAAAAGTTGCATGCAAAATAAATAACTCTAAAATAAAATATTAAAGCTACTTATAGTGATTCACTTTTATACTTGAAGTGAAATACACTTTACAATTTTAGCATGAACTTTTTCAAAAAAAGTAACAAAAGAGAGACTTGAACTCAAGACCTCTTACTTAAGGCAATTTTTAACCAAATCCTCTAGCAAAACATATTGTAATGTTCAGAAGGAGGATTGTTGTTGTTGTTGTTGTTGAATATGGTCTTGGAGAGCGTGCTAAAAAAAACTATTTTCACACAAGAAAAAAAAATTTCTCCGGACCTGATTGTAATGGTCGTATCTTGGGAAAATGGAAACCTTTTCAAGTGAAACAAAAAGTGTTCCAGAATGAAACGAGTGCTCAGGATGCAATGGAATAGTCCTCTCCACCCAAAAATGTACGGAAATGATAGAAAATTGAAATGAGGCAACTCGGCTTCATGATCTCGATCTACAACAGGAGCGGGTCTTCAAACATGCTTTGATACCATGTTCGAAAACACAAGTATTCCAACAGAGGATGAACACCTTCAGTAACCACTCACATAACCATATCAAATATTAACACACCGATTTTTTCACGTGGTAAAACCCCTACGGGGAAACATCCACGGCCCCAACCAACGCGACCACTTGGAGCAGTTTATTAATGCAAAAGAAAAAGATTACAGAGATATTTTACAAGAGAGTTTCTCACAATCGATCATCGACAAATGACCCTCCATGCTATTTAAATAGATATCATGGACCAAATGGGTGCTAAGCCACGGATCAATGGTCGTTAAGATCGAGGAGAGTATGAACCGTCAGATCACTCTATGTCGAGAACATATCGTGACTGTCAGATGTCCTAACTACAAATGCATACTAAAGAAACACATGTTTACCTAATGACACATTAGACCAAGTAGTTCTTAACTAACTCCTAAGTGTCTAAATATCCTAACACTTCAAACTCAAAGATCGTTTATACCTCTTTAATAAATAGAACAAGCACAAGACAAGACAATAATTATCGAAAAAGGATTTAACTCATCTCAACATTATACTCATCCAATGATATCAACATTATATTCATCCAATTGAAAAGAGACAACACATTGACAACTCATCAATAGATAAGGATGACACCTTATAAAATAGTTGATCTCGAACTTTGTGATTTGCAAGAGAATTTAGATTTGCATTTAGATTTTATCTATTGAAGCTTGCACTTGTTGCATAATCTCCAACCGCGATCTCTACCCGCACACAACCCATGTGAAGAGAAGAAGCCCCATTCACTTTCCTTGATTAGGTCATCTAAATAATCATAGATGGTAGTGGCATCCATTCCATCGATACTGAAGCTACCAATTTACTACAAAAAAAAATTCTAGATACCCAAATTATCGATTGTGGATGCAACCAAACAACAATCTCCATCTCGCACACACATTAGATGGAAAGGATATGTGTGGGGGTTCCAACCACCAATATGTAAAAGGAAGAGGAGATGATCATGTGTGAAACCAAGTTGGAGAAAGAAACCCACAACAATTGGAAAGAAAGGTAATTATTTTTTTACGTCTCTCTTTATCCCACGTGAGTAGTGTAATAAAATTGGAATAAGAGGGTCTAAGGTACATTTGTGCTCATCTGAAATGGTCGATGGTTTCTTTTGAATGCTTGATGATGGATATCGTGTGTCTATTTTTGACACTTAATCTTCACACTTGGAATTTTTCAAAACTATTTATGGTGTTTATAACTGCAACCTGGCAATTGAACAATTATACACAAAGCATGTAATCTCATGTATCAAAAGGACAAAGAGTTGTTTGTACCTCTACACTTGATGGAGCATTGTCAAAAATTCAAAGGTCATAACCATTGATGGTCTATGTAAATTTGTTTCAATTGATCCATGTCAAGATTATTTGCACAAGTCATGTGGTCCATAGTTGGTTGAGTCATTGAATAGTACAAAAGAGGAATTGTATGAAATCCTTTCAAATTCAATAAGGTGTTTTCAATCCAAATATCAATTGTCAAAAAAAACCTACTTGAAGTTGAATAAGGAGGTCTTTATCATAAAAAAACAAATCATTGTAAAAATTGCACTTTGGGTTGCATGATTGGTAGTACCTAACACCCTAAGGTTGTAAACAAGTTCAAGCAAGCAAGAATGATATAAATAAATTCAAACAAACATGACATAATTGCAAATATAAAATAGGTAAAGGAGAAAAGTGTTTGCAAAATGCAAATCAAGAAATTAAAGAATTATAGAACTTCTTACATCATTCAGATAATTTGATTATTAATCTTCACAAGCAAATTGATTGGAAGGATAGATTAATTAAAGTAATGAATCGAGAACATTGTTGATGCAACTTGTGACACGTGACTTAATGCAAATGATGGATGTTAGTTGTGACATGGATGATCTAATGCAAATGCATAATGCTACTAATGACACAAATTATCTAATGAAAATGGTTAATAAAAATGCAATTAAAGAGACAGTTGATAATTCCTTATACGATTACAAGATGAAATTATTCATCAATAGTGAATTGATGAAGGAATGTTTTATGGAATATGAATCACAAGTTGAAGCACAAAGTGATAACAACAACAGTTAATGTGAATTTGAAGCTATCAATGAAAACATTTATGAAGAACTTCAAAATGTACAAAATTATTTGGAGCAATCTATAATATGAAAGTTGTTGTTTTTGTCATTGTTGATGTCTAGATATATTAAGGTCCAAACAACAACCTCATGAGGATATGAATCCCCTTGTGTTTTTATAGAGGTGGTACTCCTCTTTGGCTAAAAGATATATCTTGAATATATTGGATTAGGGAGAATACTAGACATCAAACCTCAACATCTTATTGCTTAGTTTTATATTGAAATGGTTCTTGATAGTTCCTAATTTGATCTTTATGTGCAACAAATTGCTTCTCAACAATAAAACGATTGAAGGAAGGCTCCAATATCAAAATATATGTATACTCAACATCATTTATGCAACCCTCTAAATCACATACAAATAGTGGATGCATCCATATCTTCTCACAAGAAATAGGAGGAAATGGTTTTGATCATTTCAAAGGAATTTAAATGAGTTCTACATTCATAAATGAAAGAATTTTATGGGAATACTTCAAAAATATCATGCTTAGGGACCCCAAGATCTGAGAAATCATTAAAGTAAAACCATGAAGTAGTTCTCTTTGGAGTTTCATAAAGATATTCAACAACTAAAAACATATCGGCAAACCAATTGACTAATGCTTTAGAAACAAAGCTTGACAAACTCAAGGATTAAATTTCAATGGATCCAATAGACAATCATGGCTTACATTTGACAGTCACATATATAGTTGTAAATACTCCATGATCTTATATAGAACTAGTCTTTGAAGAGTACAGGAAGGACACTCAAAAACTCAGCCTTATGTTAATTTCATAAATACAAACAAAAATCCTTGAGAAAGTGGTGTAGAAGAAGAAGAAGAAGAATGGAGAAGATGGAGATCTATGTTTGTTGTTCAGAAGATTTTCTACATGTTGATGGTTGGACCCTTCTATTCTGATCTTTTGATTTCATTCTTCTAACCCATTGATGGAGCGTTCGCTTTCTTTTTGAAATCTTCTCTTATAACTACTTGAGGTAGTTAGGGTTTTTTCTTATCGAAGTTTCCATAGGCGTTGTCTAAACATTCGAATTTTTGAACTTTTTCACCGAAATTCGGCAAAACAGATCTTGATAAAATCACCATTTTTTGTTGTTTAAATTGAATTTTTGAATGCATAAATGGATTCAACACCCTGAAAAACCCTCGAGGCATTCGAATTATACAAACTCAATCACTTAAATCTGGAGTTCCAACAATTTTTGGTCAAATTTCGAGCAAAATTGATTGGAAAATATGCCCTTAAAAACACCAAAAAGTCAAACATTTAGACTATTCCTTTTCCATACATTTTTCTTGTTGAAATAATAACTTCAATTAATACCTCATTGAAGACTCATTAATGATTTTATATTATTGATATTCATATTTTGAAGTGGGCCCCTTTTAATCTTTAATAATTGTTTTTTAATAAGCTTTTATTTTGAAATTTTAACCGGATGCCTTTTTAAAGAGAGAATTGTATTTTAATTTTCTGGACAATATATTTAACTTTTCATCCATGTAAACCAATTTATATTTAACCTTGATCATCTCATATTTCCAACGAGTCCTCCTGAGCAATATTTTGATTTCTGGATCTCAAGATATAAGCTCGTGAAGTCGAGGTACCAAGCAAATTTATCAGCAAAACATTAAAATATAGCTCATATTTATTTCACATTCTGGGAGAATCATGGCCACTTCTAGCTCTTGAAACCAATTCCATCATCTTCCTCATCGAAACACCTTTCCAACGAGGTATATTTTGTCCAAATATGACTCTCGGATCTCGATATATGGCCTCCAGAAAATCATTGCTCAGCAGTCATTCATCAAATCTCATGGGTTAATCTGAGCTCTTCATTCAAATTCGCCTATCCACTTAAAAATTTGATTTTTCCTTTGTAATAGATATCCCACGTGCATTTTTGTGTTTGGTTGTTTAGTATTTATAAAGAAAAAGGCTTCATGCCTTTCATGTGAAGCATATGGAGACTATGGAAACTTAGAGATTCGACCCCTCAGAAAATTAATGAAATAATTAAAATTTTGACTGCCCAGTCATCATCCACCAAGCACCCAAACACCAGTGAGTCAATGTCCATGTTATTAGTGATTCGGTATCCATGTCATCGGTGAGTCAGCGTCCACATCATTGCCACGTGTCACAGTGTCGTTGGGTACCATAAGTTTCCATGTGTCATCACATGATTGGTCAACACATATCACACTCCCATTGGTTGCCATGTGTCCTCATGTGATTAGATATCAGGTCTTCCATATGGTGTGATTTCATTGGTTGATAAAACTGCCACATGTCATCAAATGGTTAAATACCATGTAAAGGGAGAAGACTTGGGGAATTAGTTAAGTACAGGAGATGGAATAAGGGAATGGAGGGAGGAGGGCGAACAAACGAAGAAATGGGGGGGTCACATGTAAATGTGTTGAACCTGCACAGAAAATATCTAGCTAGAAAATACTACACACATTTGTAGAGATAAATTGAGAAAGAATAAGAAAGAGAGAAAGAATAGAAGAATTCTCATTAACCGTTTGAATAATGAATAATTTACACATGATATAATTTGTATAACTCAATGAATGCACACTGGAGGAGAACCAATGTGCCATAGTGGTGGTATAGAGTGATCTGGACACACACCAGTAGTTACAAGAGTTAACTTCCACCTATTCTAGTCTCTCAGGCAGTTACAAGAGTGAACTTCCACCTAGCTGAGTTAACTAGTCAACCAGTCTTCAGTTAATTGATTGAACAAAGTGTAGTGAGGAGTAGATAAAGGAATCAAGTGTAATGCGCCAGTCTGGTTATGATCCCAAGGCAAGTGCGCATTAGCATAGTGATGATCCCAATGTTTCATGGTGACAAAACCAGTGCAGCATCTAGACTCAACTCAACTAGTCAAATTGAAGTGTCAATTGAAGAGAATATTATCCAAGTGGAATATTCTCCCATAAAATATAGGATATTGGATAATGACTAATTATGACTAATAAACAAGAAAAAACCTTAGGAAAAACAAATCCTTGGTGTGTTTGAAGTAACTCCAACAACCCCCCCTGAACATCACTATGGTGAAAATGAAGAATAGGTCCTGGAAACGAGGTTGTGTTAGGTACCCAAATACAAAAGATACACTGAAAATAAAGTGAGGAAAGAGGGAAAACCTCATGTGAAAACCCCCCCCTCAAGGTACAATGTATGTAAAAAGAAGAACTGCAGTTGCTAGGCAATTGTGCCCTTCACTCCAAGATGACTTCACAGAGAATGGAACTTCTGCTCAGTGAAGGTCTTGGTGAATATGTCTATCATTTGTTCTGTTGAAGAACAGAAATGTAGGTCGATGATCCCCTCGTGTACTAAGTCTCGGATGTAATGCATGTGGATCTCGATGTGCTTTGTTTGTTGTCTTTGAACTGGATCTCTACAAAACTTTAGATTGCTCTGGTTATCATACCAGATGACAATCGACCGATGAAACTAAATGCCCAACTCAGTGAGAAAATGTTGTAGCCACATAGCCTAAATGGTTATGTTAACTACCCCTTTGTACTCTGCATCGACTGAAGAAAGAGAAATAGCAACCTTCTTCTTACTCGACCAACAGATAGTCCCAAAACCAATACTGAGTGAGTAACCAAATGTGGACTTGCGATCAATGTTATTGCCAGCCCAGTCAGAATCAGTAAAACCGATGAGATATAATGTACACTATGTTGCATAATGAATCCCAAAGGTGATGGTGCCCTGTATGTATCGAAGGATACGCTTTGCATCCTTCCAATGTATCTCATGCAGCTCCTACATGAACCTGGAAACTGCGCCAACTACATAGGAGAGGTATGGTCTGGAGTGTGTGAGACACAACAAGCTCCCCACTAGATATCTCTATAGTGTGTTGTCAACCAGTGGAATCTCCCCGTCATCCTCAAGTTTGACTCCTGATAGGAAAGGAGTCGGAGAAGACTTGTATTCTATCATGTGAAATCTCTCAAGGAGATATCATGCATACTTGGCTTGAGACAGTTTGATGCCTGATGCATCGTGACTGATCTCGAGTCCAAGGAAGAAGTGTAGAGGACCCATCTCCATCATCAAAAACCTGTCATGTAGAATCCTCTTGACTGCAACAATCGTTGAAATAGAGAAATCGGTGATCAACAAATCATCAACATATAGAACTAAGATTAGAAGTGAATCAATCATCCTGAGCATGTAGAAATTCAGGTCTTATTTACAACGTACAAAGTTTTGTGACAACAGGTAGGAGTCCATCTTGGCATACCATGCCCGCGGAGCCTACTTGAAGCCATAAAGGGACTTCTTTAGTCGATAGACCAAAGATGAGTCCTGCATAAATCCCTGGGGTTGCTCCATGTAGATCTCCTTAGAGAGATCACCATGAATAAATGCATTCTTCACGTCCATCTGATGGAATTCGCATCCCTTGGTTTCCGCAATGGAAAATGCCAATCGTATGGAATCCATCTTCGCTACTGGAGCGAAGGTCTCATCATAGTCAATACCATGCACCTATTGAAATCCTTTGGAAACAAGCTTGGATTTGTATCTGCTAATTTTTCCATTTGTTGCACTCTTGGTCTTGTAGAACCATCTGCATATGACAAGATTCCTTCCAGAAGGAAGAGGAACCAGATCCCAAGTCTGGTTCTCGAGGAGGGAGTTGTACTAAATGGATTTCCAACAACCTCACCATAAGACTGTGGATTTGAAGACTAAACCAAGAAAATATTCCTAGAGGGAAATGGTTCAGTGGCAGTTAGTACAACAGGAGGCTCCTCGAAATCAGTTCAAGTCCTCCTAGTATCATCTAGATCACCAACGAGATCCCCTACATCCTGAAGAGTAGTTTGTGCCCACTTGGGCCTCTGATATGGCTCTGCAACTGCATCTGGATGATCTGACTCTACATCTGTATGTACTGAATCTATATCTAAATCATCTAAGTCCTGAATCTAAACTCTCATCTGAAGAAGAGTCGGCATGTGCATGCTCGTCATCTCAGACAGCTGGAAGAATGAAGGTGTCTGCATGAATATGTTGAGGTACATCCGAGACACTTTCCTCGAATTGGAGACTTCGCTCAATGATGAGTTGGTCTGAGGAAAGATCAATAAGTCTATATCCATTCACATCATCAGGGTATCCAACAAAAATACACTCAATTCTTTGTGGATCAAGTGCCTTCCTGTTTTCAGAGGGAATCTGGGCCCATGCACGTGAACTAAAAATGTGAAAGTGGGTCACTTCCAGTTTGAGGTCGCTCCAAGCCTCGTAGGGGGTCTTATCCTTGACAGATCTATGGGGAGATCTGTTTTGGATGTATGTTGCACAATTAATTTCTTCGGCCCATAGTCTATGTGGTAGTGACTTTGCATGCAGCATGCAAGATGCCATCTCCTTTAGAGATTTGTTTTTTCGCTCAACAACTTCATTTTGTTGCGGAGTATAGGGAACAATGTGCTACAACTGAATCCTTTCCTCATGGAAAATATTATGGATCTCATGATTGACATAATCTCCCCTGTTATCAGTTCGGAGGACTTTGATTTTCTTTCCGCACTGAGTCTCAACCAGGGCTTTGAAATATTTGAGGTGTTGAAAGACCTCGGATTTTTGCCTAAGAAAGTAAATCCATGTAAAACGTGAGAAATCATAAACAAAAATGAGAACAAACCTCACTTTGATGATCGATAGATGCGGAAAAGGACCCATGATATCACTATGGATCATATCTAAAGGCGCGGAAGCTCTCTGAGACTTTCCTTTGTCAAATTTCTCTTGAGGGTGTTTTTCGAGAACACATCCCTCACATACTCCCTTGGAGAAATGGGTGTCTGGTAGACCATAAACCAATATTTTCTTGCTAATTTGTTGCATGTATATGAAATTCAAATGTCCAAACCTTTCGTACCATATCCTACTACTTTCATCAGCATGAGTAAGCAGTAAAGTAGAATCAGGTTTAATGAATTCAAAAAATGTATGCAACCTAGACTGATGATTTACCTCACCGATAGCAACCCTGGAGTTGGTTTTCATGTCATAGATGTACACTGCAATTGGTGTGAATATGAATTTATTTATGTTGTTAGAATTCGTCATCTAATACACGGAGAGAAGGTTGACAGAAAGTTTGAGGGTGTGCAGCACATTCTTGAAGCTTCTATTGGTGAGTTCAATCATTCCTTTGTCAGTGAATTCGACTGAAGAATTGTACCCCATCATAATAGGAGGACCTTTGGATGCATCAAATGAAGAATAGACTTCTTTTGAGGAAGCCATGTGATGTGATGCTCCTGAATCTATGATCCAAGCATCATGAGAGGAGTTGATGGCAATCAAGGCATGGCTAGAATTGTCTTTCTTGGGATTTTGATCTTTTCGCTTCTTCTTCTTGGCACCCTCGAGGATGTGATCTCCAAGGTTTTTTTTTTTAAGTATTTGATATATATATATATATATATATATATATATATATATATATATATATCATGCATGTGGATTCTAGATGGAATCCTTTGTGACAGTACGTGCATTTCTCCCCTTTTCTTCCCTTTCCACCTTTGGATCCTGAGGCATCGGTGAAGGGTTTTGAGTACCATTCCTTCTTCGGATGTGCATGATCTTTCTTTTTGTCTTTATCTTTAGATTTATGATATTTATGGTTACCATGTTGCATAGTAAGTGAATGTGCCTTTGGGCCTTTGATTTTTCCCATGTTGATGAGCTTGGTTTTCTCTTGTGTCGGGGATTCGATGAAGTCCTCAAGAGAAGGAATCTTTCAGGTGGCTCCAGAGGCGAATCTGATGGAATGGAATGTTAATACAAACAAAGAGAATTCAAGACCAAGTTTGGAGAGAATTATGAGAACCATTTATTTCTCCTCCTTAGATTTATCAACCCCGCAAGCTTTGAGTTGCGACAGTAAATCCTTGAATTTTGTAAAGAAATATTGGATATTGTCGAATATTTTTGGATACAATGGGATAAATTCCACCTCCAGCATGTGTTCCCTCATATCATCATGTTTTCCAAAGAGCCCTTCCAAGGTGGTTCAGGCTTCATTGGGAGTCTTACAGGAAGATATGTGAAAAAGGAGATCGGGAGAAATAAGACTGCAAATTGTTCTGAGTGCTTCATCCATCTGATTTAAATACTTGGATTTTTCTATGGTTGATGTTGGTTTTGTATCTGTATTCAAGGTTATCCTTTACAATCCTCTAGTTCGAAGATTAATCATTATTCTCTCCTTCCATGCAAAGTAGTTGTAAGGTGTAAGAATGAATTATTTTTGGAAATCCATCTTTTTGATGTCTTCAATCTTTTGTACGTGCAAAAACTTTTGGTGTAGCTTTTGATTACCAGTCCGTCAGCTCTGATACCATGTAAATTTTTTGAACCTGCACAGAATATATCTAGCTATAAAATACTACACACATTTGCAAAGAGAAATTGAGAAAGAAGAAGAAGGAGAGAAAGAATAGAAGAATTCTCATTAACCGTTTGAATAATGAATAATTTACACATTATATACTTTGTATAAATAAATGAATGTGAACTAGAGGAGAACCAATGCACCATAGTGGTGGTATAGAGTGATTTGGACACACACCAGCAGTTACAGGAGTGAACTACCACCTATTCTAGTCTCTCAGGCAGTTATGGGACTGAACTGTCACCTAGCTGAGTTAACTAGTCAACTAGGCTTCAGTTAACTAACTGAACAGAGTGTAGTGAGGAGTAGATCAACGAATCAAGGGTAATGCGTCATTATGGTGATGATCCCAAGGCAAGTACGCATTAGCATGGTGATGATCCCAATGTTACATGGTGACAAAACCAATGCAGTAGCTAGACTCAACTCAACTAGTCAAACTGAAGAGAATATTCTCGAGGTGGAATATTCTCCCCTAAAATATAAGAGACTAGATAATGACTAATTATGACTAATAAACAAGGAAAAACCTTAGGAAAAATAAATCCTAGGTGTGTGTGAAGTAACTAGAACATCACAGAAAAAGGAGACCACGGAGAAGAGGATCGTCACGGACCACGGTGAGGGAGGAGAGATAAGAGATTGAAAAATAAACTAAGTAATGAGAAGCAAGCGGATGAAGGTGAGGGAAGAAAGATAAGGAGGGTGAGGAGAATGTTAAGTATTGAAGAGGGACAAGAAAATGAGGGTGGAGGAAAAGGAGGAATGGATGGATAAGGAGGATTAAGAAAAAGAAAAATTCTAAGTGAGGAGAGTATAGGAGAGGAAGAAGAGTGTAGACAATTCGAAAAAGAAACCAAGTATAGAAGAGAGGAGTGGAGTTAGAAAGAGAATTCGAAGATAATAAAAAGAATTGTTCCAAGAGATTTATGGTTCCAAGAAAATATGTGGTTCTAAGAAACTGGACATGGTTCCAAAATTCCAAGAATTGAATGTAGTTCCAAGAAATATTAGCCTTGTTGCACATGGACAAAGTGTTCTTTTGGCGGCTAGACAAAAACCTGAATAACTTGAGCATACAAACTCGGATTTTGAAACCGTGAAATGTGTGATGAAGATGAAACTGTGGAATACGCAATAAAATTATAATCGTTTGAAATTTTCTTATTCTGATGTCATTTTTATTATTATTATTCTAAGAGCGGAAAAATAGAAGTGACCAAATTTTCAATCAATAACTAGCTCCAACTGCAAGACAGTGACCCCCAGTGGGTTGTTGAGAACATTAGAATCTGCAAACCAAATTCCTTTTCTATTGGGCTATGGAGTCATATTCAAAATAAATTCTTGAAATTCCTCTTCCATGGAGTTAACTTCAAATATCACCTCCACTTAGAAATTGTTTTATTGTGCAAAACTTTGATTGAAGAGGCAAATTGCGTACAAAGAATATCTACCTACCCTATCCTACTTGGAGTAAAGAGACACTTTTAGGTGTATGTAGATTTCCAATGGATCCATTTAAGCATCTAATTGATATTTTTAATGAGTTCCAGAATACTGGAACATATTGAGGCTAGTACCATAGAGTTGGGGGCATGTCCAAAATGTGATGAGGAAAAAATCTGCAAGATGTGCTCGAAAATTTATTGCATTACTTGGACAACAATGCTTTGGAACCATGATTCAATGAAATCAATTCTTAGTTTCTCAATAATTTTGTTGTCTTTGATTGGATGAGAATTTTCTAATCTGAGAACAATTTCTTTTTTCTCCTTTTCTCCAACCACTTCCAAGATTCTTGATTCATCAACAATGTCTTGAAAACATTATTCCTTCATGCAATTACTGTGTTTCCATGGTGAGGTTGTGAAGATGAATTGTTGTTGAACATTTGTGGGGAACTGTAAGGCTATCTTATGTTGTTCATGAACAACTTCGTTATCTTCATAAATAAAACATATCACCCAACCCTTCTTTTAATGCTTGGAATATATCTTCTTCATAAAATTATGCTTCAAACAAGCAATCAATATCATAAAATTTTGATGTAAAGTGATGAATTTCATCATAACTTATGTTCATCCAATGTAAACATTATTTTTGTGGCTTGGTATAAGTTGAATCTACTATTTGAGAATTTGTTGCAACGTTTTCATCTTGTTATTACTCTCAAATTGAACATATGATATATCAAAGTTTTCCTCCAATGGAGCATGTAGAGGATGATATTTTTCTTGAATTGAAACATTATAGTTTCCATTTTCAGCTTCAAGAACAAGATCTGGAAAAAAAAATCACATCTTTCATCAAAATTTTCTTCTAAATCCATTCCTCTATTGTCTTGAAAAAGTATTGGGAAGTTTAATATATTAGCACCACTCTCAAGAACATTTATTTCAATTACTTGAGTTCATTGCATTAACTCTTTCCAACCACACTTTCCCTCTTTCTTTAATAGAAATTTCATATTCACGAGAGGAATCTCATGAAGAACTTTCATGAATCTGAAAGTGAAATATTTGATTGTCTCTTTCTCATTCATATGGATTTAAACTAACTTCAAGGAAAGGGATTGTGGATCTTATCTTGAAACATATTTCTCCTCAAATAAATTTTCTAGTACATCCCATCTATTGATGGTTCCGAGCAACGGTGAATAAAACCATTCACTAGCATTTTCCTTTAAAGTTAAAATAGATAGTCGGGATGCAACATCATTTTTAGCCACATTAAAAATTGCACAAGCACTGTCAAACTTAATCAAATGTTTCTCTCCATCCTATGAAGTATTCCCGAAGAACATGGGAAGCTTTTCCATGGAAATATCTAAAAAGGGGTGAACTTATCCTTGCAAATTGAGTGGACTTCTATGCAACCATTTCTTTCTCTGAATACCCTCTCCCTTTATTGTATCTTGGATAACTCTTGTTGGACCTAGTGAAGAAGGGAAAATATCTTCATAGCATGAAATAAATTCCTCATAGGAGCCTTCATATTGATCTTCTTGAAACTCTGGAATCTTTTTAATGAAGTCACCAGAGAATCTTTCTAAATAATTTGGAGTTTCGATGATGGAGTCACTAGGGAGATCATCCTCCCAAATCTTGGATGATTCTTTGATTATATGGAAATTATCACAATTGATTTGTGACTGCAACTTCAACAAAGTATCTTCAAGTTCATTTGATTCTCTTTGAACAAGGTTTTCAAAAACCCAATTCATATTGAATCTATCTCTTGATCTTTTTATAAAATTTCAACCAGACAACGTCTAGTTTTCCAATAATATATGTTTCTATAAAAGTATCAAATTTCTTGAAAACAAATCAGTTCCCTAGTATTGTCATCAAAAATGTTTATGTCTAGATATTTTAAGGTCCAAACAACAACCTTATGAAGATATGAATCCCCCTGCATTTTTATAGAGGTGGTACTTCTCTTTGGCTAAAAGATATATCTTGAATATCTTGGATTAGGGAGAATACTACACAGCAAACCCCAAAATCTTATTGCTTAGTTTTATATTGAAATGGTTCTTGATATTTCCTGATTTGATATTTATGAGCAACAAATTGCTTCTCAACAATAAAAACATTGAAGGAAGGCTCCAATATCAGAATATATGTATACTCAGTATCATTTATGCAACCATCTAAATCAGATACAAATATTGGATGCATCCATATCTTCTCACAAGAAATAGGAGAAAATAGTTGTGATCATTTCAAAGAACTTTAAATGAGTTATGCATTTATAAATGAAATAATTTGACGGGAATACTTCAAAAATATCATGCTTAGAGACCCCAATATCTGATAAATCATTAAAGTAAAACCCTGAAATAGTTCTCTATGAAATTTCATAAATATATTCAACAATTCAAAACATCTCAACAAACCAATTGACTAATGCTTCATAAACAAAGCTTGACAAACTCAAGAATTAAATTTCAATGAATCCAATATACAATCGTGGTTTACAATTTAAAGTCACATATATGGTTATGCATACTCCATGATCTTATATAGAACAAGACTTTGAAGAATACAAGAAGGACACTCAAGAACTTAGCATTCTGTTAATTTCATAAATATAAACAAAAAGCCTTGAGAAAGCGGTGTAGAAGAAGGAGAATGGAGAAGATGGAGATCTCTATTTTATGTTCATAAGATTGGTTTTATGTTGATCAATGATGGTTGGACCCTTCTATTTTTATCTTCTGATTGCATGCTTCTAACCCTTTGATGGAGCCTTCTCTTGATTTTTAAAATGTGTTCTTCTAACTCCTTGAGGTAGTTAGGGTTTTCTCTTCTTGAATTTTCCATATGTTTTTCTTGTTGAAATAATCATTTCAATTAATACATAATTGAAGCCTCATTAATGAGTTTATATCATTAATATTCATTTTTTGAATTGGGCCACTTTTCATCTTTAATAAAAGTATTTTAATAAACTTTTATTTTGAAATTTTAATTGGATGCCTTTTTAAAGAGAGGACTGTATTTTAATTATTTGGAAACGATATTTAACTTTTCAGCCCTGGAAACCAATTTATATGTAATATTTATCATCTCATATTTCTAACGAGTCCTCCCAAGTGAGATTTTGATTTCTGGATCTCAAGATAAAATCTCATGAAGTCGAGGTACCAAGCAGATTTATCAACAAAACATGAAAATATAGCTAATTTTTATTTCAATTTACGAGAGAATCATGGCCATTTTCATATATTTAAACCTATTATATCATATTCCTTGTTGAAATACCTTTCCAACTAGGTATGGTTTGTCCAAATCCAACTCCCGTATCTTGAGATATGGCCTCCAGAATATTGTTGCTCAACATCCATTCATCAAATCTCATGGGTTAATCTGAGCCATTCATTCAAATTCGCCTCTCCACTTAAAAATTCAACTTTTCCATTGTAATATATATATCCCACATGCATTTTTGGTGTTTGTTTTTTTAGTGTTTATAAAGAAAAAGGCTCCATGCCTTTCATGTGAATCATATGAAGACTATGGAAACTTAGAGATTCAACACCTTAGAAAATTAATGAAATAATTAAAATTTTGACTGCCCGGTCATCATCCACCAAGTCAAAAATGAGTCATATGTAAGTCAACATCTGTGTCATCGGTGATTTAGTGTCCATATCATTGGTGAGTCAACATCCACATTATTTTCACATGTCACGGTGCCATTGGGTACCGCAAGTTGGCACATGTCGTCACATGGTTGGTCAACACATATCACACTCCCATTGGTTGTCATGTGTCCTCATGTGATTGGATATCAGGTCTGCCATATGGCATGATTTCATTGGTTGATAAAACTGCCACATGTCATCAAATGGTTGGCTTTCGTGTGTGATCAAATGGTTGGTTGCCATGTAAAGGGAGAAGACTTAGGAAATTGGTTAAGTGTGGGAGATGGAACGAGAGAATGGAGGGAGGTCGTGAGGGAGGAGGGTGGATGGATGGAGAAATGGGGGGGTCATGGAGAAAAGGAGTTTGTAAATAAGAGGAGGGCCACGGACCATGGTGAGGAGGTGAGGGAGGATAAATAAAGATATTTAAAAATAAACTAAATAATGAGAAGAAAGAGGATGAAGGTGAGGGGGGTGAGGGAAGAGAGATAAGGAGGGTGAGGAGAATGTTAAGTGTTGAAGAGTAAGGGAGAAGAGGGAGGAGAAAATGAGGGTAGAAGAAAAGGAGGAATGGAGGGATAAGGGGGATTAAGACAAATTCTAAGTGAGGAGAGTATAGGAGAGAAAGAAGAGTGTAGACAATTCGAAAAAGAAACTAAGTATAGAAGAGAGGAGTGGAGTTGGAAAGAGAAATTCCAAAATAATAAAAATAATTCTTCCAAGAGATTAATGGTTCCAAGAAAATATGTGGTTCCAAGAAATTGGACATGGTTCCAAAATTACAATAATTGAAAATAGTTCCAAGAAATATTAGCCTTGTTGCACATGGAAGAAGAGTTCTTTTGGCGGTTAGACAAAAACCTGGATATCTTGAGCATAAAAACTCAAATTTTGAAACCGTGAAATGTGTGATGAAGCTGAGACTGTGGGCGACGCAGTGAACTTATAATCATTTGAAATTTTTTTCTTCTCATATTAAATTTTATTTTATTTTATTCTAGGAGCAGGAAAATAGAAGTGACCTAATTTTCAATCAACAGTCATACGCTAAACCATGTCAATTACTGTTGAATTGCAATTCTTCTCATGGTCTCACAATTATATTGGAAATATCATTTTGTCCTTCTTGATGTTATTCATAAATGTTTTCTTTGATAAATTTAAATTCGCATTTATCATTGTTGCTATCACTTTGTGTTTTTGCATATGATTCATCTTAAACAATACATTCATTCATCAATTCACTATTGATGAATAATTCCATCTCATAATTTGGTAAGGAATCATCAACCCTCTTTTTTATTTGTGTCACAAGTAACATCAATCATTTGTGTCACAAATAACATCAACCATTTGTATGAGATCATTTGTGTCACAAATTGCATCAACTATGTTCTCAATTTGTTGCTCATTTTTAGTTAATTTTAGTTAAAGTGCTTCAATAAACTTATCCTTCCAATCAATTTGTTAGTGAAGATTGAGAACCAAATTATCCAAATCATGTAAAGAATCTAGTAATTCTTTAATTTCTTGACTTGTGTTTCCAAATGTTTTACTCCTCTACTCATTTTTTATTTTCAATTGTGTCACACTTGCTTGCATGTTGTCAACCTTAAGTTGTCGAGTACTACCGATCATGCATCACAAAGTGTTGTTTCTAACATCACTTTTCTTTGATGACAATGAACTCCTTATTCAATTTTAGGAAAACCATTATTATTTGTGACTTTGAAAGGGTTTGTAACTCCACCCATTTTACAATTGAATGACTCAAAGTAAATGACTTATCATTGTTCGTCAATTTTACAATTCAATGATTCAATCAACTCTTGATTCGAAAGAATTGTCCATAACCTTGCCTTTTATTGAATTGATATCTTACTTTGTTGAACAATCAAATTCTTACGTATTTTTAATCCATGTGTGTATGATTATATGACAAATTATAAGTGTCATTCCAATATGCAAAAAGTAGACACAATGCATTATAAGCATCCAATAAAATCATTCATCATACATAAGCACAAATGTCCTTAATGTAATATCCCCAGATTGACCCCAGTTGTAATTGTATATATAGGTTGGTGAGCCATGATGTTTTGGGGCTAGAGTGCCTTTGCATATGTACTTGAGGCTAGAGTGCCTAAGTGATTAATAGGTTGGTGAGCCAGATGCTAAAAAGGCATGTAGGCCTATCCTGTGTATTATATAATCACAATTGGATATTAATAAAATCACCCCATTGTTGCAGATCAACCGGACAAAAGAGTAAGGGGATAAACTCCACTAGGAAGGGAAAGGGGGATAATATTCTAGGAAAGGGGCTAAGCCTAGGGAGCTTAATCCAAGAGAATATTTTAATAATATTTTTCTAAACACTTAATGTATGTGATACATCAATTTATCCTAAGTTCCCAAAGAAAGGGAATGAACCACCAAGTGGGTAAAAGAGAGACATATGAGGTGACAAGTAACATCTCGTGGACATGCAATTATAATGGGGAAACTTAGTGCATTTTCCCCATGCTATCTACCATTCTCACAAGGTGGGGTAGGGGGAGTATGGTTGTTGTTTGACCCTACTTCCATCTATCACCAGTGCCTTGTTATCCATCATTGTACTGGAGAACTAGAAGCTTTCTGTAGTAAGTGTTTTCTTTCAGGTTTGAACTAAAGAGGCAGGTTGTCAGGCCCATGGGTAGTCGAAGAGGCAATTTTCTATGCCCGTAAGCCTTCTCTCCAGGTGGGAGAAGTGTTGTCGAAGAGATGGGTTTTCAAGCCCGTAAGCATTCTCTCCATGTGACAAAATTGTTAGGAGTTTATTTCCCAAAGTGCCAATTGCAACTAGAGGGCTCAGAAACTTCCTTTTCGACTTGTTGTTGAAGCCTGGAAGGGGAGTAGGAAATTCAATGGGGCACACTCCATGGGTGGGACAAGCAAGTGGGGAAATTAGATATTGTAGTTGGCTAGAGTTGGCACTTAAATCTGAGCATTATTGTTGTTAGAAGAATTAGTCTTGGATAGAAATCTCTTTTTCCAAAGTGGAGTTAAGTCCAGCTCGGGGGTGACTTGCTGTCAATTTATTGGTAGCAAAGTCTAAGGTTGGGAGGAAATTCAAAGGTCTGCATGCAGTTGGTGGCCTATTTATACTAGATAAGTGTCTACCATGTGTTTTTTAAAATTATTGTGCAATTATTATGAGTTCTTGTTATGGATAATTATTATTCTTAACTTACTTCAGTATATGTATTGTTAGAATTGTTCAAGAGCTATAATTATGTATTTTTTGTCATGGGATTTTACTATTGTAATTATCCTTGAGCATTTTGGCTAATAGATTTGTCCAGAATTGTATATATATGTTGTTATATTACTATGAAGAAAGCATACCTTAACCGATTGAAAGAAGAATTGTGGAATTCTGGGAAGGATTCTGATCTGCTAAGTCTTGGTTCAGACTGTTTAACTTGGGAAAAACCTGAGTTTTTCCTTGGATTAATCACAGACATCAACTTCGACACAAAGAGATAATCCTGGTCATTGGTTGGGGTGTCATTGGTTGGGGTCCCTCAAATATGACAGATCACAAAGGATCAGATTGTTGATAGTCGTTGGATCCATCGGAGGATGGATCTATGTGATTGTCATCATTGATCGCAGGGAAGCAATCAAAATTAGTTGATCAGAGTGCTCAAGGTGTAAGAACTCTGACGATAAGACTCTGAGGGGAGATCTTGACTGTAGATCGGGTAGAGTCTGAGAAGAAACCATAGCTGCTAGATTAGTTCATCGATGAATTATAACCATGGGATGAAATCCTCATGTGCAGGAACCATAGAGTTAGGCATTAAATGTGGATCATTGATCAACGGAGGATCAACGATCAACGTTGATAGTGCATACTTAAAGCGCTCTGGTTTTAGCTTAAAGGAAACCCCGTGAGTGGTTATTTAAATAACACCAAGGGATGCATAGTGGTGTTTAAAGGCATAGCGCAACCCCTAGGAGTGGTTTAGAAACCCCACTTGACACCCGTGCTACACTATGGGAAATATCACTTGAGGAAAGTGGTATTCTACAATGGTTTGACACCTAAGGACATAAATTGGGAATGTGTCTATATTTGATTGGATGGTGGATCGAGCGTGGACCCTGTTGGGAGATTTGGGCCATAGTCCTTCACTTTTAACTTTTTTCATTGGATCTAAGGGTTGAGAGGTCTCATCCATTCATCGAAGGTAGTTTGTTGAAGTAGTTGTGGTAAAACTACTCCAACGGAAAGGGTCTGAGGGACAATTGTGGCCATCGATCGGTGATAGGCCAAGACATGATCTCGACCGTTCATTGGAGGTAGGGTGATCGGAGTAGCCTTGATTAAGGTACTCCGATGGGGAAGCTTCGAGAAGCAATAATGGCAGTAAATTGATTAGTGACCGAGATGAAATATTCATTGTAGATCTTGGTGGTCCTTCGGGATGAGACCAGGAGGAAGGTGACATCATGTTGATGAGGATGACGACACCCCACCAATGTACAAAGAACAAGTATCATCACCTGGAGGGATGTATAGAGTGCTCAGTGATGATGTGTACACCACGTCAATTCATCTGGAGGGTCCATGTGTCAGGTGGAAACTATGCCACGTGGCAGGGATTTTTAGCACTTGGGGGGATAAAGGTGACGTGGCCTAAGTGCCAAGTGGCAAAATTGTGTAGGGACACGTGTCTCGGTGTCAAATCAGATGCCACATAAGATCGTATTTAAACAAGGCTAGAGCTTGGTGACATCGTGTTGACGTGAAGTGCCAGTGTGTTCTGAGGAGAACATGTAGCATCCTGTGAATGGAAAGAAGGGTTGAGCATGGAATATTGTAGGAGGTATACCTTGTGGATAGGTGTCTAAACCTTAGAAATGGATTTATCGATGATAGATCTTAGTTTTCCATTAGAGGGGGTTGGTCAGAGTGGGATGCGATGTCGAAAAAGGAAGTACTCCGATAGGGGTACTCTGAGGATCGATCAGGGCCCTCGATTGGAGGTGGCCACAAATCACGATAGCCATCGATCTGTTGTGGGATCCACCTACTTGATTGTGAAAATTTGGAGAGGTTGTTAACCCATGTGCAGTTTAGAACCCCGATGAGATCATAGACATAGATTACCAGATCACCTGGACCGTTTGATCCCTCGGTGTGTATGTTGTCGAGCCCAGTTGTCAAAGTGTGTAGAGTAGCTTGAAGGGAAAGAACTCTAATGGGAGGGTTCCAATCGTATTATAGAATGTTGTTGAAGGTCCGACAAGGTGTGATTCTAAGGAGTGATGTGGCAGACTCAACGTCTGTGCCACGTGGGATGTCACATGTACCAGGGTGCCACTTAGATTCCATGTGGCACTAATGATCCAAATTTTAGGGGGTATATGGTCTAAATTCGGATGCAAAAGTCATAAAACTATAAAGATAACAAGTTGCCCATATGGGTCAAAGAGAGTCCCACCTCTCCATTATTGTATTGGGTTTTATTTTCCACTACTTTGTTAGTTGGATAGTTAGATCTATTATTATAATAACAGAGACTCATTTAATGAGCCCTTCCGATTATTGTATCGGGTTTTATTTTCCACTACTTAGTTAGGTGGGTAGTTAGATCTATTATACTAATAATAGAGACTCATTTAATGAGCTCTTTTTTACTTTGTCCAATGGACCATTTTGTAATGCTATATAAAGGCCTAGCAAGCTTTCTCATAATATCAAGTTACTCATTTTGGCTTCTCTCATATTTTATATTGTTCATTGTGAGATTAATTAGCTCTGAGTGCTTTACTAGTAATGAGTTTTAGAGTTGAGGCTCCTCTTTGAACCTCACCTCCGAAGTACTTCATTCACATGTTTTTTTTTCATGCTTCTTTTCATGCAATATTAGCACTTCTAAGCTCCTCCTCTCTCATCATTCAAACCATCCAGATCTCAGCCACCGAGATCTAGATCAACTAAGGTGGAATTGAGGATAAAAGGGTTAAAAACCTTGGAGTGTTGTAATTTTTTATCCAGAACTCGGATTTGAGCATAGTTACAGTCGTTAGGAAGATATTGATGAGCATAATCATTCTGCAAGGTTTATTTGGAGAAATAAGTAGTTGGGAAAATTTGAAAAAATTAAAATTAAAAAATGGCATCCCATCCCGTAAACGGTACTTAGGGGATCGGGTGATGTTACAAAGTGGTATCAAAGCTCCAATGGTATGTTACATAGGTGATGGGACAGGAATTAGTTACATAAATGATGTATTAAGGCTAATATTATCCTATTGGAAATATCTTGGACATAGGAGTCCATATATCCACACAGAAAACTAATTTGAGTGGTGAAATCCACAGGCAGTTAGAAAGAATATTTCTAGTGATATTAAAAAAGAGAAGTACACATATGTTTCCAGAGTTGTATATGATGGGTTAGTTTGACATTTAGAGGTGGATGGCGACAAATAGGTATGGCTTGGTAGGATGATGAAGCAGTAAAAGGGTATCCGGGAAATGCTTTCCCTAATAAGTGTATGTTGACAAAGAATATAGTGTGGCACAAAGGAATTTGGATTTGGGAATTCTACTACCTAGGGTAAGGATTGTAATTACCTAGTTGTAGTCTGAATTGTAAAGGCTATTAAAGCACTTTGGAAAGAATTATTTCTTATGGATTGTTGCCATAAGGGAAAGCAACATAAGAATGATTATTCCTAAGGGACTAGTCATGTGGATGGCTGGAAGATCTCTTCAAAGAAGGTTGGTATTAAAATTAGCTAAAAATGAATGATTGGGATAAAAACAATCATTTGGTTCCTTAAGAAGTTTTTGATTAGACATTTGGGTTTGATGGGAAACGTAGAAAATCCCTAATGAAATCCTTATTTGGGGATATAATTCTTGAGGCAATTGTGCATATCAAATGTGGATGATAAGTAGGAAATCCATCGACAATACATGATAATATGTGTACCACAATTTGATATGGAAGAATGGTTTCATATTATATGAAAGATGTTTAGACCTAGTATCGAGGATGAGCATAGGAACTTGAAGACGAAGTGTTAATTCAAGAATACCTCACATGATGATCCAAGGTCAAGACTGAAGAATGTTAGGGTATGAGTCTAGGTGCAACTATGAAGACCTGGGAATCCATTACAAGAAAACTACTTATGATAATTAGAGTGCTCAATGGGATCCGAGCACAAGAGTAAAGTATTACTTGGTGAAGTAGTGGGGGTCCATTCACTATAAAGGGTATCAATATAAAGATAAGCAGTATATTGTGGGAAAAACTAATTCTAAAAGAATAGTCATGTCAAATGTTATCATTCTAATAAAGAAGGATGGAGTGTATACTTGGAGATAATAACAACATCTCCAAGGATCAGTCATACAATGTTAAATTAGAACCTCCATTATTATTATTATTATTGGAATAGTGTAATGGAAGTATGGTAGGAATACCAAAACTTCAAAAGTGAAGTATTGTAGGTGCGGGCATTCTAAAAATGCCAGTGGATGTCTAAAAGTAATGTGTCATGTGAAAAATGGATATAGAAGTATACAACCATACTTTTAAGGAAAGGAAATATATAAATCTAAGTAAATTACATAATGGAATAAGTCCAAGGGTAATTATAGGAAGTAGGAAAAAGGTACCATTAGGTGGATGCCGAGTTATTTTGAGTATATGGCAGCACTCAAAGAACTATGGAAGCAATGAAGGGATTGTTGATGCTATGGAGAATGTTGGGTATAGTTCAAAAGTATTGAGTACATTCCCAAGGTAGCTTGTGATAACAATCAAAAGGACTCAAGTCTAGAAGAAATTTCTGAGGGAAAAACAATAAGGAACCATGGAGAAGGAAATGGTTATATGCTTAGTATGGAGGGCTAAGGAGTTTACACCTAAGTGAACCCCTCTCAAGTGGAAAGGAGTCATTGGTAATATATTAGAAGGTTGGGAGTACTAATGGAATTTATGATAGCAATTAAAAGTAGTGTTAACTACTTCCAGCATTGTAACATGTGGGGAGTTGACTATGCAAGCCAAGTTTGAGACCAAGTGGTCTGGAAAGAGGGATAAATGGTTCAAGGAACCACAAGAGATGAAATGTTCAAGGAGGGCCAGCTAAAAAACAGTTTGGTCCAGTAAAGTAAATGGACGTGGAAGACCCAAGATCAACAAGAGGGCATGAGTAGATATGTAATGTATTCATGCATGTGTTGGGTCGGAGAGGTCCAAGTAATAATGAATGATGAAATCTAATATCAGTATAGTATGTCGCTGGAAAATGCTATGTAGACAAGTGTAAATGGTTAAAAGGTGCTCAGGACAGAAAGTAATCATGTGCATTAATTACAGTGAGAATTGAAGACAGTTCAGAACAACAAAGAAAGTTGTACATGATGAAAAAGGTTGATGTCAATTAATGTGGAAGCAATTATGTTATGGCATGTTGGATAGCCATACATAGGATAGGAAGTTGAAATGCATATGCAACAATGGGCATTCTAAAGATGATTTCTTAATGCATATAAATATGCATTAGTGAATGTATATACATTAAAATTGTATAACATATTAAAGACTAGGACTAGGCTAATGTTATATATAGATATGAATCCAAAAGTGATAATGATTGATGTTATGCCAGGAAAGAAAGAGTTGACCCATGGTTGTCGGTGCTACTTATGAAGTTGTTGCATATGGAATGCCTCCATATGAAGGAAGCAACATGGAGCAAAGGTGTTGATTAAAAGGCTACGGAAGGAGGCCTTGAAGCTCCTACTGTTACTAGTTAATCAGGTAGCACTAAAATTAATTCAATGGCATATATGCATGTATGAATGCGTTTAGGTATTTACATTGCATAGTTACTTAAGGGATTTAAGTTAAAATACCCTCATCCAATGTATATTTATAAAATGACATTGTGGTATGATTTTGAATGCATTGATGGATTATATACCATGTAGAATGGTAAGCCCAAGGGCATGTGTTAACAAAAAAATTTTATAGGCTTTGAGTGTGTTCATGTAACACAATATCATGTTATGATTTTTATTGGTTATGGGTTAGTAACCAAAGCAATCAAGAGGTACAACCAGTTATAAAATTTAAAAAAAAAAAATGCTAGTAAAGCTACTCATTTATGAGGTCATAAATGTCTGAATTTGGAAAGGCTATAGTGCCACACAAGTATCTAAGAAAATTTCCATTTTAATTAGTGTTTGGACTACAACCTTTATGCTAACACTAAAGAACACTGTAGATTTACCTTCTTGGGATAGTGTTCAGGTTGAAAAGGTAGGTATCCAAATGGCCAAGCAAGAAATGGGAAGTGTATGGAGAATGTATTGAGGCATTGGTGAGACCTTCCAATTCACTATGGTTAGATACATGACTTAGATAAATGGCATTATGAAATCAATGCAAGAGTACATTGAATAGATATGCATGGAGAGTTGCACTCATGCATAGTATAGCAACGGTAATTTTGCACTCATGTATGCTAACATAGAGTGTGTATGCTTGAAGAATTCATGGAATGCATTTTAGAAATGCATGTACACATTATATTTAATAGAAATTTCCATGCTAACAATTGATATGAGGTAGTTAATACTAACTCATGAGGTGGATAACATTTCAACATTTGTTAGGAATTGCAACAAGAGAGTCGCAACGTGAAGTAGTCACATAAGGATGGACTATAGGGAAATTTTGTTCAGGGAAATCAAAGTAATAAAAATAATTATGATAAGGAAAATACGATTGTTGATAATATATACATGCATAGAATGATAACTTCCTTGCAATTAATCAATGGACTGATAGTGGTGATTGAAAGGCTAAGTGTAAACAAATCTGGAAGCATTTGTGAATTTTTGTAAATATTACAATGGAAATCGTTGGTATTTGGAATATTAATACACTTTTTGGTTGAATGCAAGATGAAGTGTTGCAGGAAAGTGGCCCCAAATAAGGAATTGTTGGAAGCCATAATGACGATCGATGCATGTTGTTGCAACAGTCAAGAAAATGTAACATGGAATTTCACCTTTCTGGGGAAAAGGTATAATTTCTTGTTGAAATAAATTGAAATTTATAATGAAATTATATTATATCATCTCATGATAATTGCATGTGAATGATGCAGGAGAACCAAGGATTATTAAAGTGGGAATGCTTGAGGAAAGAATGGATTTTGTTGGAATATTGGAGCCTATAATTGCATATCCTTAATGGGGATTTTTTAATGAGTTGGTGCTCTCCTTGTGTGTGAAATCCTTGGCAAGATGGATCGTTGAAGGACTATATATCAGTGAAGGTATGGATGAGCCTGAAAGGTTGAGTTTAGCAAGGAAGAGGCAACATACAAATGTCACGGTGAGTTAAATTCTTATAGAAGCGGCTATGTGGAATAGAGAAAAGAACTTATAGTTGAAGTATGAAGACAACATAAAAAAGATAACAAATTTCAATAGCAAAGGCATGAATCATTTTATAGGATTTTGGAAGTACCTTGTATAGAATGCACTGAGGAAAATTCATAAATAAGGGGGAGGGGAATGTAATATCCCCAGATTTACCCCAGTTGCAATTTTATATATAGGCTAGTGAGCCATGATGTTTTGGGGCTAGAGTGTCTTTGTATATGTATTTAAGGCCAAACTACCTAAGTGATTAATAGGCTAGTGAGCCAGATGCTAAAAAGTCCTAAAGGCCTGTCCTGTGTATTATATAATCACAAATGGATTTAATAAAATCATTGTTGCAGATCGACTGGATAAAAGAGTAAGGGGATAAGATTATAGGAAAGGGGCTAAGCCTAGGGGGCTTAAGACAAGAGAATATTTTAATAATATTTTTCTAAAAACTTAATGTATGTGATACATCAATTTATCCTAAGTTCCCAAAGAAAGGGAACAAACCACCAAGTTGGTGCAAGAGAGATATATGAGGTGACAAGTGTCATCTCATGGACATGAAATTATAATGGGGAAACTTAATGCATTTTCCCCTTGATATCTACCATTCTCACGAGGGGGGGGAGGGAATGGTTGTTGTTTGATCCTACTACCATCTATCACATGTGCCCTGCTGCTATCCATCACTGTGTTGGAGAACTAGAAGCTTCTCGTATCAAGTGTTTTCTTGCAGGTTTGAACTGAAGAGGTGGAATGTCAGGCCCATGGGTAGTCGAAGAAGTGGGTTTTCAGGCTCTTAATCCTTCTCTCCAGGTGGGAGAAGTGTTGTCAAAGAGGCGGGTTGTCAGACCCATAATCATTCTTTCTAGGTGATAGAATTGATGGGAATTCATTTTCCAAAGTGCCAATTGTAGCTATAGGGATCAGAGACTTCCTTTCTGGCTTGTTGTTGAAGCCTAGAAGGGGTATGGGGCATACTCCCTGGGTGGTACAATCATATGGGGGAATTAGAGACTGTAGTTGGCTGGAGTTGGCACTTAAATTTGACCATTATTATTGTTAGCAGACTCATTCTGGGATAGGAATCCCTTTTTCCAAAATGGAGTTAATCCCAGCTCGGGGGTGACCTGTTGTCAATTTATTGGAAGAAGAGTCTAAGGTTGGGAGGAAAATCGGAGGTCTACATGCATTTGGTGGCCTATTTATACCAGATAAGTTTCTACCATGTGTTTGTTAAAATTATTGTGCAATTATTATGAGTTCTTGTTATGGATAATTGTTATTCTTAACTTGATTCAGTATATTTATTGTTATAATTTCTCAGGAGATGTAATTAAGTATTTTCTATCATGGATTTTTACTATTGTAATTATCCTTGAGCTAACAGATTTGTCCAACACTATATATTTGTTGTTGTATTACTAAGAAAGCATAAATTACATGTTTTGTACATTTTCACTTGCTTGTGTGTGTGTGTGTGTGTGTGTGTGTGTGTGTGTGTATTGTGGATATTTTCCCAGCTTTTCTCACATGCGGAGTTTATCTATTAAGAAAACAACATTAGAGTGAAATTCGGTAGTTCGGGGATAGAAAATCCTCTGCTCTAGAGTGGACCGTTAGTTAGGAGAAATTTCCCTATGTAACTATGAATAAATCATACCTTAACCGATTGAAAGAAGAATTGTTGAATTCTAGGAAAGATTTTGATCTGCTAACTCCTAGGTCAGACTATTTAACCTGGGGAAAACCTGAGTTTTACCTTGGATTAATCACAGTCGTTGATTTTTACACAATGAAATAATACTAGTCATTGGTCGAGGTCCCTCACATATGAGAGCTCGCAAAGGATCAAATCATTCACATCATTGGATCCATCGGAGGATGCATCTATGTGATCGTCACCATTGATCCCAGGGAAGAAGTCGGAATCAGTGGATCGGAGTGGTCGAGGTGTAAAAACTCCAATGGTAAGACTCCAAGGGGATATTTTGACCGTAGATTGGTTAGTATCCAAGGAGAAACCATAGTCGTTGGATTATTCCATCGACGAATTATAATTGTGGGATGAAAGCCCCATCTGCAGGAACCATAGTGTTAGGAATTAAATGTTGATCATTGATCAATGAAGGATCAACAATCCATGTAGATAGTGCATACTTAAAGCACTCGGGTTTTAGCGTAAAGGCAACCTCGTGAGTGGTTATTTTAATACCTCCAAGGGACACGTGGCGGTGTTTAAAGGCACAACGCAACCCCCAGGATTGGTTTAGAAACCACACTTGTCACCCCCACTACACTATGGGAAATACCACTTGAGGAAAGTGGTATTCTCCAATGGTTTGACACCTAAGGACGTAAAGTGGGCACGTGGATATAGTTGATTGGTCGATGAATCGAGCATGGGCCTCGTTGGGTGAGTTGGGCCTTAGTCCTTCGCTTTTATCTTTAGTCGTTGGATCTAAGGGTTGAGAAATCTCAGTCATTTATTGGATGTAGGTTGTCTCAGTAGTTGAGGTAAAACTACTCCAATGGAAAGTGTCTAAGGGACAATCGTGGCCATTGATCGGTGATCAGCCAAGACATGATATTGACCATTCATTGAAGTATCCTTGATTAAGGTACTCCAATGGGGAAGCTCCGAGAAGAGATCATGGTAGTAGATCGATTAGGGACAGAGATGAAATATTCACCATAGATCTTGGTGGTCGTTTGGGACGAGGCAAGGAGGAAGGTGATGTCATGCTGACGAGGATGACGACACCCCACCAATGCAAAAAGAATAGGTGTCAGTACCTGGAGGGACATACTGAAATATTAGTGATGGCATGTACGCCACGTGAGTTCACATGGAGGGTCCACGTGTCAGGTGGAAACTGTGCCATGTGGCAGGATGTTTTAGCACTTGGGGGATGAAAGGTGACATGGCCCGAGTCCCACATAGCAGGGTGTTTTATCACTTGGTGGACGAAAGGTGATGTGGAATGAGTGTCATGTGTCAATCCAGGTGGTGGAATTGTGTAGGGACACGTGCCTCGGTGCCAACTTGGATGCCACGTAAGATCTCGTTTAAATGAGGCTAAAGCGGAGTGATGTTGTGTTGACCCAAATTGCTAGCATGTTCTGAGGATAACACGTGCCATCCTATGAAATGAAATAAAGGTCGAGAGTGGAATATTTTTGTAGCTATACCTTGGGGACAGGTGTCTAAACCTTAGCCCTCGATCTATCGGTTATAGATCTCAATCATCCATCAGAGAGGGCTAGTCGAAGTGGGATGCAATGTCGAAAGAGGAAGTACTCTGATAGGGGTGCTCTGAGGATCGATCAGGGCCCTCGATCTGAGGTGGCCACTAATCATGACAGTCGTCAATCTGTCATGGACTCCACCTGCTCGATTGTGAAAAGTTGGAGAGGTTGTTAACCTGCATGCAATTTAGAATGTCGATGAAATCCTAGTTGTAGATTGTCGGATCACCTAGACCGTCTGATCCATAAGGGTGTATGTTTTTGGACCCATTTGTTAGAGTGTGTAGAGTAGCACGAAGGGAAATAATTCTGATGGGAGAGTTCCAATAGAAGTTGATCCAGGGGATCAAAATATGCTAAAAAATAAAAGATCTCGGAATTGCTTCAAAACGAACATATGTGTAGGCCTCATCTTCACGATCCCAACGCAACTTGAACGGGTTCAAATGGACATTGTATGAGTGATATATCGTGTTATGTCTGTACATTCTGTTGAATGTATCAAACAGGCAAAATTTTGTTGAATGTACAGTCTGTACATTATGTACAGTGCTGATGTGGCATGTCCATATTGTTGATGTGGAAATTGGTCGTACTGACATGTGGCAGGGTGATGTGGATTGATGATTGTGCAGAGGTGTAGACATGGCATGGTTGTACTGCTGACGTGGCAGGTCTATACTGGACACATGGCAGGTGGTTGTACCGACACGTGGCAGAGGCTGACGTGGTAGTTGAGCTTGAATTGTCATATGGTGACACGTGTCAGTTGTTGAGTTGGCAGTTAATTACGTGGCAGAATTTTGGACCAATAGAATGGTACCACGTGGCCCAGACGGTGTTTCTTACACCTATATGGTTTGATAAATATTTAAATTTGATATATGGTATGGTTTGGCAGGGTCTGGGTCGAGGCTTATCCCCAACCCCCGGTTATATTGTTTTCTCCATATGACTCTACACACACAAACTTGTGCACAGGGTTTAAAATGTTCAACCAACGGTTAGATCAATACATGTGTCAATCGATCCGACCATGTGTCGGCCACCTGTCAGCCTCACATCCCACTGTTGCAACAGTTCCGACTTAAGCGCCTAGGGTCCGGCCACATGGGGGGCATACGCTCAAGACCTCCGTTGGGAAAAGGGGCCAGCGCAATAACGGTACGAAAATTCGCTAGATTTTGTGGGAAGGCACGTGTGCTGAGTTTTTGGCATGAAAAACGCTCCTGAGCCAATTTCAGTCAATCTGGGTGCATTTTGGCGAGTAGAGATAGCAAAGAATTGGGAGAAACTTCCAGGGAGTGATTCCAACTCAGTTTTTGGCCAAACCAGGTGAAGGAAGAGTCCAAATAGGGGTTTTTGGACGTTCTGGAGCCATTGAATCCATCCATTTCTCATTCTGAGCATTGTAAAGCACTGATTTTGACACTTTGAGCATTAATGAAAAAGATCCATTGGAAGTTGGACCAGGAGATGTAGCCCAAGAGAGGGGTGAACTCCTTTATCATTTTGTTGTGTTAATGTGTGTATTATTATGGTTGTTTATGATTGTTTATGTTGCTCATGATTAAGTAAAAAACTCATTAATATTTATGTGTTTGTAACTTGATCCTATTATCCAAGCACATACCATTACACTTGCAATTTTAAAAATATTCAAGCCTTTACATTTTCAGATCAAGTTGGTATCAAAGCATAGGTTTTTGAAGGTTTGATTGTTTGCAAGTGTTTGTTTAGTGATTCTTACAAGGTTTAAGCTCACAAGAGGAGAAGGTCAACTTGTAGAGCCAAGTTCTCAACTGTCAAGAAGGAGAACTACATAATCACCTCAAGCTTCAAAGAGATATTCACCAAGTATGGCTCATGAGGAGAGTCATGAAACTCTTCCTTCAGAGCATGAAACTTTCAGAAAATCTTTCTATGATATGACAGAGATGGTGAAAGTTTTATTTGAAGAAAGAAATGCAAAATTGCAAGGTGAAAGCTCAAACCCTCCAAAGGATAATGGAGATAGTGGTGATAAAACTCCAAAGGGAAATGGAGGGAATGGTGATTCTCCACCTCCTTCACCTCCATCTTCCACCTCTTCTACCATTTCACAACCACCTCAAAATTCTCCAAAAGAACATGGTAAAACTCCTCTA
>ML782649.1:495478-512427 GCA_009831015.1 Picea engelmannii
GGAATGGTGGAGTATTGATGAAGGGCCCCACTCCTGTCGTGTCACCTTCTGTGTCGTTCTCCACCTGACCGTGTGATAAGGCTCGGCTCCTCCTTGTCTTCTAACCTCTGTCCATCTCTCGCTGATGTGACCAAGTGCTATGACCAGAGTCTTACCTCGTCGGGGCTACGGGGTTTGTGATGCCTCAATGCATATACCTGCGTGATTCTCGATCGTCCAAATCTCGACGCTCCTTTCCATGCGTTAGCCCTGCTGGCTATAGGCCTTGGACCATATGACTGTCAACACATGACCTCGGTCAAAACTCTCATCGGGGTTTTGGCATTTTCGATGTCACCATGCACATGCCTACGGAATCCCCGATCCTCCGATCCCCGATTCTCCGTTGAAGGAAATCAACGGTCCATATCTCATTCTTGCTTTAATGACCGCGATCAAATCGCGGAATCGCATATCACGATTTCAGAGTTCTTGATGTCAAGAGATTTTGGCATTTCAAAATCCCGATCCCCGATCCCCTATACTCTGTTGACGTCACACGTGATTTGACACGTGTTAAATACTGCCACATGTCACTCTGATTCACGACTTACATGTGCCTGAAGTGTTGATTCTGCCTGACACCTGTCATTACCTGGTTGTGCCACGTGTCCCTAGCTGATGTGGTCTGCTGTCGTGAGTTGGATCGATGGTCTGGATCACATGTTGATCTGACGGTTCAGGCTCAGTCGGGATTTCTTTCATCGCGATTTCGGGGTTTCTGTTGTAATTGAACACGGGACTCGTGAAACTCCGATGGCTAGGCTCCTGGTCCATATGACCGTTCTCCCCATGACCACAGCCAAAACTCCTTGCACTTTAAAGACCGTGCAGGTTCTCCTCGATCCAACGGTGGTCAGGTCCTGCGCTTGGATCTAACGTCTGAGATCTGTCCTCCTTTTCAGTGCGCTTTTCTTGTCTATAATCAGATCTGACGGTCGACGTTCTGTCGGGATTTCACCTTGGCATTTCCCGATGGTAAATCACATGCAGCTCTATTCCGATCTGAAGGCTGACGGGATTTTTGAATGAGATCCAACGGCTGTGGATCTCTGTCTTCCTTCTCCTCTGAGATATCCGATAGCTTGAGCCTTGCTGCGCGCGTTTTCCTCAACGCTGTTTCTCCTGAGCTTTCACGTCCGAATCCCCAAGGGATTTTATCCTCCTTATCCTGCCATCTCCATTGTTTGTACTTTCCATCAATGACAAGCATACTAATTGTTAAACATTTGCCAACAAACCATCATAATACACACATTAACAAAGAAAAATGATAAAGGAGTTCACCCCTCTCCTCTTGGGATACATATCCTGGTCCAACTTCCAATGGAACTTTTTCATTAATGCTCAAAGTGTCAAAATCAGTGCTTTACAATGCCCAGAATGAGAAATTTATGGCTTCAATGGATCTAGAACGTCCAAAAACCCCTAGTTGGGCTCTTCCTGCACCTGGTTTGGCAAAAAACTGAGTTGGAATCACTTCGTGGAAGTTTCTCCTAATTCTTTGCTATCTGCTTGCCAAAACACACCCAGACTCACTTAACTTGGCTCACGGGTGTTTTTCGTGCCAAAAACTCAGCACGTGCACTTTCCCACAAAAACTGGTGAATTGTCACACCATTAGTGCGTTGGCCTCTTTTCCCGGTAGAGGTCCCGGGCGTATGCCCCCCATGTGGACGGACCCTAGGTACTTAATTCAGAACCGTTGCAACAGTGGGATGTGAGGCTGACAGGTGGCTGGAGCGTGGTCGGATCGGTTGACACGTGTATTGATCTAACCATTGGTTGAAGGTTTTAAACCCTGCACGCAAGTTTGTGTGTGTAGAGTCATATGGCATAAACAATATAACAGAGGGCTGGGGCTAAGCCCTGACCCAGACCCCGCCAAACCATACCATATATCAAATTTAAATATTTATCGAACCATATAGGTGTAAGCAACATCGTATGGGCGGGCTGGTAACCTGACCTTGCCAATTCGTCCACATCCCCAGAGGTCGCGGGTTCCAACCCCCGCGAACACAAACCCACTTTTATGCCTTGGAGGGGGTTCCACGTGGAAACCCATGTCTGGCCATGTGGCACCATTCTATTGGTCCAAAATTCTGCCATGTAATCAACTTCCAGCTCAACAACTAACACATGCCGCCATCTGACAAACCCAACTCAACTGCCACGTCAACCTCTGCCACATGTCGATACGACCACCTGCCACATGTCCAATATGTCCCTGCCATGTCAGTAGTATGACCATGCTACATCAACACCTCTGCACAGTCAAAAATCCATGTCACCATGCCATGTGTCAGTACGGTCAGATTACACGTTAGTTTTACGGACATGCCACGTCAACATTGTACAGACTGTACAATCAACAAAATTTTGCATGTTTGGCAAAGTGGACAGAACATGATATCTCACTCATACAACGTCCGTTTGAACCCATTCAAGTTGCATTGGGATCGTGAGGACGAGGCCTACACATGTGTCTATTTTGAAGCAATTCTGAGCTCTTTTATTTTTGAGCATATTTTGATCCCCTGGATCACTCCTCCGCATTGGGAAGCTTTTGGACCTCCAAAAGACTACTTTCAGTCTATCTGAAGATGAGGGTACAATTACCTCACCTTTTTAACCTCAATCCACTTGGCCTTGCTTGGATTTGTGCCTTTAAGACCAACTCGAAGGTATTCCACATTCCCTCGTTTTGAAGTTCTCATCCTCCTGTCAAGGATTGTGTCTTCATGTAGTTCTGAAAGATATTTTGGCCTATAGAAGGAATCTAAACATGCTCTCCTTAATCATCAATCAAAGGAGGCTCATACAATCTCAGATTCTCAACATTGACAACTGCATACATTTACATATAAGGAGGCAAATCCAAACGGAAGACATTGTTACCAATCTTTTCAAGAATCTTGAAAGGTCCATATCTAATTGGTTTCAGTTTTTTACCTTCTCCTTTAAGCCTCTCTTTGCTAATGTAAAGTCAAAATTCATCTCCAACTTGGAAACTGTGATCAACACGATGCTTGTCATGTCTTGTCTTATACTTGGCTTGGCTCTTTTCCAACTATTCTTGTACCATTTGATGCACCAACTGAATTTGTTCAATGAACTTTTTTGCCCTATCAATGTCATATTGACCATCAATAGCAATGTCTTTCCCAAAGATAAAATCTAAAGTATATTTTGGGAGATAACCAAAACATGCCTCAAATGGAGATGTTTGAGTTGAATAGTGCTTAGCCCGGTTGTAAGCATGTTGAATGCAGTGTAGGTTCTCATCCCAAAGCTTAGGATGCTTGTTGCAATAACCACAAAGAAGATGCACTACTATTCTATTAACCACTTATGTTTGACCATCAGTTTGTGGATGAAAAACTGTGCTCTTTTTCAGCTTGGTGTCCATGAGTGCCCATAAAGTTGACCAAAAGTGCCCAATAAATCGAGAATATCGATCATAAATAATGGATTTAGGAAACCCAAAATGTACCCAAACATGCTGAAAGAACATGTGCCGTTTGCTCAACTGTAACTTGCTTCTTACAAGGCATCAAAATACACATTTTGTTGAAACGGTCAACCACAACATAAATATAATCATGATTTTTTTTTGACATAGGTAGACCTCCTACAAAGTCCATGGAAACGATTTCCCAAGGACAAGAAGGAACCATAAGTGGAGTATACAAACCCAAATTTCTATTGCTAGGCTTGCTTGTAGCACATAAAGCACATCCTCTTACATATCTTGAAACACTTTCATTCATTTTAGGCCAATAGCAATACCTTTGAAAATTATCCACTATCTTGCCTACACCAAAGTGGCCAACAATAAGAGAAGAATGAGCTTCCCTTATGATGTTGAATATTTCACCTGTGGAATACATAGCTTGCCAAGATGATACAAAAGCTTATCATGCACATGGTAATCCAATTCCTCAACTTGGTTAGAATGACACAAAGTTCCATAAACCTCTTTAAAATCAACATCTAAAGCATACTGTTCAACATATCTCTCATGCATGATAGAATTATGCTTAAGAACAACTGAAGCACTGACAATAGGCCTAGAAAGCATATCAACAACTTTGTTACAAATGCCTTTTTTATACCTTATAACCAAGTGGAATTGTTGTAGAAAACCCATCCATATGAAGTTCCTTGCTTGCTGTAGCTTTGTTTATGATTGTAAGTATTACAATGGTTGATGATTTGTGTGAATAATAGTATCTTTTCCCAACAAACAATCTTTCCATTTTTTCACACTTTGCACCAATGCATACAACTCCTTATCATAAGTAGGATAGTTAATCACAACACCATTAAAAGTTTTAGAATGAAAACAAATGGGCTTACCATGTTGCAACAAGATTGCTCCCATTGCATAATTGCTTGCATCTATTTGGATCTCAAATGGTTGTCTCAAATTTGTAAGTGCAAGAACTGGAGTTGAACTAATCTTCTCCTTCAATGCATCAAATGCTTTTTTCTGCTTGCCTCCCCATTGGAAAACTTGTTTGATGCTTGTAATGGAGCTGCAATTGAAGAGAAATTAGCAATATAATTTCTCCAATATTAGTCTGCTCCCAAAAAGATTCTTACCTTTGTCACATTGTTGGGCTTTGGAAAATCCAAAATGACTTTGACCTTGGAAGGATCAATTTTTAGTTCTCCTCCAACAATATGTCCCAAGTAAACAAGTGAGGTCTTTCCAAACTCACATTTAAACATCTTCAAAAACAAATTTTCTTTCTTTAAGACATCCATAACTTGCTTTACATGAATAACATTATCTTCACGAGATTTGCTAAATATCAAAATGTCATCCAAGTAGACAATCACACAATCATCAAGAAAATGACTTAAAACATCATTCATGACTCTCATGAATGTAGCAGGAGCATTGCAAAGTCCAAATGGCATTACCATCCACTCAAACAAACCTTGCTTTGTTTTGAAAGCTGTCTTCCAAGTGTCTCCTTCAACAATCCTAATACTATGATATCCACTTCTCAAATCCAATTTAGTAAAATACTTAGCATCTTTCAATTGATCAAGAAAATCATCAATTATAGGAAGATGATAACGATTCTTTATAGTAATCTTGTTCAGGGCCCTGAAATATATACACATGCATCATGTACCATCTTTCTTTGGCACTAAAACAATTGGTGATCCACATGGTGGTGTGCTTGGCATGATGACCCGTTTATCAAGCAACTCTTGGATTTTTTTTTTAATTTAAGCATAATCCATGACTGACATCCTATACATACCAATGTTTGGAAGATGACAATCTTGCTGCAATTGTATCTCATGTTGGATAGCCCTTTTTGGAGGCAATCCCTTTGGTTCCTGAAACATCTCATCATATTGGTTAACAACCTCATATAAATCAGATTTCAACTTTGAATCACAACCTTGGAAATGTTCTTTTTCAACATTGTCTTTGGGATTGATCATCAAGAGGAGAAAATTCTTACTAGCATCGACTAATCTCTTCATTTGTCTAGCATTTACAAGTGACAAATTCAACTTCTTTGTCTGTGCTCTAACAATGTACTCAACTCCATTTTTAAACAAATGATACTTGTTCTCATGATGATGAAAGATGGCTCTCCTATCATATAAGTATGGGCTTCCCAACACAATACCACAGATATCCAAAGGAATAACATCAAACTTTACCTCATCTATAAAATTTGCAATGATGACAAATCTAAGTTTACACCTTCTTGTCACATGCAATTTGGCATTGTCACATATCCATCCTAGAGGGTATGGTCTAGGATGTGGAGTAGTTTCCAATTTTAGTTTCTTGACAGTGTCTTAAGATATGAGGTTTGCTTGAGATCTAGTATAAAAAAGAGTATCTATCTTGGTATGCTTTGAAATCACCCTTATGTGGAAAAGCTCTATTCTTTCTTTTTCATGTTGAGTTTCATTGAGGCTATTACTACTTGAAGAACTACTACTTGCAATAGAATCCTTACCTTGAAAACCCATGGCTGTAATCTTTGTTTCATCACCCAAATCAGAACCTAAATCATGTTGTACGGTTACAGTAGTCTTTTGTTTCCCCTTATGGCTGAAAATTTTGGGTCTCTTTTCAGGATGAAGTTTCCAACAATGGTCTTCATCATGGTCATCTTTTGAATAGTGTTTACATGTGAGTTTCTCTCCCTCTTTCTTGAATGAAGCATTCATTCTTCCATTTCCCTTAAACTTCTTCTTTTCTTTCTCTCCATGAACAAAAGGTTTTTTTCTGCCCTCTTGAGGTTCATTCTTCCCTCTTGCTTCCAAATGAGTTGCCTATACACAAACTTCATTTGGACTTGTAGGGTTAAACATAAGTATTGTGTGCCTCAAGTAGCTATGCACTCCTCCAATATATTTGAGTAAAGTTTCTTGAGAAGACAAATCTATACCCAAAATCAAAGCCCTTCTTCTAAATTCTTGAGTGTAGCTTTGGAAACTTTGCCCTTTAGATTGTCTAAAGTTTTTCCAATCCATAATAGCTTTCTGCATGTATGCTAATGGATAAAGTTGTCTTTTAAGTACAACAATAAAATCATTCCAAGAGGATAAAACTTTACCATGTTTCTTCATGTCCTCTTGAGTTTTGGCTTCCCACCAAATGAGTGTTGCACTGTCCAATCTTAGAGAAGTAAGCTGAATATTAGTTTCATCATATTTGATCCTTTGTATCCTACAATATACTTAAATTTGACAAATCTAGTTATCCAATTTCTTAGCATTTACCTCTCCATTGTACATATGCAATTCAAACTTAACATCAATCTTAAGCAAAGGAGTTTTTAGAGGAGTTTTACCATGTTCTTTTGGAGAATTTTGAGGTGGTTGTGAAATGGTAGAAGAGGTGGAAGATGGAGGTGAAGGAGGTGGAGAATCACCATTCCCTCCATTTCCCTTTGGAGTTTTATCACCACTATCTCCATTATCCTTTGGAGGGTTTGAGCTTTCACCTTGCAATTTTGCATTTCTTTCTTCAAATAAAACTTTCACCATCTCTGTCATATCATAGAAAGATTTTCTGAAAGTTTCATGCTCTGAAGGAAGAGTTTCATGACTCTCCTCATGAGCCATACTTGGTGAATATCTCTTTGAAGCTTGAGGTGATTATGTAGTTCTCCTTCTTGACAGTTGAGAACTTGGCTCTACAAGTTGACCTTCTCCTCTTGTGAGCTTAAACCTTGTAAGAATCACTAAACAAACACTTGCAAACAATCAAACCTTCAAAAACCTATGCTTTGATACCAACTTGATCTGAAAATGTAAAGGCTTGAATATTTTTAAAATTGCAAGTGTAATGGTATGTGCTTGGATAATAGGATCAAGTTACAAACACATAAATATTAATGAGTTTTTTACTTAATCATGAGCAACATAAACAATCATAAACAACCATAATAATACACACATTAACACAACAAAATGATAAAGGAGTTCACCCCTCTCTTGGGCTACATCTCCTGGTCCAACTTCCAATGGATCTTTTTCATTAATGCTCAAAGTGTCAAAATCAGTGCTTTACAATGCTCAGAATGAGAAATGGATGGATTCAATGGCTCCAGAACGTCCAAAAACCCCTATTTGGACTCTTCCTTCACCTGGTTTGGCCAAAAACTGAGTTGGAATCACTCCCTGGAAGTTTCTCCCAATTCTTTGCTATCTCTACTCGCCAAAATGCACCCAGATTGACTGAAATTGGCTCAGGAGCGTTTTTCATGCCAAAAACTCAGCACACGTGCCTTCCCACAAAATCTAGCGAATTTTCGTACCGTTATTGCGCTGGCCCCTTTTCCCAACGGAGGTCTTGAGCGTATGCCCCCCATGTGGCCGGACCCTAGGCGCTTAAGTCGGAACTGTTGCAACAGTGGGATGTGAGGCTGACAGGTGGCCGACACATGGTCGGATCGATTGACACATGTATTGATCTAACCGTTGGTTGAACATTTTAAACCCTGTGCACAAGTTTGTGTGTGTAGAGTCATATGGAGAAAACAATATAACCGGGGGTTGGGGATAAGCCTCGACCCAGACCCTGCCAAACCATACCATATATCAAATTTAAATATTTATCAAACCATATAGGTGTAAGAAACACCGTCTGGGCCACGTGGTACCATTCTATTGGTCCAAAATTCTGCCACGTAATTAACTGCCAACTCAACAACTGACACGTGTCACCATATGACAATTCAAGCTCAACTACCACGTCAGCCTCTGCCACGTGTCGGTACAACCACCTGCCATGTGTCCAGTATAGACCTGCCACGTCAGCAGTACAACCATGCCATGTCTACACCTCTGCACAATCATCAATCCACATCACCCTGCCACATGTCAGTACGACCAATTTCCACATCAACAATATGGACATGCCACATCAGCACTGTACATAATGTACAGACTGTACATTCAACAAAATTTTGCCTGTTTGATACATTCAACAGAATGTACAGACATAACACGATATATCACTCATACAATGTCCATTTGAACCCGTTCAAGTTGCGTTGGGATCGTGAAGATGAGGCCTACACATATGTTCGTTTTGAAGCAATTCCGAGATCTTTTATTTTTTAGCATATTTTGATCCCCTGGATCAACTTCTATTGGAACTCTCCCATCAGAATTATTTCCCTTCGTGCTACTCTACACACTCTAACAAATGGGTCCAAAAACATACACCCTTATGGATCAGACGGTCTAGGTGATCCGACAATCTACAACTAGGATTTCATCGACATTCTAAATTGCATGCAGGTTAACAACCTCTCCAACTTTTCACAATCGAGCAGGTGGAGTCCATGACAGATTGACGACTGTCATGATTAGTGGCCACCTCAGATCGAGGGCCCTGATCGATCCTCAGAGCACCCCTATCAGAGTACTTCCTCTTTCGACATTGCATCCCACTTCGACTAGCCCTCTCTGATGGATGATTGAGATCTATAACCGATAGATCGAGGGCTAAGGTTTAGACACCTGTCCCCAAGGTATAGCTACAAAAATATTCCACTCTCGACCTTTATTTCATTTCATAGGATGGCACGTGTTATCCTCAGAACATGCTAGCAATTTGGGTCAACACAACATCACTCCGCTTTAGCCTCATTTAAACGAGATCTTACGTGGCATCCAAGTTGGCACCGAGGCACGTGTCCCTACACAATTCCACCACCTGGATTGACACATGACACTCATTCCACATCACCTTTCGTCCACCAAGTGATAAAACACCCTGCTATGTGGGACTCGGGCCATGTCACCTTTCATCCCCCAAGTGCTAAAACATCCTGCCACATGGCACAGTTTCCACCTGACACGTGGACCCTCCATGTGAACTCACGTGGCGTACATGCCATCACTAATATTTCAGTATGTCCCTCCAGGTACTGACACCTATTCTTTTTGCATTGGTGGGGTGTCGTCATCCTCGTCAGCATGACATCACCTTCCTCCTTGCCTCGTCCCAAACGACCACCAAGATCTATGGTGAATATTTCATCTCTGTCCCTAATCGATCTACTACCATGATCTCTTCTCGGAGCTTCCCCATTGGAGTACCTTAATCAAGGATACTTCAATGAATGGTCAATATCATGTCTTGGCTGATCACCGATCAATGGCCACGATTGTCCCTTAGACACTTTCCATTGGAGTAGTTTTACCTCAACTACTGAGACAACCTACATCCAATAAATGACTGAGATTTCTCAACCCTTAGATCCAACGACTAAAGATAAAAGCGAAGGACTAAGGCCCAACTCACCCAACGAGGCCCATGCTCGATTCATCGACCAATCAACTATATCCACGTGCCCACTTTACGTCCTTAGGTGTCAAACCATTGGAGAATACCACTTTCCTCAAGTGGTATTTCCCATAGTGTAGTGGGGGTGACAAGTGTGGTTTCTAAACCAATCCTGGGGGTTGCGTTGTGCCTTTAAACACCGCCACGTGTCCCTTGGAGGTATTAAAATAACCACTCACGAGGTTGCCTTTACGCTAAAACCCGAGTGCTTTAAGTATGCACTATCTACATGGATTGTTGATCCTTCATTGATCAATGATCAACATTTAATTCCTAACACTATGGTTCCTGCAGATGGGGCTTTCATCCCACAATTATAATTCGTCGATGGAATAATCCAACGACTATGGTTTCTCCTTGGATACTAACCAATCTACGGTCAAAATATCCCCTTGGAGTCTTACCATTGGAGTTTTTACACCTCGACCACTCCGATCCACTGATTCCGACTTCTTCCCTGGGATCAATGGTGACGATCACATAGATGCATCCTCCGATGGATCCAATGATGTGAATGATTTGATCCTTTGCGAGCTCTCATATGTGAGGGACCTCGACCAATGACTAGTATTATTTCATTGTGTAAAAATCAACGACTGTGATTAATCCAAGGTAAAACTCAGGTTTTCCCCAGGTTAAATAGTCTGACCTAGGAGTTAGCAGATCAAAATCTTTCCTAGAATTCAACAATTCTTCTTTCAATCGGTTAAGGTATGATTTATTCATAGTTACATAGGGAAATTTCTCCTAACTAACGGTCCACTCTAGAGCAGAGGATTTTCTATCCCCGAACTACCGAATTTCACTCTAATGTTGTTTTCTTAATAGATAAACTCCGCATGTGAGAAAAGCTGGGAAAATATCCACAATACACACACACACACACACACACACACACACACACACAAGCAAGTGAAAATGTACAAAACATGTAATTTATGCTTTCTTAGTAATACAACAACAAATATATAGTGTTGGACAAATCTGTTAGCTCAAGGATAATTACAATAGTAAAAATCCATGATAGAAAATACTTAATTACATCTCCTGAGAAATTATAACAATAAATATACTGAATCAAGTTAAGAATAACAATTATCCATAACAAGAACTCATAATAATTGCACAATAATTTTAACAAACACATGGTAGAAACTTATCTGGTATAAATAGGCCACCAAATGCATGTAGACCTCCGATTTTCCTCCCAACCTTAGACTCTTCTTCCAATAAATTGACAACAGGTCACCCCCGAGCTGGGATTAACTCCATTTTGGAAAAAGGGATTCCTATCCCAGAATGAGTCTGCTAACAATAATAATGGTCAAATTTAAGTGCCAACTCCAGCCAACTACAGTCTCTAATTCCCCCATATGATTGTACCACCCAGGGAGTATGCCCCATACCCCTTCTAGGCTTCAACAACAAGCCAGAAAGGAAGTCTCTGATCCCTATAGCTACAATTGGCACTTTGGAAAATGAATTCCCATCAATTCTATCACCTAGAAAGAATGATTATGGGTCTGACAACCCGCCTCTTTGACAACACTTCTCCCACCTGGAGAGAAGGATTAAGAGCCTGAAAACCCACTTCTTCGACTACCCATGGGCCTGACATTCCACCTCTTCAGTTCAAACCTGCAAGAAAACACTTGATACGAGAAGCTTCTAGTTCTCCAACACAGTGATGGATAGCAGCAGGGCACATGTGATAGATGGTAGTAGGATCAAACAACAACCATTCCCTCCCCCCCCTCGTGAGAATGGTAGATATCAAGGGGAAAATGCATTAAGTTTCCCCATTATAATTTCATGTCCATGAGATGACACTTGTCACCTCATATATCTCTCTTGCACCAACTTGGTGGTTTGTTCCCTTTCTTTGGGAACTTAGGATAAATTGATGTATCACATACATTAAGTTTTTAGAAAAATATTATTAAAATATTCTCTTGTCTTAAGCCCCCTAGGCTTAGCCCCTTTCCTATAATCTTATCCCCTTACTCTTTTATCCAGTCGATCTGCAACAATGATTTTATTAAATCCATTTGTGATTATATAATACACAGGACAGGCCTTTAGGACTTTTTAGCATCTGGCTCACTAGCCTATTAATCACTTAGGTAGTTTGGCCTTAAATACATATACAAAGACACTCTAGCCCCAAAACATCATGGCTCACTAGCCTATATATAAAATTGCAACTGGGGTAAATCTGGGGATATTACATTCCCCTCCCCCTTATTTATGAATTTTCCTCAGTGCATTCTATACAAGGTACTTCCAAAATCCTATAAAATGATTCATGCCTTTGCTATTGAAATTTGTTATCTTTTTTATGTTGTCTTCATACTTCAACTATAAGTTCTTTTCTCTATTCCACATAGCCGCTTCTATAAGAATTTAACTCACCGTGACATTTGTATGTTGCCTCTTCCTTGCTAAACTCAACCTTTCAGGCTCATCCATACCTTCACTGATATATAGTCCTTCAACGATCCATCTTGCCAAGGATTTCACACACAAGGAGAGCACCAACTCATTAAAAAATCCCCATTAAGGATATGCAATTATAGGCTCCAATATTCCAACAAAATCCATTCTTTCCTCAAGCATTCCCACTTTAATAATCCTTGGTTCTCCTGCATCATTCACATGCAATTATCATGAGATGATATAATATAATTTCATTATAAATTTCAATTTATTTCAACAAGAAATTATACCTTTTCCCCAGAAAGGTGAAATTCCATGTTACATTTTCTTGACTGTTGCAACAACATGCATCGATCGTCATTATGGCTTCCAACAATTCCTTATTTGGGGCCACTTTCCTGCAACACTTCATCTTGCATTCAACCAAAAAGTGTATTAATATTCCAAATACCAACGATTTCCATTGTAATATTTACAAAAATTCACAAATGCTTCCAGATTTGTTTACACTTAGCCTTTCAATCACCACTATCAGTCCATTGATTAATTGCAAGGAAGTTATCATTCTATGCATGTATATATTATCAACAATCGTATTTTCCTTATCATAATTATTTTTATTACTTTGATTTCCCTGAACAAAATTTCCCTATAGTCCATCCTTATGTGACTACTTCACGTTGCGACTCTCTTGTTGCAATTCCTAACAAATGTTGAAATGTTATCCACCTCATGAGTTAGTATTAACTACCTCATATCAATTGTTAGCATGGAAATTTCTATTAAATATAATGTGTACATGCATTTCTAAAATGCATTCCATGAATTCTTCAAGCATACACACTCTATGTTAGCATACATGAGTGCAAAATTACCGTTGCTATACTATGCATGAGTGCAACTCTCCATGCATATCTATTCAATGTACTCTTGCATTGATTTCATAATGCCATTTATCTAAGTCATGTATCTAACCATAGTGAATTGGAAGGTCTCACCAATGCCTCAATACATTCTCCATACACTTCCCATTTCTTGCTTGGCCATTTGGATACCTACCTTTTCAACCTGAACACTATCCCAAGAAGGTAAATCTACAGTGTTCTTTAGTGTTAGCATAAAGGTTGTAGTCCAAACACTAATTAAAATGGAAATTTTCTTAGATACTTGTGTGGCACTATAGCCTTTCCAAATTCAGACATTTATGACCTCATAAATGAGTAGCTTTACTAGCATTTTTTTTTTTTAAATTTTATAACTGGTTGTACCTCTTGATTGCTTTGGTTACTAACCCATAACCAATAAAAATCATAACATGATATTGTGTTACATGAACACACTCAAAGCCTATAAAATTTTTTTGTTAACACATGCCCTTGGGCTTACCATTCTACATGGTATATAATCCATCAATGCATTCAAAATCATACCACAATGTCATTTTATAAATATACATTGGATGAGGGTATTTTAACTTAAATCCCTTAAGTAACTATGCAATGTAAATACCTAAACGCATTCATACATGCATATATGCCATTGAATTAATTTTAGTGCTACCTGATTAACTAGTAACAGTAGGAGCTTCAAGGCCTCCTTCCGTAGCCTTTTAATCAACACCTTTGCTCCATGTTGCTTCCTTCATATGGAGGCATTCCATATGCAACAACTTCATAAGTAGCACCGACAACCATGGGTCAACTCTTTCTTTCCTGGCATAACATCAATCATTATCACTTTTGGATTCATATCTATATATAACATTAGCCTAGTCCTAGTCTTTAATATGTTATACAATTTTAATGTATATACATTCACTAATGCATATTTATATGCATTAAGAAATCATCTTTAGAATGCCCATTGTTGCATATGCATTTCAACTTCCTATCCTATGTATGGCTATCCAACATGCCATAACATAATTGCTTCCACATTAATTGACATCAACCTTTTTCATCATGTACAACTTTCTTTGTTGTTCTGAACTGTCTTCAATTCTCACTGTAATTAATGCACATGATTACTTTCTGTCCTGAGCACCTTTTAACCATTTACACTTGTCTACATAGCATTTTCCAGCGACATACTATACTGATATTAGATTTCATCATTCATTATTACTTGGACCTCTCCGACCCAACACATGCATGAATACATTACATATCTACTCATGCCCTCTTGTTGATCTTGGGTCTTCCACGTCCATTTACTTTACTGGACCAAACTGTTTTTTAGCTGGCCCTCCTTGAACATTTCATCTCTTGTGGTTCCTTGAACCATTTATCCCTCTTTCCAGACCACTTGGTCTCAAACTTGGCTTGCATAGTCAACTCCCCACATGTTACAATGCTGGAAGTAGTTAACACTACTTTTAATTGCTATCATAAATTCCATTAGTACTCCCAACCTTCTAATATATTACCAATGACTCCTTTCCACTTGAGAGGGGTTCACTTAGGTGTAAACTCCTTAGCCCTCCATACTAAGCATATAACCATTTCCTTCTCCATGGTTCCTTATTGTTTTTCCCTCAGAAATTTCTTCTAGACTTGAGTCCTTTTGATTGTTATCACAAGCTACCTTGGGAATGTACTCAATACTTTTGAACTATACCCAACATTCTCCATAGCATCAACAATCCCTTCATTGCTTCCATAGTTCTTTGAGTGCTGCCATATACTCAAAATAACTCGGCATCCACCTAATGGTACCTTTTTCCTACTTCCTATAATTACCCTTGGACTTATTCCATTATGTAATTTACTTAGATTTATATATTTCCTTTCCTTAAAAGTATGGTTGTATACTTCTATATCCATTTTTCACATGACACATTACTTTTAGACATCCACTGGCATTTTTAGAATGCCCGCACCTACAATACTTCACTTTTGAAGTTTTGGTATTCCTACCATACTTCCATTACACTATTCCAATAATAATAATAATAATGGAGGTTCTAATTTAACATTGTATGACTGATCCTTGGAGATGTTGTTATTATCTCCAAGTATACACTCCATCCTTCTTTATTAGAATGATAACATTTGACATGACTATTCTTTTAGAATTAGTTTTTCCCACAATATACTGCTTATCTTTATATTGATACCCTTTATAGTGAATGGACCCCCACTACTTCACCAAGTAATACTTTACTCTTGTGCTCGGATCCCATTGAGCACTCTAATTATCATAAGTAGTTTTCTTGTAATGGATTCCCAGGTCTTCATAGTTGCACCTAGACTCATACCCTAACATTCTTCAGTCTTGACCTTGGATCATCATGTGAGGTATTCTTGAATTAACACTTCGTCTTCAAGTTCCTATGCTCATCCTCGATACTAGGTCTAAACATCTTTCATATAATATGAAACCATTCTTCCATATCAAATTGTGGTACACATATTATCATGTATTGTCGATGGATTTCCTACTTATCATCCACATTTGATATGCACAATTGCCTCAAGAATTATATCCCCAAATAAGGATTTCATTAGGGATTTTCTACGTTTCCCATCAAACCCAAATGTCTAATCAAAAACTTCTTAAGGAACCAAATGATTGTTTTTATCCCAATCATTCATTTTTAGCTAATTTTAATACCAACCTTCTTTGAAGAGATCTTCCAGCCATCCACATGACTAGTCCCTTAGGAATAATCATTCTTATGTTGCTTTCCCTTATGGCAACAATCCATAAGAAATAATTCTTTCCAAAGTGCTTTAATAGCCTTTACAATTCAGACTACAACTAGGTAATTACAATCCTTACCCTAGGTAGTAGAATTCCCAAATCCAAATTCCTTTGTGCCACACTATATTCTTTGTCAACATACACTTATTAGGGAAAGCATTTCCCGGATACCCTTTTACTGCTTCATCATCCTACCAAGCCATACCTATTTGTCGCCATCCACCTCTAAATGTCAAACTAACCCATCATATACAACTCTGGAAACATATGTGTACTTCTCTTTTTTAATATCACTAGAAATATTCTTTCTAACTGCCTGTGGATTTCACCACTCAAATTAGTTTTCTGTGTGGATATATGGACTCCTATGTCCAAGATATTTCCAATAGGATAATATTAGCCTTAATACATCATTTATGTAACTAATTCCTGTCCCATCACCTATGTAACATACCATTGGAGCTTTGATACCACTTTGTAACATCACCCGATCCCCTAAGTACCGTTTACGGGATGGGATGCCATTTTTTAATTTTAATTTTTTCAAATTTTCCCAACTACTTATTTCTCCAAATAAACCTTGCAGAATGATTATGCTCATCAATATCTTCCTAACGACTGTAACTATGCTCAAATCCGAGTTCTGGATAAAAAATTACAACACTCCAAGGTTTTTAACCCTTTTATCCTCAATTCCACCTTAGTTGATCTAGATCTCGGTGGCTGAGATCTGGATGGTTTGAATGATGAGAGAGGAGGAGCTTAGAAGTGCTAATATTGCATGAAAAGAAGCATGAAAAAAAAACATGTGAATGAAGTACTTCGGAGGTGAGGTTCAAAGAGGAGCCTCAACTCTAAAACTCATTACTAGTAAAGCACTCAGAGCTAATTAATCTCACAATGAACAATATAAAATATGAGAGAA
>ML782650.1:0-35021 GCA_009831015.1 Picea engelmannii
GAAAATGAAAATTGAACTTGTCTAAGGTACCATAACCACCTAAGAGTTCCAAACATTCAAAATATTGTATTTAATTTAAGAGGGGCATTGTCATCATGATCATCTTAACTATCATCGTCATTATATGACTATAACCTAGTTCACGTATAAATGAAGTCATTTAATATTAGTAACCCCACCCTAAAATGTTTCTAATGCCAATGATAAAAGCACCACTAAGACATCATCAATATACTAGCAAACACCAAAACCTACTTGTCATAAACCCCAATAAACCCTTAATTTTAAAGATTCCCACAAGATTGCTCAAAAATAAAATTTTATTTATTTTGCCCATAAATAATTTTTTTATTTTTTTTTAAATAAATAGTTGTCATCGCAATTGCGATGACAACAAGATTTTTGCGACGAAATTTCTATATAAACCAAGAAAGTTGCCCGTCACTATATACCATGAGGGCGTTGTAATTGCAAGAACAATAAAAATCAACCATGAAAAGTTGTCGTCTCAATTGTGATGCACTCTAGAATTGTTGCGACGAATTTGCTATTTAAACCACGAAAGTTGTTCGTCGTTATATACCTTGTGGGCATTGCAATTGCGACGACAATAAAAACCATGCAACGAATATGCTATATAAACAATGAAAAGTTGTCGTCGCAATTGCGACGCACAATAGAAATGTTGTGACGAAGATGTTATATAAACCACGAAAAGTTGTCGTCGCAATATACCATGTGGTCATCGCAATAGCGACGAACAGTTGGTTTTACTTAGTTTGCCTATATTGTCGCATTGGCGACGATATTTCTTTTTTTGTCGCAATTGTGAGTACTTCCCTACGGTCGTCGCTCTTGCGACATTAATTCAAGTTCGTCGAAATTTCCACGACACATGAAATGACATTTGAGAGACTCAAGATTCGTTGCAATATCCACAACATAGCGTCGAAATAGTCGTCGCAAAATGACCCAAATTTGCTAGTGGCAGTGACAGTGTGTCAGTGGTTTATTCATTTGACACTTATATTTCAGGGCGGCAGGACAGGACAAGTATAGGTGGTTGTAGCCACCTTCTAGTTGTAGCCTGAGAACATACGGGTTTGTAGCCTCATTTTGGTTGTAGCCAGAGAATTGGAGAGTTGTAGCTTCCCTCAGGTTGTAGCCTGAAAAAATATAGGGGGTCGGATCCTCCTTCCAGTTGTAGCTAGAGAACAAAGGAAGTTGGTGCTTACAATGAATGTAATTGTTAAATACATATGAGAAAAAACATTATGTGGTTTTCTCCCGCATTGGATTTCCACATAAAAATATTGGTGTACTATGTATGTGTATGATTGTTCATTGTTCTTCGTTTATTTACTCTACACTTATTGGATAGTAATGCTATATTGATCATAAAGATAAATAACACTTGCATACTGTGGTTAAAAGGATTAAATTTCTCTATTACTGATTCACCCCCCCTCTCAGTAATCCAACAATTGGTATCAGAGCAAGTTCCTTTAGAAATCAATTTAACCACTGAAAGGTAGATCATGGAGAGCAACATTATGTATAAAAATGGAATACCACAATTTTATGGATAGAACTATGCTTTTTGGAACATAAGGATGAAAACATATGTACAGGCACAAGGATTTGAGGTTTGGCAATCAGGTGTAGATGGATACAAAGAACAAGCAGTTCCAGCAACAAATGAAACTGGAAGGAAACTCAGTCTAAACAATTCAAAAGCCACAAATGCACTTTTGAATGGTCTTTGTGATTCAGTATATGTTAAAGTTATGCATTGCAACTCTGTTAAAGAGATTTGGGACAAATTTCAGAATATTTATGAAGGAGATGCAAAAGTCAGGGCAACAAAGCTTCAAACTTATAATTTATAAAGGTCAATTTGAATAGCTAAAGATTAAGGAAGATTAGAATATTGCAACTACTTCTTACGAGTTGATGAAACAGTGAATGCAATCATAAGATTGGCAGAAGAAGTTGATGAATCTATAATTTCTAAAACGGTACTAAGATCTATTCCAATGAGATTTGATCCTAAGATCTCAGCACTAGAAGAAAGAGCATATCTAGACTCAATAAGCATGGACGAAATACATGGAATATTCACAGCCTATGAAATGAGAACTGAACAGGAGAATCTAGGTATAAAAGAAGCAACATTCAAATCATTCAAGAAATCAAACAAAAAGGGAAAGCAAAAGGAAAAAGAAGATAGCAGTAGCAGTGACATCTTGGAAGATGATGAAGAAAAGGAAAAAGAAGATAGCAGTAGCAGTGACATCTTGGAAGACGATGAAGAAGTGGCCAACTTTGTCAGAAGACTGAAAAGGGGAATCAACAACAGATATAGAGGTAAGCTTACATTGATTTGTTTTAATTGTGATGGTATTGGTCATTTTGCTAACAAATGTCCTCACAAGAAAAAGAGAAGAAATGAAGAAGATGATTCAAATAGCAAACAAACATATAAAGGCAAAAGAACCAAAAAGATAGTCTTCAAGAAAATTTTATGTATCAAAGAAGATGGCTCCTCATTAGACGAAGATGAAGTCAGTGAAAGTGAGATGGAAAGAGTTATATTCATGGCAATAGAAGACTCCAATAAAGAAGACATCGAAGAGGAATATGAAGAGGCAGAAGTTGACTACAAAGAAGAACTATTGAGTGTTATAGAAGTTATAAAAAGAGAAAAGAAGAAAAACTAGAAGCTCCAGATAGAACTAGACAAGAAAGAAGACACTCATAATTCAAAATTTGAAGAACTAGAGCAGATGATCACTAAATTAAAGGTTCAAATAGAAGCAGACAAAAGAATCGAAGACGCACTTAAAGAATAGTTGAAAGAAAAGGACAAGATCATTGGAAATTTGGAACCAGAGGTAGTTACATTAAGAAAAGACCTTCAACATAAAAACATGAAAAACAACTCAAAGGTTTTGGATAATATTATCAACATTCAAAGGCCACATCATGACAAGTCTGGGCTAGGATACAATCAGACAAAAAGAGGTTCAAGCTCCAAAACTACATATAAAGAAACACAACTAAAAAGCTATGCAGATACAGTTAGAGGAGACAAGAAGTTTTACAGGGAAGATCACAGGGACACTCCTCCACCTAGAAGATTCATATTTCAAAATCAACGACAGTCAGAAACAAGTAGGCCTCGGGAAGAAGAAGGATTCAGTAGAGTAACTTCTTTCAAAAGATCCTCAAATCCCATGTATCAATCTATATTTTTTGGTTTATGTTATGCATGTAATAATTTTGGACATAAAGTTGTAAATTGCAAAGCTAATAGCAGGAACATAAACAACTTTGAAAGTCATCCACAAAATGGTTATCCAAGAAGGCCTAGTGAAACACATAGAAGAAGCTACAATAGGTTTGCATCATCAAGCATTGAAGTGGAATGATACAAGTGCAACAACTTTGGACACATGGCCAAAGATTGTAGAATGACAGTTCCTACTAGAGAATCACAACAGAATGACAACAGTCACAGATAGGAACCTCAACAGAGAATATGGATAAGAAAGCATAATCAGTTTAACAATGAAAAATGTGCACTCGCTCTACAAGCTAAACACAAGAAACGTGAATGTTATGTTGACAGTGGTTGTTCAAAGCACATGGCAAGTGATGAAGATAGGTTTATTACCTTGAGAAAGGAAAGAGATGGATCAGTATCCTTTGGAAATGATGACTCAGCTAGAATCATTGGAAAGGGCACAATCAGAATTGGAAACAAGAATACCAAGGCATAAAATTTTCTGCTAGTGGAATATATGAAACATAATATTCTAAGTGTAAGTCAAATGTGTGACCAAGGTCATAAACTTACGTTCGAATCATAGAAGTGCGAGATAAGAAAAGCAGGATCAAGAAAATTGATTGCAATAACTGCAAGAACTTCAAGAAACATCTATGTATTAAGTGAAATTGGAAATGAAAAGTGTTTTCTAGGAAAGGAAGTTGAAGTTTGATTATGGCACAAAAGAATGGGTCACATAAACTCGTCAAAGTCGACAAAAAGGAAGCAGTTAGACAAATTCCCCAGATCACAAAGTCAAGCAACACATTATAGAAGCATTGTCAACAAGGAAAGCAAACAAAGACCATATTCAAATCAAAGGAATATTCCACAACAAGACCACTGGAAATTGTGCATATTGATCTAGTTGGACCAAATATAACAAAGGGTTTAAAAGGTGAGATATACTCTATGTTATTTAATGATGATTATACAAGAATGATTGTAGTTTGTTTTCTTAGGAAGAAATCAGAAGCATTTGAGAACTTCAAGGTATACAAGGAAATGGTTGAAAAAAAAATGGATTCAAAAATCAAATGTTTGAGATCAGATAATGGAGGAGAGTTTACTTCAAAGGAATTTATGGATTTCTACAACAAGCATGGAATAAAAAGGCAATTCTTCATCGCTGGGACACCTCAATGGAATGGATTTGTTGAAAGAAATAACATGGTACAGGAAATGGAATGAACAATGTTAATGGATTCTAAATTGACAGATGTCTTTTGGACACATGCAGTGCATACAACAGTTCACATTCAAAACAAAGCAATGCTCAGAAACAACGGTGACAAAACTCCCTACGAGCTATGGAAAGGAAGACCAACAAATGTGAATCACTTCATAGTGTTCGGAAGAAAATGCTACATCAAAAGGAAGATGGCAGAATGGGAAAGTTTGACTCTCGTCTAGACAAAGGCATACTTGTTGGTTACTCAAGTACAAGGAAATCAAACAAGTGTTACAATCTAAGGCTCAACAAAGTTGTTGAAAGTATCAATGTAACAGTTGATGAAATAGGTGGATGAAAATTAAAGGAAGAAGAATAAGAATCAGTGGAACGGGTTTATGAAGAAGAAGCAAAGGATGAAGCTACAGAAAGGGAAGATGAAGAAGATCACATAGAAGTAGAAGATAAAGTTCAGTAAGTACCTCCAAAGACACCTAGCAAACAAGTACATACGAATCATCCTTCGGATCAGATTATCAGGAACAAAGATGCAGGAATTGAGACTAGAAGAAAAATCCATTCACTAGAACAACTGCACCTAGCACTCTTATCTTCGATTGAACCAAACAGTTTTGAATAAGCCAGCAAGGATGAATTCTGGAAAAAGGCCATGAATGAAAAGTTGGATCAAATAGAGAAGAATGACACTTGGGAATTGGTTCCAAGACCAAGGTACAAGAATGTGATTGGCACAAAGTGGGTCTTCAGAAATAAATTGAATGAAGATGGACATGTTACCAGGAACAAAGCTAGATTGGTATGTAAACGATACGCACAGGTTGAAGAGATGTTTTTCCCAGTTGCCAGAATGGAAGCAATCTGATTGATCTTAGCTTATGCATGATCCAAGAATATTAAAGTGTATCATATGGACATGAAATCAACCTTTCTGAATGGGGAACTTGAAGAAGAAGTCTACATTGAGCAACCAGGAGGATTGCAGTTGTCAAAGAACGAAAATTACGTGTGTAGGTTGAAGAAGGCCTTGTATGGTCTAAAACAGGCTCCCAGAGCAACGTACTCTACACTGGATAGATATCTACAACAAGCAGGGTTCAGAAAAGGATCTGTAAACAACAACCTCTACATCAAGGTAACTCAAGATAGTATTTTATTAATTGAAGTTTATGTTGACGATGTTATTTTTGGAAGTGATGATGACAGGTTAAGCCAAAAATTTGCAAAGGATATGCATAATAAATTTGAAATGTCATTACTTGGAGAACTATCTTTCTTTCTGGGTCTTTAGATATGTCAAAAAAATCAAGGCATTTTTTTTCTCAAACTAAGTATATCAAAGAAATGCTAAAGAAGTTTGGAATGGAAGATTCCATACCAGTTAACACTCATATGCAAACCAGTTGCAAGTTTAGCAAAGATGGTGATTCAAATTCTATAGATTAGAGGCAGTACAGGTCAATGATTAGCAGCTTACACTATGTGACAACATCCAGACCAGATGTAATGCAGGCAGTTCGACAGGTGGCACAATTTCAAGCAGCACCAAAAGAATCACATGTTCTAGCAGTGAAGAGGATTTTCAAATATCTCAATGGAAAATAAGAGTTTGGATTATGGTATCCAAAAGGAAGGGATCTACCACTTATTGCCTACACAGATGCAAATTGGGCAGGTTGCATTGATGACTGACGAAGTACCAATGGAGAGAAATTCTACTTGGATGAGTGTTTGGTATATTGGCTAAGCAAGAAACAGTCATAAATATCATTGTCTACAGCTAAAGCAAAGTATATTGCAGCAACAACATGTTGTACACAAGTTCTATGGATGAAACAAACTTTGACATATATACAGGTTGAGTATGATGAGCCCATTCTTATATATTGTGATAATACAAGCGCTATCAGTATCTCAAAGAATAGGTGATGCACTCCAAGATTAATCACATTCCAATCAAGTATCACTTTCTACAGGAACAGGTTGAAGAGAAGAACATCAGAGTTGAATATGTGGGAACAAAGGAACAGGTTGCAAATATCTTCACAAAACCACTTCCAAGGGAACCTTTTGAGTATCTTCGTTGGAGACTCGAAGTAATTTCTACTCCAAAATGAATGATTTTGAATGGTTATATTATATGTCTTAGATTTACATGAGGAAGCACCATACAGAGGATAGTTCAGGTTGGGGGAGTAGGTTCAGACAGAGTTCAATCACGGGGAGCAGCCCCAAGGACAGTTCAATTAGGGGGAGCAGCCTTGGACTTGAAGTTACCTTTTTCATTGATGTCAAAGGAGGAGAGATTCACCATATGTAGGACAGAGAGTTATATGCTTGGAGAGAGAGAAAAGAGGCATTTTTCCGCGGGGAGGAATGGTCACAGGGGGAGCATAAGTGATATGACTTCAGTGTTGCCATCAATGCCAAAGGAGGAGATTGTTGATTAATTGGTTTGGTTGTCATTGATGTCAACCCTTGAAGCAAGTCCAGTAGTAAATTCTAGTAGCCCCAACAATATGGTTGAGGGACTTCAGTTTGATTGATGTATAATGTTATGAAGATTAATATATTTGCAGGTAATACTATTCTATATGGATAGTACATGTCATTCCATTTTCAGTGATATGTGGAACGTCACATAACTCCTCACAGTTAGAGAGTTATGGCCTTGTGAAGTTGGAGAACCCTCATGAGTTATCTAGAAGGTCAAAGAAGTCAAAATTATTCGAGAAGTTCCTAGATGAAGTTGACTAGTCAAGTGAGTGAAACTAAGATTTAATCATGGGTTAATTTGTTTCAATAATAAAATAATTAAAAATAAATTAGTTGCAACTAAAAGTGGAGAATTTACTATTTGTAGCAAAGGCGGTTAGAAGTGGACAAGTGGTTAGAAGTGGGTTAGCCCTAAAAGAAGGAAATTGGGTTAAGTTGGTTAGAAGGTAACCCCTTGAGGAAGCTACATGGAAGTATAAATAAGACAGCAAGGATCTCCTATTACACCTATTGAGCACAATGAATATATATTATTGTGTAAGGTTTATTGTAGGTACTCATTGATACATCTAAAGTTGTGCAAGTCTGAGGTAGCACGAAGTGTTGACAACAAAAGTTTCAGAATTACAGGAAACACTAAAAAAAAACCTAGTTTTTTAGGTGTACGCGGGTTGCAGTGGAGTAGGGCACGTATGTACGTGAGCTAGTAGTATAATAGGGCACGTACATGAGGGTAAAGCCCTAAAAACTTGAGAAGAAGAAGATGCCAGGTCTCTAAAGTATGAAAGCAAGCTCCTAGGAAGGTCTACAGTGATCAGGTGCATCAAATCTATTTAATGGTTCAAAAGGTATGTCTTATTTCTATGAGTAGTTGGATCTTGTTGTCTACATGAGAAATGGTTATGGGGGTTTGAGGATTTTCCCTAGAGAGATTAGTGGTTGCATGGGATTTTTTGTTTAAGTCAGATCTACAAAAATACAATGTCAGTATAATTAATATTTATCATTGATAGCTATTGTTAGTGTTGAGGCACATCTTGTATTTCTTGGCATGTGGTTAAGGTTTTTTGTGGTACATGGTTGAGAGCTTGTATTTGTGAAGTGGTTGATGTATTGAGAGGTTATATATCATAAAGGGTTTGATGTCTAATCCATGTGAGGGTTATTATACTTGTTCATGATTATACACACTTGTATGGCACATGACTAGAGAGATATAGATGCATTTGGTTAAAGGATACGTATGAGGATGTATGCATAGGGCACAGTTATAGTTTGGACACAGTGACAGGTTGTAGGTTGATGTGACAAAGGTTGTAGAGGGTCAAAGTTTTCCAGGAGAGAGAAAATCCTAGTTTTCAAAAGGCATACGCAGGTTGCAGTACATATAGGTCGCGTACATACACAGGTTGCGGTATAGATAGGGCGTGTACATACGCGGAATGCAAAAAAGATGGGTCACATATCTATTGGTTTTTTGGTTGGTACAGACTGAGTACATGAACAAGTTGATTATAGGGAAGTGGTACAGGTTCGTGGTACAGGTTGGTACAGGTTTATAGTTGTATATCTTATAGTGACAGTGTGGTAGTGGTTTCTTCATTTGACACTTATATTTCAGGGCGGCAGGACAGGGCAAGGATAGGTGGTTGTAGCCACCTTCCGATTGTAGTTGGAGAACATAGGGGGTTGTATCCTCCTTCTGGTTGTAGCCAAAGAATTGGGGAGTTGTAGCTTCCCTCGGGTTGTAGCCTGAAAAATATAGGGGGTCAGAGCCTCCTTCCAGTTGTAGCTGGAGAACAAAGGAATTTGGTGCATCCAATGAATGTAATTCTTAAAGACATATAAGAAAAAACATTATGTGGTTTTCTACCCCATCGGGTTTCCATGTAAAAATATTGGTGTATTGTGTATGTGTATGATTGTTCATTGGTCATGGTTTATTTACTCTACACTTATTGGATAATAATTCTATATTGATCATAAAGGTAAATAACACTTGCATATTGTGGTTAAAAGGATTAAATTGCTCTATTACTGATTCACCCCCCCCCCTCTCAGTAATCCAACAGAATGGTATCACAAATTTGCATTTATATTTTCCACTGGGTAACAGATAGAAAGTTCAAAGAGATGTCAAAGGAGACTTGAGAGGTGTCCATAAAATGTTGTGGAATGGTGCCACGAAGTGGGTAGAAGGAAGGTTCGACATGATCGCAGAGTGCCACGAAATTGCAAAAGAGATGGAGGGAGATTGGGTTGTTTAAAAACTAGCTCACATTTGAAGAAAACAATCGCATTTTTGTGTATAAATAGTGGGTTATTATTGAACTAGTAGGGGGGAACCAGTGGATGGAGAGAGGTTGGTGTATTCCTACGAAGCTTGATTGAAACATTGTTGATTACTAAGCAATTGGAAAATCTGAGACCAAATTTTTGTATATTGATATCAAAATTTACTCGAAAGATTCGAAAGGTAGTGGTTGGTGAAAGGCATTCACAACAGTTGGGTTAAGATTGTTCTCTAGCTCTCCTATGAATGTTTATGGAAAATCAATGATTGTATCTGAAATTATTTTCGTTATTTTCATTGAGATATCAGTTATCCTTTTGATAATTACAATTATATGTTATGTGCATGTTGTAATCTTTTTTAAGTTACATAATGCATCAATTTTTAATAATTATTAGGTAAATGAATTTATTCTTCTCCTGGTAATTTGTCATTTGTTTTAGCATATAATATTTAAAGTTTATCGATCTCAGCCAAGATAGGTATAACTTAGTAATTTCATTTACGTAATTCATGTTCTTTTAATTAATTTTAAGTTACAATTAGTTTTAATTAAATTCATTGTTTATTTTACAATAAACCTTGACAGGAAATCGAGCCCAAATATTGGTGGAAATCGTTACTCCAAACGAGAGCAAGTCTAATTGGGACTTGCCATCAAGCGATTTTCCTTATTGTTGGTGGAGGAATTTTTCGAGCTATCATTAATTTTGGCGCTAGAAGGAGGGTCTGACAAGATAACCCTCTGGAGTTTGTCTTTGATTGTATTTAATTAAAAATGGCTCTTATTTCTATCTTTGTGTTGGAACATGCTTTCAGTTCGCCCAGGCCTACTGGGAGCATTCCTAAGAAGACATTCATTTGCTTGTCAAAGTTGAAACTTGATGGTGAGGGTGATTTTTTAGCATTTGATCATATTTTCCAATTTAATCACAGATGCAATTTTCTTGATATATCTAACGATAATGAAGTGTGAAGACTATTTACTCTCACATTAAGAGGAAGAATCAAAATTTGGTTTTAGGTATTGCCTGCCAAATATATACACACCTAGAAATAGTTCATGGAATTATTTCTAGCTACCCATCATAATTATGATTATATCACTCAGACACTTCACTCCATGGTGATGGTTATGTCAGGTTCTCATGTCATTGATCCCAAATTGGAATCTGCAACACAAAATGAGATAATTCATAGTAAATAAATAATTATAACAAATCTCATTTTGTTTCTCCTCAATCAAATCATGATTACTCTTCTTTAGAGAGAACATTCACACCCAAACACAATTATGAATCAATGATTCACTATCCTGATGAGATATATATTCCTCCCATGAACCCTTCTCAAGTATTGAATGACATCTAATTAGTTTTTTATGATCCAATTGTTTTCATTGTATAATAAGAGCAATATATTATTCATTCTAAAGAGAAATTTAGATTTATATCACTCTATTTTTAGCTTATTTATTTTTTAGTTGTTGCTAATAATTTTTTTATGTATATATGATTGTAGGATTGGAGCTAGTTGTTAGGTTATATTAGTATTTTGGATATTTTAGTACATATGATATATCGTATGTATTAGTGGAAGATTACTTATGCACATTATTTGATTTTACTAAAGTTGTTTGTTACAAGAAATATGAGCTTGGGGGAACTAGCCAAGAGAATGAGACACTTTGGTTTCAACATATGGTTATATTAGGTCCTTATTCGCTTGATTTACCTTTTCCAATTAATAATATTGTCAACGCTAACAATCTTCCACATGACATAGTGCTTGGAAATACCTCACCTGATTCTCATCAGTTATACTATCCATCTATGTTTTACCTTCAACAATTTCATGTTAACCATAATAAGTTTTAGGATAGAATACAAACATGGTTGGAGGAATGTTTTCGGGAAAAAATTCTTGTGAATGATAATGTTGTTCTCTTGCACATGATGGATAGAAATTTTAGTGATATAATTCTTTCTATGTTTTGTTTAAGACTTGACCTTTTCGTGCAAATATTTTTCATTGAACATTTAATTATAGGGTTGAAGTTACTTGAGTGGTTGTATTGGCATTACACTTCCACATAATTCATTTTATCCAGTATTGAATAGAATAGGTATATTAGAATAGTTTAGTCTCCTTTCCTATTCTTGTTTCAGGTTTTAATTTGTTCTTTATTTTTTAGTAGATTAGCCTAATGATTGATTCCATTTTTCTTATATTATCATCTCGAACAGTTTTCTTTTAATAAGTTATATAGTTAAGTCATGGGTTTTCTTTATCAAATTGCAACCTTGCTTGATACAATTTTTCCTGTGTTTACCCTGATCTAATTAACTGATATAATTTTCTTTTGATTTTCCTTTTAGTTGAGTTTTATTTTCTTTCATTTTGATTATCTTTATTCAATTTTCATTGATTTGTACATATTTTTAGTTTCTTTCTTTGTTCATTTTTTCCACCATGACTCTCTCTCTGACTAGTGCTAACTGATCAATTTTGGCTCACTTGGAACAAATTTATCATCTCCCATACCAACCTTTTAGGGGAAAGGATGTTTCTTTGAGATACTTATATGATGGTATGAATTCCTTTAATCATATTGCATCCACCATTGGGAATAACGAGGATGCTTTTAGCCATCATAACATGTTTTTTGAAGATCGGATATGTTATATAACAAAGTGTTTGATGATAATAACACATGCATTAATGTTTTCCTCTCTACAACATAGGATTGTCACAATTTTACATTACCATAATTCATCTCTAGTTTTTAATCATTTGGTACAAAAACCTAAAATAACTTTTATGGAAAATGAGGCACTAAGGGGTCATCCAATGGTTATGTTAGGTCCTTGTTGTCCCATTTTTATCTCTAGTACCAATTGTAGCATCCCCAGCCCCAAACTAGGCCACACCACACAAAAATTTCAACTCTGATACCATTAAAATAAGAGGAATGCTCTGCATATGAACAACATTATGCAGAATAACAACAAATATATACATGCATAACAATACAAAAAAAAATGCATAACATAAATACACAATAATACACGTAGTATTAAATAAAATACACAATAGACGCTTATCCTTTGTAAAAAGTCACCATCTGCTTGCAGACCTCAGACTTTCCTCCCAGCCATAGACTCTTCTACTCATAACCTCTCAACAACAGGTCACCCCCAAGCTGGGGATAAAACTCCACCAGGGCAAAGGAATCCTAAGCCAAACTAAGGTCCATCAACAACAGAAAAACTTAACCTAAGGTTCCAACTCTAGTAGACAACATACAACCTCTCATTCCCAACATGCATGTCCCACCCTAGGAAGTGTGCCCCTTCTCTGATCAACAGTCCTTCGACTGCCCACTTCTCTTTTGGGGCTTCAACAACAGGTTAGAAAGGAATTCTCAGAGCCTTGTAGTTGCAACTTGGCACCAGAGAAACAATTCCCATCAGTTCTCTCACCTAGAGAGAATACTCATGGGACTAAAAACATGCCTCTTTAGCTCAATTTATCTAGTTACTGGTTGAAATCAGCTCCAAGTACAGGTATGGATGGTGAGGGATGCAGAGGGTATCTATGACAAGAGTGAGGAAGTGAATCATGAGTAATGAAGAGAGAATGATGAAAATACACTAAGTCCCAACAATATATTTGCATGATAATAACTTGACACTTGTCACCTTATTAACTAGCTTGACTCCACTTGGTGACTCGTTACCATCATTTAGGAACTTAGGATAAATATCTATCCCATAAATTAGACTTTAGGAAATATTATTATAATGTTTCCTTGGCTTAAGACCCCTTGGATGAGCCCCTCTTCCTAGACCCTTATCCCCCCTTTCCCTTCGAGTGGAATTTATCCCTTTGTACTCTTTTTCTAGTTGGTTTGCAGCAATGATGCATTTTTATTATAATCCAAGTGTGATTACATATTACAATGTTAGTCTCATTGGTCTTTTAGCATCTAGGCTCTCCGGCCTAATAATCACACAGACACTCTGGCCTCAAAACATATATACAAAGGCTCTCTGGCCCAAAGTATCTTGGCTCACCAGCCTATATGTACATTACAATTGGGGTTCGACCTGAGGGTATTGTATTCCCCTCCCCGTTATTTATTCATTGTCCTCGGTGCGTTTTATACACAAGTACAATCAAAATCTTCAAAGGTATTCAAAAAGATGTGGGTACTTTGTCTGCATAACATCTTTGTGCTCCTAAGTTGCATCCTCATGATCGTAACAGGCCCATTGGACCTTTACCATCCTGATTGCTCGATTTCAGAGAATCTTGACTATTTGATCCAATATGCACATCGGCTACACTTGAAAGTATCCTTCTTGCTCCACCTGAATCACATTCCAGTCAATTGCATGTTTAGCATCATGTACATGTTTTTTAGGCAAAGACACGTGGAATACATTATGAATTCACATGGATGTAAGTAGTGCAAGCATGTATGCAACATGAACGATCCTCTCCAATATTTCAAATGGTCCACAATATCTAGCTTCAAGCTTTGAACAATTCCCCAAATTCAAGGAACTTTGTTTGGCCTTCACTTTCAAGAACACATGGTCATCCACTTAAAAATCTATGTGAGTTCTGCCTTTATCAACATAACTTTTATGCCTGTCTTGTGCAATCTTTAAATTCTTCTTTATTTTCACCATATGTTCCTCCATTTCCCTGACCAATTACAGCCCAACCATTGCTATATCTATTGAGTTTTACCAGCTCACTGGCATGTTGCACTTTCTGCCATATAGTGCCTCAAATGGGCTCATCTTTAAAGATGCATGATACCCATTGTTATAAGCAAACTCTGCCAAGTGTATACAGTGTTCCCACTTTGATAGTTTATCCATCATATACACCCTCAACATATCTTTAATCACTTAATTAACCCTCTGTCTACCCATCTGACTCTGGATGATATGCTATGCCAAAGTTCATATTTGTCCCAAATCCTTTAAATAATCCATTCCAAAAATTGGATGTAAATTTGGGATCTCTGTTAGAAACAATTGCCTCAGACATACCATGTAGCCTGGCGATTTCTCTCATATAAATCTCTATAATGTTAGATTCCTTGTGAGTGAGTTTAACTAGAATAAAATGGGCAGCTTTGTAAGCTTATCCACCACCACCATGATGGAATCATGTTGCTTGGTTGTTTTGGGTAGTTTAGTGATGAAATCAATCGCTACCATTTCCCATTTCCACTCAGGAATGGGCAATGGTTGTAGCAAACCAACTGGGTGTTTGTGCTCAAACTTGACTTTTTGACATTCCGAACATATTGCTATATTATCAACCACCTTTTTTCATACTTGTCCAATAATATTGGATCTTTACAATTGCAATAGTTTTATGGTAACATGGGTGCCTTACATAAGGCACATTGTGCATTTCTCTTAGCACCATATTTTTAACCTCTTGAAAATTTGGCACATAAAATCTACCTCTGTACATGAGGATTTCATCCTCTCTCATCTCATAATTCTCAAATTTATGTTGAGAATTACCTTGTTGTAATTTCCCTTTTATTTCCAAATAATGTTTATATGATTGTGCAACTTCCAAAATTCTAAATTTTAAATCAAATTTATACATGCTAATGGTTGTAGCATGCATCTCATGCACTCTCTTGTTGAGTGCATCAACCACCTTTTTCTATTTAACTTTGAATGCTTTATATCAAAGTCATACTCACTAAGAAATTCCAACTGTTTGATTTGCCTAGCATTCAAAGTTGGTTGTTGAAACAAATATTTTGGACCACTATGGTCTGTCCTTAACTCAAATATTTTCACCATGAGATAATGCCTCCACATCTTTAAGACATGTACTATAGCTACCAATTCCAACTCGTGGGTTGCATAGTGTCTCTCATGTTCTTTCAACTTTCTTGATTCATAGCATATTACATGCCCATTTTGGTTAAGGACTCCTACAAGGCCTTCTTTACACGCATTAGTGCACACAACAAAATCTTCATTTGGATCAACAATCCTTAAAACTGGTGCACTTGTCAACAAGTTCTTCAAGTGTTGGAAACTTCATTCACAATCATAGTTCCACTCAAACTCCACACCCTTGTTTTGCAAAGAAGTGATTGGGTGTGCAATCTTTGAGAAACCTTCAATAAATCTTCTATAGTAACCTGCAAGTCCCATGAATTATCTCACCTTTGAGACTTTCTTTGGTATTGGCCATCCCTCAAGGGATCTTGTCTTTTCTGGATCCACTGCTACCCTTCCTCTGATATGATATGGCCCAAATAATGTATCTGTCTCTGATAAAATGAGCACCCTCTTAACTTTGCATACAACTGATGTTTCCTCGATACTTGTAGCACCATCCTCAAGTGTTGCTCATGCTCTTCTTCAGATTTAGAGTAAATAAGTATGTCATCCAAAAAGACAATGGCAAACTTATCTAAGTAATTTATGAAAATACCATTTATTAAACACATGAAGACAGTTGGTGCATTTGAAAACCCAAATGGCACCATTGTGAACTCATAATGGCCATACCTTGTTCTAAATGTTGTCTTGTTGGTGTCCTCTTCTTTAATTATCACCTAATGATAGATTGACCTAAGGTCAATCTTCGAGAATATACTTGCATCCTTCAACAGATAAAAAATATCATCTATCATTGGCAAAGGATACTTGTTCGTCACAGTCACTTTATTCAGTTGCATGAAGTCAATGCAAAGCCTCAAGGTACCATCCTTCTTTTTACACAAATAAAATTGGGGCACCCCAAGGTTACACACTTGGGTGTATATACCCCTTCTTCATAAGATCTTCAAGTTACATTTGCAATTCTTTCAATTTTGGTGTACCCATCCTGTAAGGAGTCTTGGATACTAAGGTTGCTCCAGGCATCAAATTGATAGAGAAATCAATATCTCTTGGGTGGAAACCCTGGTATTTCTCTAAATACATCTTCAAAATATTTTAAGTCAACATAGTCTTCAATGCTTGGCACATTATCCTTAGATGTCTCTTCCATATGTGTTGCAAATATTTGATATCCTTTCCTGAATCTTTTCTTCAGTTGCAAAGCTAAAACTTCTCTCGTAGTTACTGCCCTTGGAGTACCCCGTATTATTCTCAAGTTCTTTTTCTCATCCAATAAAGTAAAATCCTTGTTATAGCAGTGTAGGACAACATGATGTGTGTCCAACCAATCCATACCAATTAGGCAATCATATGAGCCTAAAGGTATGATATTGAAATATGTCTTCATGCTCAATCCATTCATGTCCATTGGACATTCCTTAACCAACTCATTAATTCTTCTTTTAGCTCTTATAGCTAGTTGAACCAACCATGATTTTCCAAGCTTGCTTCTTGGAAAATGTAATATTTCAACCATCTTAGGATCTAGATAACTATGACTAGCTCCTTAATCAATTAAAATAGCAATGGATTGGTAATTAATCTTACCTTCCACTTCAATCATGTCTGACTGAAACTCAGTTTGCTTGTTGTCCAGGGTTGCATAGATTCTTGGTATGCTTCTTCCCATGTCCTCAACTGTATCAACCTATTGTACATTGTGAAAAATACTCACTTTTTCACCTCTATGACGACAATCTTTGTACATGTGATCTCCCTCACAACCCTAACATTTAAGAGATTGTTTCCTTAGTCTTTGCCCCATTTTTTCTCTCATTCTGGGATTTTTAGAAGTTGGTTGTTCCTGAGAATTATTTTTGAAGAATGGTGGCTTGGTCCCCTTCTTCCTTTGCTCCATCTTTTTTTTCTTCTTGTCCTCCCAAGCCTTTTGGAGAGTTGGTCTTCCTTTATGTTGATCATAAAGACACTTCACCCTCATAATTGTTTCATACAATGTCTTGGGATCATCATATTGTATCTTATCACTGAAAAATGATGGTAGACCACTCAGGTACCTATGAATCTTGACCTTCTCATCCTTGATGAAGTCAACATATTTTAACAGCTCTAAGAATCTTCTCTCATACTCATCCATAGTCATACTCCAAAGCTTGAGTTTGAAGAACTCCTTCATCTTCCTATCATTGTAATGCTTGGTTAAGTACTTATTTTGAAAATACCTCTTGAACTCCCTCCAAGTAATCTTCTTCTCATCAATGTGTTGCACTTGCACAAATTGGTCCCACCACATTGATGCCTTCCCCTTGAGTTGTTAGATTGCAATTCTCCCTTCTACTTGTGAAGAGTAATTATGCAATTGAAAGTACTTCATCATGCCCAACAACCAGGTCTCTGCATATTCATCCTTTTATGCTCACCATCAAAGGTAAGATGCTTAATCTTATTCATTTGTCCTTGTAGTTCATCTACCCTAGGCCTTCTTTTATGCTTCCTGACAGGAGATGGACTTGAATTGATGTGTTCCCTTCTTACTTAATTCCTTCATGAGTGTTGGAGATGTCTATCAACACTTTTGGATTCTCTTCTTTTATCATGAGATTTGTGGCTATTTGTCCTGCTTGAGTATGCCCCCTTTTCTATTTTCTTCTCTATTTTATCCAACCTCTGCAACAACTTGATGTTGAAGTCATCTTGTTGCTCCTTCGATTTCATAAGACTCTCATTATCAGCCTTGTAACTATGAACATCTCTTTGTAGACTCTTTAATGTCTCTACCAAATTCATGATTTCTTCTTTTCCTTCTCCATGACCATTTAATTATGTCCCTGCATTATCGATGCTCAGATACAACCCTCTTAATTCATATTCATGGTTGTAAGTACTTTGTGCATCTTCCATGACTATAGTCTCTATGATAAATTTTGTTATGTTATATTTGTCTTTAACTCTACAAAATGTGCATGCAATAAGATTTGTTAAACCACAATATTTTAACGAATCTTTCAATTTATGGACCATTTTTCCCTTTTAAATACACCAGAATTATTCTTTCTATTTTCATGTGAATTATATAGTCCAATCCAAACGTATGGGTGCATTATTGGATTCCTTTGTCCAAGACCTTTCCAACGAATTCTTCCTTGCTCAATTCTAAGCCATGAGCGGAAAGTTATTGCCATTTGATCAACACCCATTTACTCCTTTTGTACATCCCTCAACCATGTGCAATTTTTTTAACCATGCTTATGCATCCTTCACCCAATCCCTTGGAAATTTCACAGCATCTCAACTGGGTTCCTTCAAGTCCATATTTTGGACATTCTTTCCAAGTTTCACCTTCATCTGAGCTCCAGGCTATTAGATACAACCTACTGAAGTTTCAGGCCATTTTATCTTTTTAGCCTTGAATGCTACAAGTGCCTTCTATGTCCTCATGTGCATTTGTAGGTGCCCAGATTTCTGTTTTGACTCCATGGCTATCTTCTATGGCCCGAGTTATTTTCATGGATTTCTCTTGTGCTCCAATCCTATTTTAGAGCATGAAGTTATGGCCCTCAGAAGTTAATTGGGTCTCAAAATTTACCTTGCACTATTTGGCATGTAACTTCCTCATACTATCTTCATTTGATGAACAATTTACACTATTATAAACCTCTCTCCAAGCTATTTCATTTGAGCTGCAGAGACTGTGGTTTTTTAGTAGGTGGAAATGTTTTTTAGGCCTTCAAAAATTACCTGCAAGAAGATGACCTGGAAAACACTGTAATTTTTCGAGAAAAAATATTGTTTTCTGTTGACTTGGCAATTGTTCTGACATTTTGGGTCCACTTCATACCTTGAGATGATTACCTTTCATCCTCTTTCACCCCCTAGCCTCGCCCTATCAACCTCAAACACATTCTCTTACTTCTTTCTTCTCTTCGTTAACCCTTTTTTTCCTTTACGCGAGCCTTAATATTCAATAAAATAATAATACTTTACGGACCCACTTGCTCAGTTGGCACATTTCTGACCATGGATGGGACAAAAATTTAACTCTTATACCATTAAAATAAAAGGAATGCTCTACATGTGAACAACATTAAGCATAATAGCAACAAATATATACATGCATAACAATACAGTAAAATGTTGAAATATTGTAACTACAAAGAATATTCTACTTAGTATTGAGCTATTATCTTATAGATCAATCCCCTTTAGTGGATTGATCATGTTGGGATTTGTATAATACCAAATCCCCTTTTGTGGATTGGTCAAACCCTAATTATGTGTTGCTAATTAAGAAGTCGTCCCTCAGGCCTAATTAAAGTGGTTTTAACCACTAAGTGAAGAAGTTGGCCCTGCTTGATGAAGAGACACCACCCAAGCGCCTGCCAGATAGTATAAATAAGAGAGAATAGCGCCTCATTAGTTCACTCACTCAAGTCACTAATCTAGTGCGCAAGTTTTGGATATTGCTAAAGTTGGAAGAAGGAGAAGAGAGAGGCACATGCTTGGTCTTGGATATTCTTGGGGGTTTCGTCTTTTCTCTTGGCATTGTATTGGCAATCTATATTAAGGAAGTTTTTGTTGGGTTTTCTCCCCCATGAGGGTTTCCCAGGATAAAATGTTGTGTACCTTGTGATTGTGATTGTGTTTCTTTCAGCGATCCTTCTTATGCTATTATTGTCTAGTAAATTGAAAAGAACTTAATAGCATATTTAAATTTAACATGGTATTAGAGCTAAACTGAGTAGAGCATCTTTCACTGGGTGACGAAAAACGTCATTGATGACGTACAAGAAAATTAGGGATTTTATTGGAAAGAAATTTTTTCATCTAGAAAAGTGTGCCCTACCCTAGTGCATCATTTGGCAGCTAGAGCGCACCTTTTCAGTGGTCAGAACCTCTAGAAAGTGAAACCCTAGTTTTTTACCGGTACCAGAAAACCAGAACTAGTACCAGAAGTACAAGTCCAGATTTCCGTAGGTCAAGTTTCAAGGGGAAAAACCTGAAATTTTTTAAATCTGACAGCTCCAGCAAACTAGCCTTAGCCACATGCATCTAGTCCCTGGATCAGAATTCCAAAATTTGAAGTTTGAAAAACTAAGGTTTCCTCATAAAACCCTAAGTTGTAGTTGCAGAATCAACTGCAGTATTAGTTGCAGTTGCAGTATCAGTTGAAGTATCAGTTGTAGTTGCAGTGCCAGTTCCTTCATACCAGTTACAGTGCCAACACCAGTTGTAGTACTAGTTGCAGTCACCCTTGAAGTTTTTAAAGGGTTGGTAATTATTATCGCTGCTACCGGATGGTGCCACTACCTACAAATACTAACAAAGGTATGTACTTACATATGTTTAAATTGTTAAGATTTAAAGGGTATTTGCAGGAGAAGGGATATTGTTCCATGGATCCAGCACATTCATAGGGATAATGCACCCTAGGTTTGATTATTGTGATTTGCATCTATTTAGTATGACATTATGAACATCCAGATTGTATGTTGAAGTTATAATCATCATACTAACCATTGGTCAAAATTAAAGTCAAGGTATTAGATTGATTAAAGTTGAGAATATAGAGTTTATTCGCTAATTCTGATTTCTGTCAAGATAGCATATTGTCTTAAGTACAAAGGACGGGTTGAAGAAAACACTTGTCATCTTGAGTGAAGGATATTCAGAAGAAAAACAAAAACACTCATTCTTGAGGACAAAGACTTCAGGTTCCACGAGAAACTTCTTGGTTTGTCTCCAGGTTACCATGAAGGAATGAGTTATCACAACACTAGAAGAGTGTTGCTCTCATTATTGTATTTCTTACTTTTAACCCTTGTTGCGGGCAGGTCACAAGTGATATCTCTAAAGGAGATATTGTGGTGATTGTTCTTGTTATTGCTTTATTATTACTATAAAGAGTATTATTATTTTTTTTTGTTCTTGTTTCGGGTAGGTCACAGGTACCCTAAGTATACTATAGTGAAGGTTACAGGAGTCATCATATTAAATGAGACATGAAGCAGACTATCCAAGTTGTGTACATGACGATATACACCCATGTTACAAAGAAGATGAAGAAGAAGATACTTTTGAAAAACAGAGTATCTCATATGAAGATCGATCCTAATGAGCATAAGGCTCCAAAGATGACTAAACATTAGACTTGGTCAATGAAACCACCTTGACAGGAAGCATAATTTGTTTGAATTCTGACTCAGTTTTTCATATTAAGACTTGGTATTCAACACCAAGTATATCCTGCAGAGACTATGAATTTTTTGTAGACTCAGAGTAAGCCTGGTCTCAGAAAGGATCAGATGGAGAGACATCTTACATGACTGGGAGACAGATGACATGAGTTGAGAAGACTAGCTTCAGAAACCTCTAGGAGACATGAAATATCCTTTAAGATTTCCTTGTTTCAGTAACAGAGGAGGAAGTCAGTCATAAGGACTGGGATATGGAATTTTCCTTGAGACCAAAAAGGAAGTCAATGATGATTTCCAAGATTGATCTAACATATCGAGTATGTTGTAGATGAAAGTATAAAGATGTACAAAGAATGATTTGTGTCCATAGGATTCTCCCAGCAGGAGGGAGAAGACTACAATGAGACACTTGCTCCAATAATCGAAGAAAAGTTCTAGTGTTCATGAAGACAACCAAAACAACCATGATTATGATATAGTATGAGATTTAGGGGGAGCAGTCCCTATATATGCGAGTGAGTTACCTCCATGAAAGAAGATAAGCTACACTCAGTGTCAATTATTGAGCCACTCCCAGTTTCAGATAAAGTTGTTGTCATGATAGAGTAGAGGAGTTACTCTCAGATTTTAGTAGTCACAGTGAGAATGGAGAAATCATTCTCAACTTCAAATCAGTTGTTGGTGCAGAGTCCCAATCCCAGAAAAACAATTGCAGAGAGAGTAGAGAACATACTTTCAGGAAGTGAGGCAGATAGTGCTTTGCAGAAAGCGCATAGAGCTAAGCACATGATTGTGCAAGATTAAGTTGCAGCTAAGCAAGTGTACTAGGTTGGTACAATGTAATGTGAAAATTTGGTTTGAAGTTGAAATATGGAAAGTCTCATGTCTGCAAGTTGAAGCAAGTTCCAAGATCTTGGTATGGGAAGACTGATAGTTTCTGATGAGCTTGGGCTTTACCAAGAGTAAATTCGATTCTAACCTTCACTTCAAGGTTATGAATGATGAGCCAGTTATATTGCTACTATATGTAGATGAGTTATTCTTAACTAGAGATGAGCAACTCATCACAGATTGTAAGAAGAAGCTCGTTGCAAAGTTTGAGATGAAAGACCTGAGACTAATGCATTATGTCTTAGGTATTTAAGTTTGGCAGAGCCCAGATAAGATCTTCCTTAACTAAGGGAAGTATGCGGTTGAAATACTGAAGAGATTTGACATGTTAGAATGTAAAGTTATGAACACACCCATGGAAACAACATTGAAGCTCCTGGTAGATACTTCGTCAGAATTGGTTGATGTTACTCTGTACAGACAGATTATTGGTTCTTTGATGTATCTGATGAATATTGAGCCAGATATATGTTTTGTTGTGAACACCTTGAGTCAGTATCTGGTAGAGCCCAGACGTGTTCACCTTGTAGCTGCAAAACATGTGATGAGTTACCTTAAGGGTACATTGGAATATGGCCTATGTTATACTGGAGATCATGACTTTAGATTGTATGAATATACTAATTCAGATTGGACTGGAAGTGTTTCTGATAAAAAGAGAACTTCAGGATGTTGTTTCAGTCTAGGGTTAGCCATGACTTCATGGTAGAGCAGGTAGCAATCCAGTATTTCTTTCCGCACGACAGAAGCAGAATACATTGCAGCATGTTCTGCCAGTTGTGAAGCCATATGGCTTCGAAAGTTGTTGACAGATCTATTCGATCTGGAGATGGAAGCCATCATGATCCTATGTGATAACCAGAGTTGCATGAAGATGATGGAGAACCATGTGTTCCATGATAAGCTGAATCACATAGAGATCCGATGTCACTACATTCGTGATATGGTGCAGAGAAGAGTTGTAAAGCTCCAATATGTTGGCACAAATGAGTAGGTTGCATATGTAAGCCTTTGTCTCGTGTAAATTTTAAATACTTTCGAGACAATCTTGGTATAGTCCGAAAGGAACTCCCTTGAAGGGGGAGCGATGTTGATGATATTATGGTATCCTGACCAACAACGGGTAGCTCAGTTAGAATTTTATATCCTAGGGGACTGATCATCTCTGGACAGATCCCGAAGGTCCGGTAAGGACATTTTGTCAGAGCACATGTCCATGTATATGCCAGTTGTGGCCAGTAGTGGTAGCTCCATTAGGATTTTATATCATAGGGAATCCTTTGATTCCTAGGCAGATCCCAAAGGTCCGATAAGGACAGACTGTTAGAATACTACGTGGTAGCTCCGTTAAGATTTTATATCCTAGAGAATCTTATGAATCCTGGGCAGATCCTTAGGATCTATCAGAGTACCACAAAATGTTGTTACACCTGCCTCATTTTGTTGCCATATGATGATAATGTTGATGTTGTTATCTCAACCTCGTGTTGATGATGTTGATGATGTTATATCAGCCTTGTATTGATGATGTTGATGTTGTTATCTCATCCTCGTGTTGATGATGTTGATGTTGTTGTCTCATCCTCGTGCTGATGATGTTGATGTTGTTATATTAGCCTCGTGTTGATGATGTTGATGATGTTATCTCAACCTCGTGTTGATGATGTTGTTATCTCAACCTCGTGTTGATGTTGTTGTCTTAACCTTGTGTTGTTGATGTTGATGTACCAACCTCGTGTTGTTGATGGTGGTGTACCAGCCTCGTGTTGGTGATATTGTTGTTCTAGCTTCATGTTATTGATGTTGATACTCCAGCTTCATGTCGAAGATGATGACGATGATGCCACTTCACCTTCTTGCTGAAGATGATGATAATGATGCTACTTCAGCTTCTTGTTGAAGATGATGACGATGTTGATGTTACTTCAGCTCCATGCTGAAGATGATGATGATGTTGATACTTCAGCTTCATGGTGAAGATGTTGATGATGATGTATCAGTCTTGTACTGATTGTTGATGTTGTTGTTATATTTTTATACTAATTAATGTTGATATTTCAAATTCCAGCTCCATGCTCTGAAAGATGATGTTGTTAATGATGAGAAAAAATTTCGATTATTTATAGATATGTCTGTCATTGTTCCAGATGTTGATGTTGTTGATGCCCTCTCTCTCTCATGATCATGTTGTATTGAAGAATATCCTTCTTGTTAAGGGGGAGTTGAAATATTGTAACTGCAAAGAATATTCTACTTATTATTGAGCTATTATCTTATAGATCAATCCCCTTCTGTGGATTGATCATGTCGGGCTTTGTATAATACCAAATCCCCTTTTGTGGATTGGTCAAACCCTAATTATATGTTGTTAATTAAGAAGTTAGACCCAGACCTAATTAAAGTGGTTTTAACCACTAGATGAAGAATTTGACCTTGCTTGATGAGGAGACACCACCCTAGCACCAACCAACCATTATAAATAAGAGAGGCTAGCACCTCATTATCTCACTCACTCAAGTCACTAATCTAGTGGGCAAGTTTTGGAGATTGTTGAAGTTAGAAGAAGGAGAAGAGAGAGGAGCATGCTTGGTCTTGGATATTCTTGGTGGTTTGGTCTTTTCTCTTGGCATTGTATTGGAAATCTATATGAAGGAAGTTTTTGGTGGGTTTTCTCCCCCATGAGGGTTTCCCATGATAAAATGTTGTGAACCTTGTGATTGTGTTTCTCTCAATGATCCTTCTTATGTTATTATTGTCTAGTAAATTGAAAAGAACTTAATAGCAGCTCTAGATTTAACAAAAATACCCATAACAAAAATACACAATTATACACACAATATTAAATAAAATACACATTAGACACTTATCTTTTGTAAAAATTCACCAACTACCTGCAAACCTCAGACTTTCCTCCCAGCCATAGACTTTGTTGCTCACAAACTCTTAGTAGCAGGTCACCCCTGAGTTGGGGCTAAAACTCCACCATGGCAAAGGGATCCTAAGCCAAGCTAAGGTCCATCAACAACAAAAAAACTCAAACTAAGGTGTCAACTATAGTAGACATCCTACAACCTATCATTCCCCACATACATGTCCCACCCCAGGAAGTGTGCCCCTTCTCTGCTCAACATTCCTTCGACTACCCCACTTCCCTTCTGGGGCTTCAACAATAGGTCGGACAGGAAGTTTTATAGTCCTGTAATTGCAACTTGGCACCAGGGAAACAATTCCCAACAGTTCTCTCACCTGGAGATAATTCTCATGGGCTTGGTAACGTGCTTCTTCAATAGAACATGAGTCTGACATCCCACCTCTTCAACTCAATTTCTTGAGTTACTAGTTGAAATCAGCCCCAATTACATGTATAGATGGCGAGGGATGCTCAAGGTACATATGATAGGAGTGAGGAAGTGAATCATGAGGAATGAAGAGATAATGATGAAAATACACTAAGTCCCAACAATATATTTGTATGATAATAACTTGACACTTGTCACCTTATGAACTAGCTTGACTCCACTTGGTGACTCGTTCCCATCCTTTAGGAACTTAGGATAAATATATATCCCGTACATTAGACTTTAGGAAATATTATTATAATATTTCCTTGGCTTAAGACCCCTTGGCTTAGCCCCTCTTCCTAGACCCTTAACCCCACTTTCCCTTCTAGTGGAGTTTATCCCCCCATACTCTTTTTTCTAGTTGGTTTGCAACAATGATGCATTTTTATCATAATCCGAGTGTGATTACATATCACAATGTTAGGCTCGCTGGTCTTTTAGCATCTATTCTCTCCGGCCTAATAATCACACATGCACTCTGGCCTCAAAACATATATACAAAGGCTCTCTGGCCCAAAGTATCCTGGATCACTAGCCTATATGTACATTACAATTGGGGTTAGACCTAGGGGTATCACACCAATTGTACCTCTTAACGACAAAATCATTTCAAGAAGCATGATTCATCCAACTTTTATTGTTTATTCTCATAATGAATGTTTATCACCCTTGGATTCCTTCCAAAAGTTGATTGTTATACATCATTAATATTAGGATAGAATTGCAGATTGGTTGGAAGAATGCCATTTGAAAAGGTTTCCAGGAATGGTAATGAGATTGTCTTTTTGTGAATAAAAAGTTAAATTTAATTCTTTCAATTGAATTTTAAGTGTTCCATTCTCGAATACTAACGTTTCACTTTTATTTGTTTGTAGGATTGGAATTAGTTTGGTGGCTACACTGGTATTTTGATCATGTTTAGTATATTTTAAATCCAATGTAATGTAGAGTAGGAGTAATTTAGTTAACCTTGTTTAGTTAGCTTACTATTACTTTGTATTTTTTTCACAAAAAATGGGAGATTTTGATTATATTAAGAATAGGTTTCACTAAACATGCAACAAGAGTACATCAATTTTGTAGATTCTAGAATCAGGTCGTAGGAGGGCATTGAGCAATAACAAAAAACATCCGGTGGTAGAAAAATTGGCCAACCCAACAAATACTTAGTTCCAAAGTTACTTACAGAGTAAATCCTGATAAAGACCCCTAGTATGTAAAGATAAAAACAATACATAGCTTTGGGGAAATTATAAATAATTATGTACCTGAGTCGTTGTGCGAGGGATTTGAGACTAGTGAGTTCAAATCCAACAAAGGTGGTGGAGGGATTGGATATGATGAATGGACAACCTGACCTTCCACCTATCCCATGTTCGGTCATGAATATCTAAGGCCGAGTTCTGAAGGATGGAGAATACGTACTGAAGCAATTAAGTGGTTTGACACTGCTAGATCATGGCTTCCAATATGAAGAGAAAAGGGTCGATGATGGTTGACTGTACTATGTGCGTGAGTGAGAGGAATTTAGGGAGAAGGACAACAATGATGAGAAGAGAGTGTGCCCCCCAAACAAGATGACTACCACGCAAAGTTGAAAACCTATGGTTCATACCCAAAGGAGAGATGATTATGGGATTCGGTAGAAATTGGAGAGACCATTGACGCAGACAACCTCGGGGCTTCTAGATATGGCCAGGTTGGATTGTTTGTCTACATGACTATTGTAAAATTTGAAGATGTGGAAGAAGTTTGTCTTCTGGAAGGCCTTTAGCTCTTTATAGACTCTATGGAATATGGATCGAAGTCTTACATCGCGAGGAGGTGTTTCCTGTCTCAAGTGATTGATTGTAATTTTTGAATCACTGAGTATGGAGAGCATGCAAATGTTATGAGACTTGGATAGAACAAGCTCTTGAAGAAGGGTGTAAGCCTTGGCTTGATTATTTATTGCCTGACCTGGACTCCAGAGTAGTCAATTTCAGTTATCCCTTATGGGTTGCTCACTATTACTTTTTGTTAATGTTTGTTTTAGTTTTGATTTCTTTTCAATTGTTTGCTTAACTTGAAATATAGTAATTTGCTTTCAATAAACTCAGCTCTAATGAATGAAAGTGCATACATGTTATTTGATCTTGTTTGAGAGAAATGACAAAGCTTTTAATACTTTTATATCTCTCACACACTTTTTCATGAACAATTGACAATCTTAAATCTTTTGGTGATCAATTCTTTGAAATTTTTTACTGTTTGAAAATATATTAGATTGTCAAATCTTATAAAGAATCAAATAAGTTTGTTTCAAATAAACATATGGTTGTCTTGAATGAATAACTCTGGAAAAAAATATTCTTGGTCTTTTATGGGATTTATTATCACACATTTTGAAATATGATACATTTCTTCCTAGATGATACTCTTTTGTTTATGATCATTTTTTCATCTTTCATTGTCGACAACTTATGTGGTTAGTTAGTATTTTTTTTTAGGTTTTGATTCTTTTCTTAGATTAGGTTTGTAAATAAGAAGGAGATTTTATTCACTCAACTATCCTTTGGTTAGTTTTATTTATGAATGAGTTTTCACCTTTGTCTATAAATAATGAATGTGAATTTTCTTTTCTATACATTCTAGAGTTGATTTCAGGCTTCCAGACATAATTGTTGGTTTATTACTCTTGGTTGGTACAATTAGGGTTTTATTGCTTTTGCCTAGTTTGTTTGTTTGCTTTAACCATGAGAAGTTTTGTAGAGATGTATTAAGCCTAAGTAAATGACATTGATAACGTTTGGGATGCACTTTAATTAATGTCAACATCCTGTGACAAAAACATCACACTTGATAATATTAACAAAGATTCTTAACCAATAGACTTGATTTTTGTGTATGTGGTGGAACATATATGTTTCCAAGGATTCATATCTATAACACTCGCACATCAAATCTTAGGTTTCTTACATGACTTTTCTTTTGAGCTTCATTCACTTCACATTAAAATAGTTGATACTTAGGATGATTGATGATGGGAAGAACCTTAGGCTGAACTATGGGAGTGAGTAATTTGCCAAGCAAATCAAAATAATTATTGTATCAGCCCACTTCCCATACACCCATTGCATATGCAATATTAATATACAAATCAAAAGGGTGATTAAAATGTAAAATATAAATATGAAGTTGAAAGCATTATAAAAGTGTGGGAAGTACAAGTAAACTCGTCGGGGCTATGGACGCTCGCTAGCAATAGGTATGTGCTTGTATGATACTAAGGTAACTTCGTCGAGGCTCTGGACACTCACGAAAAATGAAGCAATGTTGAGTAAAAGAGAGACGAGGAACACACATAGGCAACTGTTTTACTCACCCATAGTGAAAATCCCAGGTTTTGCCTAAAGGCAATTATTTATGGTTTGAAAGCTAAGGGATAATTAACCCCATCAATTGGCTCAAAGAGAAGTTCTACAGCTTTCTTGATGATCAATACTTAGTGGGAATATATTTTTAATCCAAGGACACATTGTGGCACCCACGACTAAAAAATATGTTCTTATGGGCATGTGGGCCTATCTTTAACATTAAGTGTGAATATGTCTTTTGAGGGGAATGATAGACAAAGATAATTGCTTTGTCCAGTGTGTCACCAATTGTTGATGCCTCAACAACTCCCCCTTCAATTTTGCACAAAAATGAAAGGGACCCCATTAAACTTTGGAATTGCTCTCTATTTTCACTACTTTTGGTTTCTAAGTCTTGGTTTGAGGTTCTATGGTTGAACAACTTACTATATTTTTTGTTATTTTCAGCCTCTTTATTTTCTTTGATGATTGATTTTCATTTGGTCTATGTTTGATATCCTCTCCTTATCATTGGCTTGATTCATTTATGCATTGTTTTTTCTATTGCTTCTTCCTTCGAGTTTGTGCTTCTGAAAGACATGGGTTTTTATGAGAATAAAGTTTATTTGTTTTATGATGTGATATTCAAGGTATGCGATAAGATGTTAATAGATAGAGTTTCATGAAGTAATTTTCAAGATGAATTTTGTTTCATCGTGAAAACTCTCCCATTATGAGTTGTCGCTTTTATGGTTTGCATGCATAATCATTGTTTCGGTTAAATCTGTTTGCTTTCGTCTCGATTAATACTATGTGCAAACTCAGCTGAACTTTTTAGGATCATCTCACACCTCTCGTAAAGTTAAAATTGAGTTATCATAATGTTTCAACATTTTCGTCATGATTTGGTTTTAGTGCATAATTGAGTCAACAGAGCATTTTGGTGAATTAAAATAATTCAACTAATAGTTAATCTTAAGGAAGTCAATATGCGTCTTAAAAATATATGTATAAAAGATTGGAAACAAGCTCACAGTTTTTTATTTTAGTGAAGCATCATTTTTACAAAGCTCTTACTTTCGTTAAAAAATGATTATTTTTTTGCACTATTTTGCTTTTTGATGGATTTGATTATTTTTCTTCATGAAACACTATGCTTTTAGGTTTTTTTTCGTTCATGAGCTCATCACAATTGTCAAAACTTGATCTGATACCTATCAATGTGAAGACGACAATTCGACTTGTCTACCAATGATCGTTGCTTAAGTATAAACATTTCATGCTTCATGTATAACTTCCCTTTGACTTCTCCTTCATTCTCTTACCTCTTAATAAAATCAATTAATTCTTTAATATAGATTTTAGTCATTTGGATTTTGTTTTTGTTTTTATAAAATAATGCAAAAATATAATATACAAGCTCCTACACTAGTTTATATGAAAAATCCATTCAAATCAGTTCGTGGTGGTTTTAATAAACTTGATTTACCAAGACTTTATTGTCGATTCGAAAAGATTACACACTCATTCAGCAATATCTTAAACCAAGCACTTGAAACAAAGCCTATTCATCACTTCCAATATGCATATCTTGTACATAAGAGATTTTGTTCCACTTGTAAAGCTTATCAAATGAAATTATAAAGTTTTATTTCAAAATGTACTATTTGGCAAATTTTAATGAGTAGCAACGAGGGTTATTCGAATCGAAAGGCGACATGAAGGGTTCAAGCTCGCACTCCAAGAACTCTTACCACATATTTTTACTCATGGATTGAAACCGTCAAACTCAAAGGAACGAAGGAAACAAGGAGAGAATAATACAACTTGTCATAAGGCAATAAGTTGCAGAGAAAGGGGTTTGGATCGTTGCGCAAGTTCCCAAGAGCTTGTAGGGTTTGAGATCGTTGTGCAAGTTCCCAAGGGCTTGTAGGGTTTGTACCATGAATGCACAAGAGCAGCAAAGGTAGAACGCGGTCTTTGAGGACGAGATCGAGAAAGAGGCCAACATGTAACGGACAAGGGAACCAACTCGACAAGACAGGAGGAGCATACAGGAAATGTTACAAGTGCCACGATAGCAGAGAAGTAGTTTTACTAGATGATTGTTGAATGGAAGAAGTGCACATGATCATGTAAGAGACTACCAAATCCCAAAGAATGTTATCACGAATTTGCATTTATATTTTCCACCAGGTCGTAGATAAAAAATTTAGAGATGTGAGAGGTGTCAATAAAATGTTGTGGAATGGTGCCACGAAGTGGGTAGAAGGAAGGTTCGACGTGATCGTAGAGTCCCACGAAATTTCAAAAGAGATGGAGGGAGGTTTTAGCATCTAATATTTAAAGTTTATTCTTAGTTGACATAGGTTTAGCTTAGTAATTTCATTTAAGCATGTTCTTTTAATTAGTTTTAAGTTACAATTAGTTTTAATTAAATTTGTTGTTTATTTTACAACAAAATCTTGAGAGACAACTTGGACCACATACCGGTGGAAATCACCACTCCAAATGAGAGCAAGTCTGAATGGGACTTTGAATGGGACTTGCCATTGAGCGATTTTCCTTGTTGTTGGTGGAGAAAATTTCCAAGCCATCAACAAGACCTTAGTAAGTTATTTAACCCAAAGTCTTTGTAACCTTAATTATGTCCCTTTGTTATTTAATTAAGCCTTCGGGGGGTTAGTGCATGAAGGAGACACATGGGCCTTCGTGAGGATACATGGAATCTTGATTCCATGCAACTTAAGCTTTACCTTTTTCATGCAAGCAAATTATTATTCAGGGGGGGAAATTGGAAGAGAGTTTGAAGGTTGGCTGCCATTCAAATTAGCAAAGAGCCAAAGTTATCAAGAGATTGAATTACCTACGACCTATCCTTCCTTTTGGGAAATAAGGAGAATTATACTTGAACGATATGTCATGAGCATGTTGTAAACAAGTTATGGAAAGCTACAACCATGAATTAATTGATCATTATGGATGTATGGAATGATAATGAATGTCATTTAGGAGATTCGCTAGAGTTGATAATTCCTTGGAATCCCAATAATGAGATATCCTAGCGAGCATGTGTTAGGGCCCTGGAGGGAAGTGGGATAGCCTAAGGGACTATTGAGTAGAGAAGGTATCTCGATCCTTGGTTTGTGTAGGTTGATGGGGTAGAGGGATGTGGATTGGAAATTGTTGTAAGTGTAATTATTGATTATGAACCTTAGACTTGGACTATGAGAAGAGAAATTAGAGCTAGCCATAGGAAGAGTTCGTTCTTGTGGATCCATAGCCTTAGCTTAGGGGCAACCTCTGTTGCAATAGGGAGCCTATGGTTGGGTGGAACATCCCTCTTATGTAGCTAATTGGTGGAAAATTCGAGACAAATAAGTGATCATGGATGTGCTAGTGAATTGTGTTGAATTAAAGCTAAATTATTATGGTTTGTGTCGTGGTTGAATTGATTTATAATATGTTCAGTTATGACTGCTTGTAGTAGTATGACTTTGTAATTTAGGGTCTCATATATAATTGAATGGTACATTATGTTGCATATATTTGTAATGTCAAGTTTGCATATAAAAGATAGCTAACAACAAGACAATGAGTTTGGTTCCATAGCAAAAAATAGTGTGAATTGGGTGGTTAAAAGAATACCCCATATCCTCAAAGTGCATAGAGGGTATTGGGTATGTTACAAATGCATCCAAATATTTGCATATGTGAAACACTGGGTTTGTACCCTGACCATGCTTCCTCCAGAGTCAAATCCAAAAAAAATCTTGTAATACATGTGTTCAAAGTGTAGACTATTGTATGAACTGCTTCAACCCAAAACTCATTGCCAAGTTGCTTTGTTTTCAACATACTTCTAGCCATCTCAACAATGGTCCTATTCTTCTTTTTTGCAACACCATTTTGTTGAGGAGTATATGAAACTCTCTCCTTATGCCATTTATCTTTCAAAGCATCATATATTCATTGGATTTATATTCTCCCCCGTTATCTAATATGAGGGTGAGAATCTTTAAGCTACTCTATTTTCAACCATCTCCTTGAACTGAACAAAACGTGTAAATATTTATGACCTTTCTTGCATCAAGTATACCCATGCTTTTCTTGAATAATCATTAATAAATGTTAGGAACTATCTTGCATTTCCAAAAGATAATGTCTCCATGGGTCCCCGTAGCTCTAAATGCACTGATGTAAGATTTTCTCTAGCCTTCCAAGTTATATTCGAGAAGCTCTAATTGTGTCTCTTCCCTGGTATGCATCCTTCACAAATCCCACCGCCAACTTCAATATAGGGAAGACTATTCACCATATTAGTATTCCTCATCAACACCAAATTCTTAAATATCAAATGTCCCATTCTCAAATGCCAAAGCTTGTTGGGCATTGTTTTTGTAGCTTTCAAACTATGTGACTCACTTGAGGCAAAAGTGAGTTGGAAAATCCTATCTACAATCATTCCTCATATTTCCGAGACTGCATTTTTCTTGAGCTTGTCCATGATTAAACATTCTTTATTATCAAACACCGACTTCTAATTTTCCTCCATCATTTTCCCTGTAGAAAGAATGTCTTTTTTCAATGTTAGCGTCAATAATGTATCACCAATAAACTTCTTCTTGCCATTCATTGTTGGGATTGTCACTATGCCTTTCCTTTTAACTTCTAAAGCACTATCATCTCCAAATATCAATTTACCAAAATAATTTACATATATTATTGTAAACAATTCCTCCTGAGACGTCATATGTGTTGAACATCCTGAATCAATGTACCAAGCCTCACTTTCTTCATCGTGTGCTTGATATAAATAACTCCTCCTTTATGGTTTCTTCGACAATGGTATTGACACCTTTATTTTCCAGATCACACACTTTGTCTCTATGATCTTTCTCAAAAATGACGAGATCTATTACAATAGTAACATTGTCCTCCACGTCTTTCTCTAAATCCATTTGTTCATCTTCCTCTTCCACGAGATCATTCTCTGCTTCTTCCTTTGAAAATTTGACTTGGACTTTGATTTCTTCCTCTACCTCTTGTGGTGGATGCATTTACCGGATAATTATTAGAGTTATGTGAATTTTATTGGTGTTGATTTTCGTATTGATAGATTATGATATTGTCCCCTACTTCTTTCTCTTTCTCTATACCTCATGGAAAAAGCATGTTCCATTTGCTCTTTTGCAATGTTTTCTTCAACAATTAGCAAATAACTACTCAATTCATCAATTCTCGTTGTATTTGAATCTTTATAGACAAGAATACTAGTGGTCACCATTTCAAATTTAATCACAACACTTCTTGAATTTTTCTCAAGCATTCTTCTTTTTGGAATTTCTTTTCCCAACGATCTCATTTTTTTTCCTTGGAATACTTCTTAGGGAAACCCATCGGGCACTTCCCCTCATTTCGAGGATGGTACCCAAGGTAAACCAATTTTTGTAGAAAGTTGAGGCTTTTAGATAGTTTTCTCATTTAAGAGCTCAACATGTCACTTGCGGGAATTAAACATGGGTGGGGGGGAAAACACCCCTCAGCACAAACCATTCGGGCTAAACCCAATTGACAAACCAACGATCTCATTTGATTAACAAGGTCCTGAATTTATGTGATATGATCATTCATTGATTCATTACCACACATCTTAGCATTTTAAAAATTGTTTTTTTAATGTTTGCAATTTAGTTGTTATTGCTCCTTCATTTGTGATATTTAATATATCCCATAATTATGTGGATAATTTGACAACATTATTTCTTGGAAATATTGGTTCATCAACTTCACGTCTTATGAGCGAAAGTGCTTCATCATCTTTCTTTATCAACTCATTTAAAGATTTCTTTGCATTAGAATCTAATGCTTAATATTCTTCATAGAAGAATACTCATGCACTTTAGTTACAAGCTCCCATAAATCCTTTATGACGAATATGGATTGCATTCTTTTGCTTAAGTAAAAATGATTTGTTCTAGTGAATTTAGGCAACACAATGTTGTTTGCTACCATTTGAAAATGATAAAAAAAAAAAAAAAAAAAAAAAAAAAAAAAAAA
>ML782650.1:36878-62127 GCA_009831015.1 Picea engelmannii
ATAAAAATAGGCATGTCTTCATCAAGTGACCACTTTGGAAGCACCTCTCCTTTCACGGTACAAGTTAATTTTGATATTCCTGTATTTGAAGGTCAAATAGATGCGGATGCCATAGAAAAATGGTTGAATCTGCTAGAAGGTTATTTCTTTGTTCACAAATTTTCCAACAGGGAAAAGATCACCTTCACACTCCTTAAGGCTCTCCCCCATGTCAAACATTGGTGGAAAACTTACTAGGAGCAAAGCTCCATAGAGGAGTTTGGAATATATGGGGTCGAGCCCACTTGGTATTTTTTTGTGGATGCAGTCAAGGAACAATATTACCTTGTTGGTAACTATGACAACCGATACAAGAGATAGGCCACACTGCGGCAAGAAAGGGGCCAAACAGGGTTAGAGTTCACATATACTTTCCATACCTTGCGCACCAACCTGGGTATCAAAGACTCTGAGCGACATATGGTTCTAAAATACCGGGGGGCTTTGCATAGGTACATCCAAACCGAAATGGATTCCCTGGACATCTCATCATTGGGAGTTGCCTATCAATATATTGTCAAAATCAAGAAGAAATTTAGGCACCATAACAAACGGGAGTTTGGGTCTGCAAATCCGCAACAACCAAAGTATGATAAAGATGACCCTAACAAACAGCCTCCTGAAAACTAGTCCAAACCACAAGAAAAAAAGGGTCACGAGAAGACGAAGGACACTGGAAAGTGGTGTGATTTCCATAAAAGCCCTGGAACAACACTGATGAATGTCGCTCAAAACAATCATTGGTGGTCGAGATCAAAGAAAAGGAGTCGAACCCCGATTCAGAATTTGATTCAGAAAATAATGGGAGAAGACAGATCATCGACGTAGACCCCATTACTACTATCACGACTGCAACAATTCAACCAGAAGAACTAGTAGATCCTGAAGAGGGGGAGTCCATCTTCCATTCACAGATGTGGGTGAAGGGGACCCCGTTGCATTTCATTGTTGATAGCGGGAGCCAAAAGAACCTCATCTCAACAGAGGTTGTTAAACAGTTGGGGTTGTCAACAACACCACACCCGCAACCATACAACATCGGGTAACTTTTCCATGGACAAGATCTTTGTGTCAGCCAACAATGTTGATTGTCATACGACATCCAACCCTTCAAGGATGAGGTATTGTGTGATGTTTCCCCTCTTGATGTTTGTGATGTTCTTTTGGTCCCACCATGTATGTGGAAACGTCATGTTGTTTATGAGTCTCGACCCCGTAGTGTCATTGTTACTCTAGGGGATCAGCGCTACATGATACCAGAGGTAGTTTCGACTATTGTGCCACCAAAACAATGCCGCAAGGTAATCTCTCATACTGAAAAAATCAACCTCTTCACAATTTGTTCAAAAGGTGAACAAAAGGACACTGTAACCACTGCAGCCTTGGCCCAAGACCTTTCTTTCCAACAGATGCAGATTGGAGAAGCGACACAATATATTGTTTCTTCACCTACAATAGTACATACACACTTCCCAGTCAATCCAAAATACAACAGGTTGGTTGAACAGATTCAACCCCGCCAACAACAGGTTTGTGACAACCTTCAAGAAGCTAAGTAACGCAACTTCTCCAACAAGGCAAGCAACTCACCAAGATTGAGATTCAGCAAACGCTTTCGCCTCTCCCTTGGGAACTCAACGCAATGGAGACCATTGCTTCCTAAGGAGGGAGGATTGATCCAGGTGGATATTGGTGGCCACCCACCTATTCCAACTGGCTCAAAACAGTTTGTTGGCAACTTATTATTTTTAACAGTTTTTCAGGTCCTGAACTTCCGTAGCCATTTTGAGGGCCTAAACGAAGATTTTTTGCGATCGGGCACCTCAATGATAGCTACATTCTTTGATTCAGCCCCCAAAATGAAGCTCCACGTCAATACCTTTCCAACGAGCTATTGTGCACCTCAAACGAAGATCATATGCCAAAGTTACGCCCCCGGAAAGTTGATACACCAAACTACCAAAAACGGGGTCCACAAAATTGTTGGCTTTTCATCTTCTGGGGTTAGGGTTTTGGATTTTCTTTATGTTAAAAAGGTCTTTGGAGCCACATTGTAACAATCATCATCTTGCGAATGAGTGTAGCTGTCACATCTCTTCTTAGAGATAAACTGCCACCATTGTAGCTAGTTCATTCACTTTGTGTTCTGAAGTTCTATACATTTCGCTCATTAATAGAAATTGTGTATTATTGTATCTCTATGTTTATTGTTATATCTCTGCCATATCTCTATTATATTATTGGATATATGATATATTTCTGAACATTTCTTTATTATATCTCCACTCTCATTTCGTACCAAAAATAATGCGGATCAGAGATTCACTTTGAGAGCTAGATATTTAATGGACAATGTGATGAAGGAAAAAAAAAATAGACATGAATATATAAGTGTCACAGTCTATTAAACTCAAATATTCACGAGAAGATATTTAGACCCAAAATCATATTTTGGATCAGAATCAAGTACTTGAATACAAATTACCAGTCACAGGCAATTAACAACAGAATCTCTATTGCAATTAGCTCTGAAATTGATATGGCAATTAATGCATTGCACAAATCATCTTTGTATTTAAAATAAGCACAAATACAACAGGTGCACAATCTAACTACCATCAAAATGTCTTGATCTCCGAGTATGAAATGCTATAGGGCATGAAGCTTCTTCAATTATAATTTCCGAGCTTTCTCCCCAAAACTCCTAAGTTAGAACTCGGGTGCCAAATCGAAATGGCCTTCCAGGAGTACTGTAGTGTAATTTCAAAACTGCATTTGCTTCAGTTAAAACCCTGACTCCATTTAGAGGAGCTCTTTTGGCACTCGAGTAATCCTTGTCATGACATCTTGGCACTCGGTTGTCTATGGATTTTATTAGCGTTCACTTCGAAGCGTTTCACTCGACACTTAGTTGCGTATTCATCCTAGGGTGGACGCTTTACTATAGCAATCAGTGGACTTGGCACTTTAGTTTTCTATGTATGCAACGCACAAACACATTTCATGTGTTTATATACACCACCATCTCCAAAAATTTTGCATGTGTTGTGAACAAATTATGCTCTCTCGTGGGCTCTCCCTTATTGCCTTGTGTATTGGTACTGCTCCGTGACTTGGCATATTATGTAACCTTGGTCCTTGGTGCCTGTGGTGATAGTGGTCTAGCTCTTGGTTATATGCTTGGAGATTGGATGGATGAGTGATGGGCCGAATATTTTTAATGAAAATAATTAGGCTCTTAACATAATCCTTGAACACTTGTGCGAGTGCTCGATGCTTGTGATGTATGCTTAGCTCTTGGTCCCGAGTGCTTGGATTTGTGAAGGGTTACTTTGCATTGAAAATGGGGATTGGCCTTAAAGGCCCAATAAAAATTTTGATAAAAAAATTAAAAGTCTGCATAACCAAAAAACATTAAAATTTTTGATAAAAACATTAAAAGTCTGCATAACCTGAGAGGTAATATACCAAATAAAATTCCATTTTTTTTACAAAAAATCATAAAAAATTGTAGATGTTGACACCAGGTTCCTAGCAGTTTTGTCAAGTTGAAGACGAAGTCATGGCTTGCGCTAAGGAAATGTGTTACTGGAATAAATAGGTTTATGTATCGCATTATTGATTAATAATGTTATTTTTGCGCTACCAAAACCATAACCTTTCGGCAACGAATAAAAATCTTGAAATAGTAGCTTAGGTGTTAACATCGACTCCTCCTAGGGATGGTGTCCTCCTTGCGAGACATCAAGAACTGCAAACCCCGTGCCTTCGTTTTTTATGCATTTTCATTGTCCCTTTCTAAATATGATTATTATGCACCTATTATGTTGATAATTGTTGAAGTGAACCACACTAAAGCACTAAAAACTCTTGCCAAATGTTGAAATCACACACAATATGAAAGCCAATCACACTTCATCAAAGTGCCTTCCATTGGGCCATGGAGTCTTATTCTTCTATTCTATTCAACACCAAACCAAACTGAAACCATAACTTATGAAAACAAACTGCAAACTAAAAATTGAAACCCAATGCTTGACTCATGAGCTTATTTATGTACATTTCCTATTCTAATCAAATCATCTCACTTGATCATGTATAAGAAAATTTCCAATGATACCAAGTAAGCATTTGATCAACTGACTTAAGCTTGCGTTCAACTTTCGTAAACAAAAAGAAACCCATGAATAATAACAACCTATTATGAAACTCGAATCCGTATCCATGATATATTGAAAAACTGATTTCACTTACTGATTCTAAGATTTTGACAAAATGATATTTATATTCAAAGTAAATGTTTTCCAAATTAGCTATAATGTGATCAATTTGATCTGCATAGTTGATCTTTATGTCTCCTTGATATGTCTCATTAATACGACAAAGTTCTCCAACTTGTGCCTCAAATAGAGGGAAAAAATATGATATGTTATCTTTGTCCATTAACCCTTGCTTAGTTTTTATTAAAGTTGTACTGCCAAGATCGGGAGAAAGAATTATCTCTACTAGGATCTTTTGAATCTCTGATTCAAGAACATCAATTTCAGTATCATTAATTTTTGGAAATAGTGGATCATCATTTGCCAGAAAAGAAGACGTTTGTGGCTGATTTTGTTTCTTATTCTTGGATGATGTAATTGATATCAACTTTCATATTCTCCTTCACTGCCTTCCCGTGATTTTGTTTCATAATCATCATACACAAGATCATTGTTGAAAAGTTCCATGTGTGTTGAAGAAGAAATTTGCTTCTCTTCTAAATCATGACCATCATAGATAGGTTCATTGTTTTAGATTTCTATACGTGTTGAAGAAGTGGAGGAGGAGTCATTCTAAAATAGTGAACCTTATTGGAGCCTTGCTACCATTCAAAGTTTTAGATGTCTGGAGCCTTGCTACCATCCACTTCATTGTCAGAACAATGTTGAAAATCTTCCTCCAGTGTAACAAAACTAGAAAAGGATTCATTTGAGAACGACTCCTCTTCCACTTCTTTAACATTAAAGTCTCCTTCATCTACACTACTAGAAGAATCAACTACAAAATTTTGAATATGTGATGCAAATTCTTCGCAACAGTTTTCAAAAAGACACTCAGTTGGAAAAATAATTCTACAATGTTCGTGAAAGGCTACATGAAAGTCTTTTAAAGAAGATATACTAGGAGGAGGCAAGGATCTGTACCATTCTCTTGCATCTCCCTCTAATGAGTACATGAACATATTCATTAAGACATCCTCATGATGTATACCCAGCTGATGTATGACTTCATGGAATTCAAGCAAATGATCTGCAGGTTTGTCATCTTTATCTTCTCTAAATTTAGGAAGACAATCTCCCCACTCATTCACGATAGGTACAACATTAGGAAAATTAGGAATAACTAAGAAATCAAAAGGTGCAAACCTTCGAGCCAAAACAACAACCATTCGAGTATTCATTTGAGAAATGAGCGAGTATTAAAATCTTCCTCTAATGTAACAGAACTAGAAAAGGATTCATTTGAGAATGACTCATATTCCACTTCTTTAACATTAAAGTCTCCTTCGTCTACAAAATAGAAGAATCAACTACACAATTTTGAATATATGATGCAAATTCTTCACAACAGTTTTCAAAAAGACACTCAGCTGGAAAAATAATTCTACAATGTTCGTGAAAGGCTACATGAAACTCTTTGAAAGAAGATATACTAGGAGGCAAGGATCTGTACCATTCCTGTGCATCTCCCTCTAATGAGTACCTGAGCATCTTCATTAAGACATCCTCATGATGTATACCCAGTTGATGTATGACTTCATGGAATTCAAGCAAATTATCTGCAAGATTGTCATCTTTATCTTCTCTAAATTTAGGAAGACAATCTTCCCACTCATTCACGATAGGTACACCATTAGGAAAACTAGGAATAGTTGAGAAATCAAAAGGTGCAAACCTTCGAGCCAAAACAACAGCCATTCGAGTATCTGACATCTTGAAACTGTGGAGTTGTCGCTAGATTCTTCAGTCATGGAGTCGCCGGGTGAATGATCTGCAGTCAAACTTCGTTGTCTAATCCTTGTTCACCATCAATAACTAGAGTTTATCGTTGTCATTCTCCTAGGGAAAATGACTTCGTTCCTCCATCCCCGACAATGGTGCCAAAAGATGTTATCCCTAAAGTATGCACCACAATGTTATAGCACGAAGCTAGGGCACCTTATATATTGCATAGGTTTATTGTTTGGTTGATAGGTGGATCGATTAGGTTGAAAGGTTAAAGACTTGCTAAAAATCTCTCAATTCAAATAATCAATAGCACTTCACGTAGTCAGGGGCATTCACTTTCAGAGCTAGATATTTAATGGCCAATGTGATGAAGGAAAAGAAAATAGACATGAATATATAAGTGTCACAATATGTTAAACTCAAATATTCACGAGAAGATATTTAGACCCAAAATCATATTTTGGATCAGAATCAAGTACTTGAATACAAATTACTAGTGATAGGCAAATAACAACATAATCTCTATTACAATTAGATATGAAATTGATATGGCAATTAATGCATTGCAAAGATCATCTTTGTATTTCAAATAAGCATAAATAAAGTGAAAATACAGTAGGTGCACAATCTAACTACCATCAAAATGTCGTGATCCCTGAGTATGAAATGTTGCAGGGCATGAAGCTTCTTCAATTATAATTTCCCAGCTTTCTCCCCAAAACTCTTAATCGAACCCCTACTTCCTTTTTCAAAGAGGATCCACTCCCCTTGAATTTATAACATATTACAACATTGAATTTGTTATGTGCTTTTCAAAATGTAATATTATCACTAAATCCAAAAATAAAAAAGAATTTAGTGGAGCCAAAATAACAGCCATTCGAGTATCTGACATCTTGAAACTGTGGAGTTGCCACTAGATTCTTCAGTCATGGAGTCGTCAGGTGAATGATCTACAGTCAAACTTCAGCGTCTAATCCTTGTTCACCATCAAGAACTAGAGTTGATTGTTGTCGTTCTCCTAGGGAAAAATGACTTTGTTCCTCCATCCTCGACAACGACGCCAAAAGATGTTATCACTAAAGTTTTCACCATATTGTTATAACACAAAGCTAAGGCACCTCAAATATTGCATAGGTTTGTTGTTTGGTTGATAGGTGGATCAATTAGGTTGAAAGGTTAAAGAGCTGGTAAAAACCCCTCAATCAAATAATCAACAAAACTTCACGTAGTCTTGGGCATTCACTTTGAGAGCTAGATATTTAATGGACAATGTGATGAAGGAAAAGAAAGTAGACATGAATATATAAGTGTCACAATACATTAAACTCAAATATTCACAAGAAGATATTTAGACCCAAAATCATATTTTGGATCATAATCAAGTACTTGAATACAAGTTACTAGTCACAGGAAATTAACAACAAAATATCTATGGCAATTAGATCTGAAATTGATATGGCAATTAATGCAGTGCATAAATCATCTTTATATTTCAAATAAGCATAAATAAAGTGGAAATACAACAAGTGCACAATCTAACTACCATCAAAATGTATTGATCCCTGAGTATGAAATGCTATTGGGCATGAAGCTCCTTCAATTATAATTTCCCACCTTTCTCCCCAAAGCTCCAAATTGAACCCTTACTTCCTTTTTCAAAGAATATCCAACCCCTTTGCTATTGGGCATATTACAACATTTAAGCTATTATATGCTTTTCAAAATGCAATATTATCACTAAATCCAAAAATAAAAAGGATTTTTTTCATTTGTTGCAAAAAATCTGGAAATGTTGAAGTTGTTTCCTCAAAATCTTGCCATATGAAAGATAACTACCTCAACTAGTGCCTAGAAATATGGAATCAATTTTGATTGATGAAAATAAGGATTGGAGGAGATTCCGAATGACCATATTCTATTGAATTCCCTGTCATGTGCAATCATCAAATACTACAACTCTGCCTGCAACGTTGAAACAATCTTATCTGAGTTTGACTGTGTGAGATTTGATGCTAATTCACTGCCATCAATCGATGCCTACAGGTATCCAATAAACTAGGAATTATGAATTATCCATATGGATGCATTGCCACTTGTATTATGCTCTTGTTTATGTCTTCAATATTCTTGACATCCTTTGACTATCTCTACTTCAATGGCATTTTCTTTAAGCCTACTACCTTGAATATGATTGTGTCTACTGGAGATATATCATTGAAGTGTGTGCATATGTTTCATCCTATTAAAGGACGATCTTCAACAAATTCTACAACTTATCAATGCTACAATTTGGGATTGTTTCCTAAATGGAATCTGGTTGCACTATTATAAACATTTCCAAAGGAATTCTTAGACACATAGCATAAACTGAACAAATATAAATCTATCAACCCATAAATCAACTAGTGTTGATCTAGATTATTTTGAGCATAAAACGAGAGCGGAGATATAACAAATAAATATAAAGATATATTGCAAGAGATCTAATGATATAACAGAGATATATCTGATATATAACAAGAGGCACATACATACAATAATACACGATTTCTATTAATGAGCGAAATGTACAAAACTGTAAAAATACAGAGTGAATGAACTCGCTAAAATGGTGGCAGCTTATCTCTGAGAAGAGATGTGACGACTACGCTCATTCACAAGAAGATGATGTTTACAATGAGGCTCTAAAGGCCTTTTTAACATGATAAAGAAAATCCAAAACCCTAACCTAGGAAGATGAAAGGCCACAGGTTTGCGGGTCCCGATGGGAGTAGTTGATACGTGAAATTCCCGAGGGCATAAATTTTGCATACGATCTATGTTTGGGGTGTTCGATACCTCATCAGAAAGGTCTATCCAAGTACAAATTTCACCCAAGGTCAAAGTATGTCGTTGGAAATCCATAACTCTCCCAAAGTCCAAAAAAACATTGTTTAGGGCCTCAAAACGACCTCAGAAGTTTGGGACTCGAGAAATTGTAAAAAAATGCCAAAATGGAAAATTGTTATTTGAGCCAGTGGAATAGGTGGGTGGTCATTGATATCCATCTTGATCAATCCTCCCTCCTTGGGAATCAATGGTATCCATTGCGTTGAGTTCCCGTGGGAGATGGGGAAGCATTTGTTGAATCTGAACCTTGGTGAGTTGCTTGGCTTGTGGAAGGTTGTCGCAGCTTGATGTTGGAGGGGTTGGACCTTTTTAACCAGTTGGACTGCATGAGATGATGATGTGCAAAAGGAATCTTTTTTCTTTGCTTCAATCTTTTCGACCTGTTTCTGCCGAATAGAAGGGGCTTGGATTGAGGTCGTAGTGGTCACAGTGTCCTTTTGTTCACATTCTGCCCAAATCGCAAAGAAGTTAGACTTTGTCATATGAGAGACCACTTTGCTGCACTATTTTGTCGAAACAATAGTCGGAACTACGTCTGGTATCCTGTAGAGGTGATCCCCTAGAGTAACAATGACATTATGGGGTTGAGACTCATAAACAACATGGCGCTTCCACATATATGGTTGGCCCAAAAGAACATCATAGACATCCAGCGGAAAAATAGTGCATAATACCTCATCCTTGAAGGGATTGGTGTCGTAGGACATGTGACAAAGTTAGCTGACATGAATATCTCCTCCATGGCGAAGCCACTCGATGTTGTATGGTTGTAAGTGTGGTGTTGTTGGCAATTCCAATTGTTTGACGACCTCTGCTGAGATGAGGTTATTTTGGCTTCCGCTATTAACAATGAAATGCAACAAGGTCCCCTTTATCTACATATGTGAATGGAAGAGGTGTTCCCCCTCTTTAAGATCTGTTGGTCCTTTTAGTTGGATCGTTGTGGTTGCGACAGTGGCAGTGGGGTCTACATCGATGATCTCTCTCCCATTATTTTCTGAATTAGATTTTGAATCAGAGTTCGACTCTTTTTCTTTGATCTCGACCACCAATGATTGTTTTCAACGACATTCATCAGTGTTGTGTCAGGGGCTCCTGTGGAAATCGCACCACTTTCCAGTGTCTTTCTTCGCTTTTCTATTACCCTTATTTTCCTATGGCTTGGACTAGTTTTCTGGAGGCTGGTTGTTAGGGACGTCTTTACCATACTTTGGTTGTTGCAGATTTGTAGACCTGAGCTCCAGTTTGTTCTGGTGCTTAAATTTTTGCTCGATCTTGACAGCATATCGATAACAACTCTCGGTGATGAGATGTCCAAAAACTACATTTTAGTTTGGTTATACCTGTGTAGAGCCCCACGGTATTTCAGAAGCAAATGTCACTCAGAATATTTGATACACATCTTGGTGGGAAAGGTATGAAAGGTGTTGGTGAAGTCGAACAGTGCTTGACCCCTCTCTTGACGTAGTGTGGTCCATCTCATGTACTGGTCTTCATAGTTGCCAACAAATTAATATTGTTCCTTGACAACATCTACGAAAGATTCCCAAGTGGTTTCGACCTCGAACATTCTAGACTCCTTCGTGGAAATTTGCTCACAATAAGTTTACCACCAATGTTTGACATGGGGGAGAGCCTTAAGAAGTGCGAAGTTGATATTTTCCCTGTCGGAAAAATTGTGCACATAGAAATAACCTTCTAGCAGATTTAACCATTTTTCCAGAGCATTCACATCTATCTGACCTTCAAATACGGGAACATCAAAATTAACTTGTACCTTGAAAGGAGCGATGCCTCCAAAGTGGTTGTTTGATGAAGATGCATTTGTTGTTATCGGCAGGCATCGAAGGATTTGGGAAAAATTCTTCATCATTTTGTCCCTCTGTCGCGTGAGAGCTTGCTTGAGCAATAGATTAATAGAATCTTTCGCTCCATCGTTTCTATTTTCTTACGCCATGGAGGGTTTCTTGGGCATGCAAGAGCGATTGTCCTCAAGAGAGACAAGCTCAAGACCCAACTTTCTATACTCAGACCTCGTTAGGGACATGCACTGAAAAAAAACGACCAAGAGAAACCTGCTCTAATACCACTGATCCAGATTATTTTGAGCACAAAATGAGAGCGGAGATATAATGAAGAAATATATAGAGATATTGCAAGAGAGCCAATAATATAACATAGATATATCCAATAGATAACACGAGGCACATATATACAGTAATACATAATTTCTATTAATGAGTGAAATGTATAGAACTGTAAAAATACAGAGTGAATAAACTCGCTAGAATGGTGGCAGCGTATTTCTGAGAAGAGATGTGAAGGCTATGCTCATTCACAAGAAGATGATGTTTACAATGAGGCTCTAAAGGCCTTTTTAACATAAAGAAAATCCAAAATCCTAACCCTGAAAGATGAAGGGCCAAAAGGTTTGCGGGTCCCGATGGGGGTAGTTTATATGTCAACTTCTCGAGGGCGTAACTTTTGCATACAATCTCTATTTGGGGCATTCAATACCTTGTCGAAAAGGTCTATCTGAGAAGTACAACTTTATGCTCAAAAGTCCAAAAAACATCGTTTAGGGCCTCAAAACGGCCCCAGAAGTTTGGGACTCGAAAAACTGTAAAAATATGCCAAAATGGAAAAATGTTCTTTGAGCCAGTGGAATAGGTGGGTGGTCATCGATATCCATCTAGATCAAGTGCACTCTATTCTAAACAACTCTTCAATCAGAGTCTGCTAATTTGAGACCCTTAGTTGCGCTCGAGATAGTAGAAAAGAGGACAAAAGAGATGGCAAAGGTAGAGCTCGAGTGCCAAACCCAAATGGCCTTCCACGAAAACTGTAGTGTAATTTCAAAACTGCATTTGCTTCAGTTGAAACCCCGACTCCATTCAAAGGAGCTCTTTTGGAAAGAGATTTTGTAATGGTCAATTCCCATCAAAGGCAAAACAAACAACAAGCAAACAGAGGCATGATAGCATTAAAATGTTTCATTCCTTTACCTGTGACATCTGCAATTAACGCGGCTGGAGCAACAAGTGCCTTTCGGCATAACCCCTTCATAATTTGCAGTGCACATTATTTAAGCAATGGGTATAAAACAATAAATTTATATATGTTGTTTTAAGAAAAACATTTGCGAACAACAAGTGATCCTTGGAGAATTTCGAGCCATGAATTGTTTTCCTTGACATTTGGTTCATACCTCGGTGTGGATATTTTACCCTTCGCACTCGAGCATTAGTATTTGGATGATGACTAAAACCTTGACATTTCCATTACATATTGACAGTCTCTTCAACATCTAGGTGCGCACTTTAAGTCACTTGGTAGTTGAATACTCACCTTGCTTCATCGCTCGAGCAATCCCTTTCATGACATCTTGGCACTCGACTATCTATGGATTTCATTAGCATTCACTTGGGAGCGTTTTTACTCAACACTTGGCTACGTATTCATCCTCGGGTGGGCGCTAGAAATTGGTGGATTTGTCACATTAGTTTTCTCTGTATGGGACTTTATCCCATGTGCAATGCATAAACACATTCCATGTGTTTATATACACCACCATCTCCAAACATTCTCGACGCATTATACACAAATTATGCTCCCTCATGGGCTCTCCCTTAGCGCCTTGTGTATTGGTACTGCCCTGTGACTTGGCATATGATGTAACCTTGGTCCTTAGTGCTAGTGGTGATAGTGTTCTAGCTCTTGGTTATATGCTTGGAGACTGGGCTCGATGAGTGATAGGCCTAATATTTTTAATGAAAATAATTAGGCTTTTGACATATGATGCATCCCCCCTTCTCTCCTCGGGGTTGTGCGACCTCCCGATCAAGGATATTCAATTTACTGAGCTGAATCATCTCTTCGGGCCTCTGCTAGACCATGGATTTAACTCACACGTGCCCCTTTTGTTACCCACACAGGTTCAATTCCCCCGTGCATGCTTTCTCTTGCGCTCCTGGTAACACTGAGTGGCGAGCGCTAGCTCCTCTGCTAGGCCCTTCTTCCTTTATGACCATGGGATATAGCCTCCGGCTAGCCCCCTTCGGGCTTCGACTATTTTTAGTACAGCTGATTCTAAATTCCTCAAACTCTGAACCGACAAAATCACCCAGACAAAGATCTACGACCCACGCTCCTCCGTCAGCCAACACCTATGATTCACTTTGGGACTTCGGCCTTGGGAGTTACGAACGTTCCAACACCTTTCCCCCCCCCGAAGTGTTTTGTACCCAGAGCTACAGATCGAGCACCACGTGCTCACTTCGATCGACGGTTAAGGTGCATCCTCTATCCTCTGTGTCCCCTTCGAATGACTTCCAATCAACGCTCCTTCGCTCTCCTTCTCCAGGAGTGTCAATCTTCCAGAGTAAATATCCACTCTCCACGTGTCTCTATGTTTATCAATGACTCTTGTTGACTCCGACCTTTGGAACTTGTGACCTTCAAAATTTTACTCTCCAAATTCCCCAAAGCGTCCTATCACCGAAGTGATAGATTTGACGCCACGTGTCCAAACCACTGACGGCTAGGATTAACTTCTTACCTCTGGAGCTTCAGACGACTTCTAGTCAACGGATCCACTTCCTCTTTTCTTTTTCGAAGTGCACTCTTCCAAAATCCACGATTTGATGACGCGTGTCCCTCTCATATCGATGACCACAATTTACTTCATTACTTTGGGATTCGAGAGTTTTGGCCTCACCACTCTCGCTTTCCTTCGAAGCACTCTTCTTTCAAAGTACGCAAATCTCCGCCACGTGTCTTTCTGGATACAATGGTCCATATTTCTTCGGCCTTCACGACTTCGACAGAAGTCGCTCTTTACTCCACGCAAATCTCCTGGGGCTTTATCTCCCAAACTCTCTGATCCACTGCCACGTATCCTCCTTGATACCGATAGCTAGGATTTCACTTCGCCTCTTTAGGACTTCAGTGATCCCGCTCCTTGAACACTTCCAAACCTCTGAATACACGAAGTGCCAAAGGATTTTAAGACTATCCTCCGCGCAACTTTCCCAGATCTCACGTTCTTGAAAGATCCTGATTCCTCCGAATGGATCTTGCTCGTTGATTGTGAAATTTTTCAGTGGGCTCCTCCCTACTGAAGAATTATCGTCCGCTATCTCTTATGATCTTATTCCTCCTCGAAACTTTAAGTTTCTTAGAATGTTTCTTCGAGACTTACTCCTTGTACCTTTTCAAGATGACTTCTTTGACACTTAGCCAAAATTTGGCCCTATGCACACCTTGCAACATGTTTCTTTCACTTAACCATTTCTTATGGGCGACTGTGCACTCCTTGCAACAATTCTTACATGACTCAATTGTTCCTCATGAACAATATGACGTTGAGTGTGTTTCTACCTACACACACCTTGCGTGGGCCTCTGCACTCTTTTGCAAGTAAAGCTTAAAGTTATTTCTCCTGAGCTTTTGAGTTGAACTAGACTCAGTCAACGCACTCCTTGTGGACACTATGCACACCTTGCATATAAAGCTCCATATTATCTCTCCCAAGCTTCTCAGTCACACTAGACTCTGTCAACGCACACCTTGCGGACACTATTCACTCCTTGCATGAGCTCGTAGAAGAGAAACAATTGAAACTTACCTAATCCTCACATATTCATACATTCAACCATGTAGTGCATTCGTAACATAAGAACAAGTAATAAAAGAGAACACAATTAAACATAAAGCCTACCATTCATTCAGATAGACACAATAACAACAACACCACACATTTTGGATCAACGCTTCTCTGTTATATTCATTCAAATGATATGTACATGGGCTCATACAACTTTGATAAGCTTCAACAACCTTGACAATAACAACTTCAAAATAACTTTCAGCAACCTTTAGCAACCTTCAACAGCCTCATTTGGGCATACAATACATATATTTATACAAGAAAGGCTCATAGAGCTTCTCCCTTCGACTACCTTAGTGCTATCCTATCAAATTAAAATCTTTCAACTACTAAGGCTTATTACAATAAATGATCGGTACAAACAGATAAGAGCGAACGCTTCAGATCTGTACTGTTATTAACTACATTAAAGAAAATACAATCTCTATCGATCTCATGTGATGGTTCAACCTCTTAACATTTAAGAACTGTAATTACAATCCTTTCAAGATATTTCATGACACGCCATCTTTAAATTCAAAATCACTTCAAAATGCGCGCTAGGGCGCTGAGTTGTCCTCCACTTGTGCTTTGATGATGATGCTCATGCATCAACATAATCCTTGAACACTTGGTGCAAGTGCTCGATGCTTGTGACATATGCTTAGCTCTTAGTCCCATGTGCTTGGACTTGTGAATGGCTACTTTGCATTCAAAATGGGGATCGACATTAAAGGCCAAATAAATTTTTGATAAAAACATTAAAAGCCTGCATGACGTGAGAGGTAATATACCAAATAAATTCCAATTTTTTACAAAAAATAAAAAAAAATTGTAGATGCTGACATCAAGTTCCTAGCAGTTTTATCAAGTTGAAGGAGAAGTCATGGCTCGCGCTAAGGAAATGCACTGCTGGAATAAATAGGTTTATGTAGTGCATTATTTATCAATAATGTTATTTTTGCGCTACCAAAACCATAACCTTTATGCAACGAATAAAAATCTTGGCATAGCAGCTTAGGTGCTAACATGAGGCATTTAAAACCAAGTCCCAATTCTGCCTGATTGGGTATGTAGAGGGCCAATGGATATGTTAGCATCACTTTAGGCAAAGGAAAGGGTAAAGTGTGCAAGAGTACACCACCGAGTTCAAAAAAATGATTATTATGTTAGGCATATCTCTTGGGAACCTAGACATACTGCTCAAGCATTTGGGGGGTATACACAATCATTTATGGAATCAAATGATGCTCTTTAAACCTAGGACAGTTGATGAGGCCTATGTGCAAGCATAACACCTAGATAATATAGGCAATAAGAAAGGAGATGCAAGTGGTTCCAAACAAAAATACTATTAAGATGCTTCCAAGGAGGGAAATAATAAGTGGAAAGGAAATGACAAGAAGACAACAACCACTACACATCAGTGCAGATATCCAAACAACCATTGCAACCATTGTAATATCTATGGCCACACCAAAGATAAGTGTTGGAAGCTACATCTAGAGTTGAATCCAAGGAATTGTAAGAAGAATGTAGATGAAAAGATTGTCTACACTACAATGTAGATGAAAAGATTGCCTGCACTACAATGCAGAAGGAGGTGAACTTGAGTAGCATTCATCACATGGAAGAGAAGGATATGACTAAACTCTTCCATATTGAGATCTAGGTCAAGAAGACAAAGATGGATGCTCTATTACATTATAGCTCATAGGCCAACCTCATAGCATAATATTTGATCAACAAGCTTGGATTGGAAGTTCATGATCATCCTAACCCATATCCATTGGGATGGGTAGATAAGGATGCAGAGCTCAAGGTCACTAAATAGTGCAAGATCAAATTTTCCACAAGTGCAAACTATATTAATGAAGTGGAGGTAGGTGTAGTACCACTTGATGTGTTTAGTGTAGTGTTTGGAAGCCCCTACATGTATATGAGGGATGCAATCTTTATGAGGAGAACAAACTAGTACCTTGTGATCAAGGATGATAAATATTTCATCGTCAATGAACACAAAGGTAAATCCAAGATATCTTTGGTAAGTACTAGCCAAGCTAAGAAATTATTCAATTCGAGAATCAACTAGGTGATGAATTGATCAAAACAAAGGCATATGTGGAGGTATGCACTAAAGAGCATGAACATTAGTTGGAGGAGTTGTTGCAAGCATACATAGAAGTGTTTAAGGAGCCTAAAGGGTTACCACCTAAGAAGGAAGTGGAGCACAAGGTACAAGTATGACCTAACACCCCATTGCCAAATATTGAGCTGCATAGACAATTTGTCTTTGAAGTAGATGAAGTGTAGAAATAGTTGTAGCGATTGTTGTAACGAGGATTAATTCAATCAATCATCTCGCTTTGTGGGTCACCTATGAACATAATACCCAAGAATGATGGGACTTGGAAAATGTGTATCGGTTATATAGCTTTGAACAAGATCACCCTCAAGAAACAATACTCCCTTCCCATGATTGATGACTTGTTAGATTAGTTGCAGTATGCCAAGTACTTCTCCAAGTTGGATCTGAAATCGGGAAACCACCAGGAACGAGTTAAAGAAGATGACACTTGGAATATCGCTTTCAAGACAAACAATGTTTATATGAATGGCTAGTAATGCCTTTTGGTTTATGTAATGCATCAGTTACATTCATGTGTTTGATGAATAATGTATTGCACTCCTTTCTATTTTCATTTGTGTTAGTGTACTTAGATGATGTATTGGTTTTTATCTTTACATGAGAAGACCATATCTCGCATCTCATGCACGTGTTAGACACTTTGAAAAATCATTAGTTGTTGGCTAACCTCAAGACATGTGAGTTTTCTCAACAATCATTGATGAATTTGGGGTATGTGATTAGTGGAGGGGAGCTCAAGATAGATTCTACAAAGATGGATGTTGTCCTCAAGTGGTTAGTTCATACTAATGTCACTGAAGTTAGCAGCCTTGTTTGGGTAGCTTAGTACCCACAAAATTTTATAGCATCCTTTTTAGTTGTAGCTGCCCCACTTCATGCCACAATAACCAGTAGTAAGAGTTTCCAGCGGGGGAAGAATCAACAAAAAGATTACAAGAGCTAAACTGGAAGATAAACAAAACATTAGTTCTTGCATTGCCTAATCTTTAGAAGCCTTTCAAAGTGGAGTTGGGTGCAAGTGGATATGCTATGGGAGTGGTCTTGTTGTAGGGAGGTAAGACGATATGTTATGACTCTGAATTGTTTCATGGTGGAGTTTGAAACTACCCTATGTACAAGAAAGACCTTTATTCTCTGGTTCAAGCTATTAAGAAGTGGAAACACTATCCAATGGACAAGGAAACCATTATCCACATTGATCACCAACCACTACAGTATTTGTAGGCCTAGAGCAAGCTTCAACAAACCTGACACTACAAGTGGATGGGGTTTTTGTAGTGGTTTCGTTTAGTCATCAAATATAAGAAGGGAATCATTGATAATTTGACATACATGCTTTCAAGGTGACACACATCCAAAATTACAACTTTGGGAACTCTTATGCACATGGAGCCTTTTACCCATGATGTATACAAAGAGGCATACACAGGAGATGATGACTTTAAAGAGGTGTTTCAACAACTATATGGCCAAATTTGTGTAGAAGAAGGTGACAATAATGTTGACTATCATCTCCATCACAGGTTGCTCTACAAGTTAGATGAGCTCTTTGTTCCTAAAGGTGAAAGATTGCAACTTATTAGAGAGACTCGCACCTCCAAGGTTGTAGGACATTTTGGGGTTGGGAAGACAATTTCCAATTTATAAATGTATGTGTACTAACCCAAAATGCAAGAAGATGTAGCTCAGTTTACTAGAGGATGCATGACACTACACCTTGGGATAACATCTCTGTGGATTTTTTTGGGTGGTTTTCCAACAACCATGAAGGGACATGACTATTTATTTGTAGTAGTTGTCAAGTTCAACAAGATGTGCATTCTCATTCCTTGTAAAAAGGCCATCAAGGGACAAGAAGCAACAAACATGTTATTTGGAAAGGTTTGGGTGCACTTTGGGATATCAAGGAGCATAATCTCAAATAGGGATACTGCATTTCTCAATGCTTTTTGGACTACACTTTGGGGGGAGATGGATACCAAGTTGAAGAGATCTACAACTTTCCATCGGTTAGTCCTTAAACATGTTTCTACTTTTTTATTCTTAAATTTTAGCCTATTCTATCAAAACATGTCCTGAGCCTATTTGCCTTTGATGGCTGCACCTTTTAACACTTTACCTCTTATTTTGGTATGATTTGCTTTTTGCTTGAATTGGTTTTCATTTGCTTCTTATAGGATAAGTTTGAAAATTTGCATGGAAACAGATGTGTCACATCACATGTGTTATTTATAAGTACATTTTCCAAGGTTAAAGGAATAAGCAAGGACGCTACAAGAATGTTGCCATTCTTGTAGCACATGAGGAAATCATTATTTCAAGTGCGCTTCAAAGCTGAAGATCGTGTTAGTAGCTCTGAAATCATGCATGAGATGGTGCAAACAGTTGTGGTATTTAATTATGTCATATCTAAATGATTATTCCATCCCATGTGCATGATTTAATGAATACAAATCCAAATATGCTTGTGCTTATATCAAATTTGGGTGTCATGCCACGAATTAAAAACATACAAAATTTTGATTTAAAGTTTTTAAAGAGTTTTTGAAATCAAGGGAAATATAACTTCATGTCATATGCAACAAAAACCTTTTTGCGTTAGTTGTTCTATGCAGGCATATTTGAAGGCCCGAGTAAGGAGAAACACTAATTCTCATAGGTATAACATAGCTTGTGGTCAGTGTAGAGGTGGTAGAGTGGAATATGTTGCCCAAGAAAGGTGGTTGAGTCATCCGATTAGAACCAGAGGGGATCAACTTATTAGAAGCCTACCCTGAAATCTTGCAGAAATTTGTACAGGGAATTTAGAGTTCCACTATAAATTTGATTTGACCATATCTTTCAAACCGTGCATCCATTCTCTATGAATTCTGAAGCGGACATGCATTAGAGTAAGATGAACAAACCCAATGAATTCTAAGTCGAATTAATCCATCTTTTCAGAGAAATGAGCCACAATCACCTATAGCCATTTTATGTTTTTCTCGAAAACCATGAACTAGGTTTGTCTCAAAATTGGTGTGCCGAGAATCATGATGATATTAATACGCTGACCAAAAATCAGCTCAACCTAGTTTGTCATTTGGGAGAAAAATGGAAAATATTTGGTACATGAAAACATAGTATTCAACAATATCAAAGTCAAATGATGAAACAAAACAACTTCAACAATATAGTCTTTTGATTTCTGAAACATCAGGGTTTGAAAAGTATCTTCTTCATCACTTGTACTAGCAACAGACAATAATGTTAATGAGCAAGAGAAAACGTCTCCTTGAACAAGAAGAAATAACAAAACAAGAATTAAAATCATCTATATAGAAGCAAGACACTTTGGAATGTGGAAAGGTTTACATAAGAAGAAGGACCAAACATATGACACAAATAAGCTCAGTTGTCTCATCAACAAATGGAATTTGAACCTGTTCAAGAAACCCTAAATTTGCATACTAAGGAAAATCCAGAGTCCAAACAAAGCAAGAGGAGCAAGGGAAAACAACCAGTAAGTATGCCTATTAGGCCCACAAATAAGTTGAGATCAAAGTATAAGGCTATGTGTAGGTCTTCTTTGAAGAACGAAAATTTGATTATTATAGATAAAGAGACCCCTAAAAAAATCCCCACAGTCACAAAGAAGGAAAAGTTGGAAATTCAAATATTAAAAGGAATGCCTATGAGGAAAACCAGGGGAAACAAAGGGTAAAGGACAGTTTCCAAGGTCGAATCTCCTCCATTGAAGGATGAAACGGAACAAATTCTTACCCCCAGCCCTGTGTTGCCAGAACTTCCAAAACAGTGTGTGGGAGAACCAATCTCTACATCATCTGAATCTTCAAAGAAGAACAATGTTAAGTTGCCATCTCCAAAAATTCACAAGTTTCAAAGAAATTCCAAGAAGGCTAAGCTTTCTATTGATTTGAATGGGCAAGAACCAGAGGACGATCAAGATTGGGACAATAATCGAATAGAGGATATCCTTCAGAAACAAAGATCTGGAAATTCAAAATTTTAAGCTACAACAAAAATTGAAGTATATCCCGTAGGTGATTATTTTCGTAGTCATCTTCTGACTTGTTTCCTAAGAAAACGATGAAGAATTTGGAAAATCCATTCAAAACCCACTTGCAGAATGGGCCATATTAGGGGACACTCAGACAATTTCCCCCAAAAGTGAACCATTGGGGAGCTACAAGTGAATCTTTGAAGGATGTTTTTTCTAGATTTTGTGAATTTTGTTTCCTAAGAAAATTGCCTAGTCATGGTTGAGTTGCCACCTCATCAGTTCGACCTGTCCTTGATCATGGGAACTAGTACATAATTTTGAGCTAGTTTATTGTGAGAGACTATAAGTTGGATCATATTTTGTTGGGAGTTAAGGATATGGTCCTAAAATAGAGGATCCTTCACCTGGGATCCATGATTATGTTTGAGTGCCCAATGAATGAAAGGATGTAATTCCTATCTAATAACCAAGTATATTGAATCATAATCAAAACAATGACTAGGTTTTAGGATTTGAGATCCAAATGGAAACAAACTCTTTGTATAAAAATGAAACTAGATGACAGAGTATGGGGTCAAATTTTGTGAGACCGAAGGAACATATCGATCTGGATTGTAATGCCTGTAATCTATTACATTTTGCACTCAATGGAAAAAACATTTTGATGGTTAGACTATCTTATTCTTGTCTTATATTTCTTTTATCTTACTCGAATGAATTTGAATCTTTTGCAAAGCATTTGGTTTATCCTGTTACATGTTGAATGTCAGTAAATATTTTGCTATCACTTGCCACAGGATTTGTGTTTAAGTTATTCTTTCCAGTTTCTAAATGATATTTGGGATTAGAAAGTCTTTTTTGTAAGTGAACAGATTGTGAAACTTGCAGCTTCTCTCTTCTTTTGTTTTATCTCCATTTTATCTAATCGATCAGAATGGATGTCATTGACCAAACTGAGTGTTTTAAAAACCTGATCTAAAAGTGTAATTAGAATCTTATGTTGTCCAACTTATCCACTACCTTATCCATAAACCAACGCATAAACCCTACTTGAAAAACCAACAATAAATCATTTGCAATAACTGAGGTGCCCTAGCTTTCCCCTTAGCAGTAAGGTGCAGACTTTAGGGATAACACTATCCATAGATAAATGGGAAAACATAAGCAATCAACAAGACATTGGTTCGACTTTTGAGGGGTTGCAATAAGAAGCATCCAAAGACTTGGGATGAAAATTTGATTTATATTCAACACTCTTATAATAGAGCGATCCACACTTCTACCGTTGAGTCCCCATTTGAAACTTGCTTTGGGTATTTTCCACCTTCACCCTTGGATGTTGTATATGGACAACAAGGAGGAAGGATGAAAGTTGTCACATGAGATGTAACAAAAGCATAAAAACTTGTTGAAAGGATTAGACAGATCCATTTGCAAGTACAAGGGACATTGAAGAAGTCACAAGAAAAGTACACAACCCGACATGATCAACATAAAATGAGAAAACATTTAAGGTGGAAGGTAGAGTTTGGTTGCATCCTAACAAACAAAGGCTACATGATCTTGGTAAGAAGATCAAGGCTTTGTGCTATGGTCCTTTCGAAGTATTGTAGAAGGCGGGTGATAATGCTAATAGACTTAGTCCACCCCTATATATGCACATCTACTCAATAGTGAATATGGAAAATCTGAAACTTTATGAGCTTTCCATGTTGGATCAATAAATTGATGATCAAGTCCCACCTACCATAGAGGATTTAGCACTAGAAGCTTAGGTAGAGTTGGTAAAAGATACAATTTTGTAGAAGAAGTTTAGAACTAGCAAACATGGGTAGCATGCACTTTGGTAGGGTGGGTTGAAAAGATAACTTCCAAGAAATGCCAAATGGTACTCCAAGGTGAAGGTAGAGGAAAATTTTCCTCACCTCATTTAATAAAAGCTTTTGGGGACCAAAAGCCTCCCTAAATGGGGATATATGATCTAGAATGGATCATTATATAATTTGTTATGTATATTGGTACTTTATGGGTGGACAATTTAAGGAATTGGCTTGCATATCCCATTTTAGGGGCAAGTCCCAATTTGGTGATTTGGGGTCTAGAAACTTCAAGAGTTGGTTTGAGGCATCAAACACCACTTTTTTGGGTCAAATATTTGAGAGCTTAGCTCATAGCCCCTCGAAGCCATTTTACACACTAAAATCTTTCCAACGGTGCAAAAATCACCTCAATCGGAGTTCGTATGCGAAAGTTATGCCTTTCGCAAGTTGACCTACCCTGTCGACCACCATTGTACCGAGTGGATGCCACGCCCCATTAATCACACATGCGGGTCTAGTCATGTGTGAACTTTCAAGAAGATTCTATAGGGTTTAAAACCTTAACATTAATTGAGGGTTGAGGCATGCATATACCCTAACCCTAACCACATACAACTATTAGGCTATGTTAAAAACTGAGCCTTTATGAAGAGAAGGGGATTCCATTCTTTTGGTATTGTTATTGTTGCACAGTTGAGCAGAGCATCTAGGAGTGAGATATTGAAGCATAATATATGAGGTAGAAGATTACGTAACAACCATTTAGGCCATGGTGTCCATGGCAACTCCATAGTGAGTGTCCCTTTCTCTATTGCATTTCATAATTGAGAAAAAGAGAGCAAAGAATAGAACTCACCTTCTAGTTGGGTTTTTCCCTGTATTAAGTTTTCTAGGTCACATATTGTGTTCATTTGTGTGGATGGTGTGTTCATTTGCTTGTTTCTTTTATTTTGATTTTAGTTATTTCCATAATTTCGAGCACTAAGCTATTAATATTAAATATGAGATCTAAGGTAACAAAGAGCACAATAAAAGATGAAATATTCTAGGTTGAAAAGATTGGAAAAACTCCTCCAGTTTGGTGTTGAACTTTCGTCAAACACTTGGCATGCATCAATAAATATGGCTGTAGGTGAAAAATTGATGGGACAACAATATAATTCTTGTTTTCGCTGGCTGTTTCGTGGTTTTCTAATCCCTTATAGCTCCCCAATGAGGTGGCAGTGATTATATTTTAATTTAGAACCAAACCCACAAAAATAACATGAAAAACGTTCACAACTGAGATAGCAATTTAACCACACAATGATTTCTCTTTATTGAATAATGTTTGCTGGATTTATTACAGTCAAATCAAGTAAGGAATACCTCTCAATCATGAAGAAAAACGTGGCTGTAGGAAGTTAAGAAGAGCCACACCATCATACAACCATAAAAAATACCCAAACTGTCCACTCTTTGGATATAAGAGAGGGATCCCTGCGTCTTAGTGTTCAGCCGAGGAAATGGCAGTCTCCCTACACATATACGCCCTCTGTCCTGCAAGGAGCAATTAGCCAAGGAGGAAAGGATCAACCACGACCTCCCTTATTCCTCCCACGCAGTACCACAGTCAACACGCTGCTACAGGAAGATGACAACTCGGCCAGTAGAGAGGATGAGCACGCAGCCTCCAAAGGAAGTGTCCAACTACCAAAGGAACTCGACCAGTAAGGATGACCACTCTTGTACACGCCCAGCCAAGACACACGACTCTGAGGAGGTAGATTCGGCCACCCAAAAACCACATGCAACAGAGGAAAGTAGAGGTGCGCCCAACAAGGAGAAAAACGCCCAATTTGTCCACACGTGCCACAAGAAAATCGACCTCTTCTCCACAACTGATAATGGATCCAATCTCACCCAAATCTCCTTGGTTCACAATGCCAACTATCCGCAAATGAAAAGCCTGGATGGCTTCTCGGATATTCAGCTAGGAAGGTATTGTTTCAACCTCGAAACTGAATCTTCTCACCGAGGGTTTTGAAATCCTCGTCTCAAGCTCGCAAGCTTTATCCAAAATCCAATTTTTTATTCAATATTCAATGATCTGCTTTCCAACCCTCGCTTGTCCTTTTATCCCTTTACTTTTATTTTCCTCCATTATAATATTCATTTAATTAATAAATGGAGAGAAATACCCTCAAAGAGGGGTTTAATAATAATAACTCACTTTTCCTAAGTTTTCACTTTATAATTCGAAAGTGACTTTACCGGTATCGTTTCCCTAACTCATCCGTCTAATGGTTTATGGGAAACTGTATAAACCATCACGGTATCCCGATTGCCTAGAAAAAACGGGACATTACAAAAGATTTCAAAATATTGCAAGATCTATTGCAATGAACTGTTCTAGTGGAATATCCATGGCAGTTTACAGATCAAGTAGGGAACCAATACCTTATACTAGAATCTTTCTTGTCATCTTCTTCCAAGTTATCTCTGATACAAAATGAAGAATTATTAAACCCAATAACAATGAAGCAAAACAAAAAATTTAACAATAATGTAAATAAACTCATTCTTATTCAATATCAAAGCATATCTTCTATAATCATTTAACAAACATTCCCTAAATCCACTCAAAAATAATTATCTCAATTTCAAATTACTAACAATTTAAACAAACATTTTAATTTAAACCAAGAACAAATACAAATGAACCATTATCCC
>ML782650.1:70197-83319 GCA_009831015.1 Picea engelmannii
ATAAAAATAGGCATGTCTTCATCAAGTGACCACTTTGGAAGCACCTCTCCTTTCACGGTACAAGTTAATTTTGATATTCCTGTATTTGAAGGTCAAATAGATGCGGATGCCATAGAAAAATGGTTGAATCTGCTAGAAGGTTATTTCTTTGTTCACAAATTTTCCAACAGGGAAAAGATCACCTTCACACTCCTTAAGGCTCTCCCCCATGTCAAACATTGGTGGAAAACTTACTAGGAGCAAAGCTCCATAGAGGAGTTTGGAATATATGGGGTCGAGCCCACTTGGTATTTTTTTGTGGATGCAGTCAAGGAACAATATTACCTTGTTGGTAACTATGACAACCGATACAAGAGATAGGCCACACTGCGGCAAGAAAGGGGCCAAACAGGGTTAGAGTTCACATATACTTTCCATACCTTGCGCACCAACCTGGGTATCAAAGACTCTGAGCGACATATGGTTCTAAAATACCGGGGGGCTTTGCATAGGTACATCCAAACCGAAATGGATTCCCTGGACATCTCATCATTGGGAGTTGCCTATCAATATATTGTCAAAATCAAGAAGAAATTTAGGCACCATAACAAACGGGAGTTTGGGTCTGCAAATCCGCAACAACCAAAGTATGATAAAGATGACCCTAACAAACAGCCTCCTGAAAACTAGTCCAAACCACAAGAAAAAAAGGGTCACGAGAAGACGAAGGACACTGGAAAGTGGTGTGATTTCCATAAAAGCCCTGGAACAACACTGATGAATGTCGCTCAAAACAATCATTGGTGGTCGAGATCAAAGAAAAGGAGTCGAACCCCGATTCAGAATTTGATTCAGAAAATAATGGGAGAAGACAGATCATCGACGTAGACCCCATTACTACTATCACGACTGCAACAATTCAACCAGAAGAACTAGTAGATCCTGAAGAGGGGGAGTCCATCTTCCATTCACAGATGTGGGTGAAGGGGACCCCGTTGCATTTCATTGTTGATAGCGGGAGCCAAAAGAACCTCATCTCAACAGAGGTTGTTAAACAGTTGGGGTTGTCAACAACACCACACCCGCAACCATACAACATCGGGTAACTTTTCCATGGACAAGATCTTTGTGTCAGCCAACAATGTTGATTGTCATACGACATCCAACCCTTCAAGGATGAGGTATTGTGTGATGTTTCCCCTCTTGATGTTTGTGATGTTCTTTTGGTCCCACCATGTATGTGGAAACGTCATGTTGTTTATGAGTCTCGACCCCGTAGTGTCATTGTTACTCTAGGGGATCAGCGCTACATGATACCAGAGGTAGTTTCGACTATTGTGCCACCAAAACAATGCCGCAAGGTAATCTCTCATACTGAAAAAATCAACCTCTTCACAATTTGTTCAAAAGGTGAACAAAAGGACACTGTAACCACTGCAGCCTTGGCCCAAGACCTTTCTTTCCAACAGATGCAGATTGGAGAAGCGACACAATATATTGTTTCTTCACCTACAATAGTACATACACACTTCCCAGTCAATCCAAAATACAACAGGTTGGTTGAACAGATTCAACCCCGCCAACAACAGGTTTGTGACAACCTTCAAGAAGCTAAGTAACGCAACTTCTCCAACAAGGCAAGCAACTCACCAAGATTGAGATTCAGCAAACGCTTTCGCCTCTCCCTTGGGAACTCAACGCAATGGAGACCATTGCTTCCTAAGGAGGGAGGATTGATCCAGGTGGATATTGGTGGCCACCCACCTATTCCAACTGGCTCAAAACAGTTTGTTGGCAACTTATTATTTTTAACAGTTTTTCAGGTCCTGAACTTCCGTAGCCATTTTGAGGGCCTAAACGAAGATTTTTTGCGATCGGGCACCTCAATGATAGCTACATTCTTTGATTCAGCCCCCAAAATGAAGCTCCACGTCAATACCTTTCCAACGAGCTATTGTGCACCTCAAACGAAGATCATATGCCAAAGTTACGCCCCCGGAAAGTTGATACACCAAACTACCAAAAACGGGGTCCACAAAATTGTTGGCTTTTCATCTTCTGGGGTTAGGGTTTTGGATTTTCTTTATGTTAAAAAGGTCTTTGGAGCCACATTGTAACAATCATCATCTTGCGAATGAGTGTAGCTGTCACATCTCTTCTTAGAGATAAACTGCCACCATTGTAGCTAGTTCATTCACTTTGTGTTCTGAAGTTCTATACATTTCGCTCATTAATAGAAATTGTGTATTATTGTATCTCTATGTTTATTGTTATATCTCTGCCATATCTCTATTATATTATTGGATATATGATATATTTCTGAACATTTCTTTATTATATCTCCACTCTCATTTCGTACCAAAAATAATGCGGATCAGAGATTCACTTTGAGAGCTAGATATTTAATGGACAATGTGATGAAGGAAAAAAAAAATAGACATGAATATATAAGTGTCACAGTCTATTAAACTCAAATATTCACGAGAAGATATTTAGACCCAAAATCATATTTTGGATCAGAATCAAGTACTTGAATACAAATTACCAGTCACAGGCAATTAACAACAGAATCTCTATTGCAATTAGCTCTGAAATTGATATGGCAATTAATGCATTGCACAAATCATCTTTGTATTTAAAATAAGCACAAATACAACAGGTGCACAATCTAACTACCATCAAAATGTCTTGATCTCCGAGTATGAAATGCTATAGGGCATGAAGCTTCTTCAATTATAATTTCCGAGCTTTCTCCCCAAAACTCCTAAGTTAGAACTCGGGTGCCAAATCGAAATGGCCTTCCAGGAGTACTGTAGTGTAATTTCAAAACTGCATTTGCTTCAGTTAAAACCCTGACTCCATTTAGAGGAGCTCTTTTGGCACTCGAGTAATCCTTGTCATGACATCTTGGCACTCGGTTGTCTATGGATTTTATTAGCGTTCACTTCGAAGCGTTTCACTCGACACTTAGTTGCGTATTCATCCTAGGGTGGACGCTTTACTATAGCAATCAGTGGACTTGGCACTTTAGTTTTCTATGTATGCAACGCACAAACACATTTCATGTGTTTATATACACCACCATCTCCAAAAATTTTGCATGTGTTGTGAACAAATTATGCTCTCTCGTGGGCTCTCCCTTATTGCCTTGTGTATTGGTACTGCTCCGTGACTTGGCATATTATGTAACCTTGGTCCTTGGTGCCTGTGGTGATAGTGGTCTAGCTCTTGGTTATATGCTTGGAGATTGGATGGATGAGTGATGGGCCGAATATTTTTAATGAAAATAATTAGGCTCTTAACATAATCCTTGAACACTTGTGCGAGTGCTCGATGCTTGTGATGTATGCTTAGCTCTTGGTCCCGAGTGCTTGGATTTGTGAAGGGTTACTTTGCATTGAAAATGGGGATTGGCCTTAAAGGCCCAATAAAAATTTTGATAAAAAAATTAAAAGTCTGCATAACCAAAAAACATTAAAATTTTTGATAAAAACATTAAAAGTCTGCATAACCTGAGAGGTAATATACCAAATAAAATTCCATTTTTTTTACAAAAAATCATAAAAAATTGTAGATGTTGACACCAGGTTCCTAGCAGTTTTGTCAAGTTGAAGACGAAGTCATGGCTTGCGCTAAGGAAATGTGTTACTGGAATAAATAGGTTTATGTATCGCATTATTGATTAATAATGTTATTTTTGCGCTACCAAAACCATAACCTTTCGGCAACGAATAAAAATCTTGAAATAGTAGCTTAGGTGTTAACATCGACTCCTCCTAGGGATGGTGTCCTCCTTGCGAGACATCAAGAACTGCAAACCCCGTGCCTTCGTTTTTTATGCATTTTCATTGTCCCTTTCTAAATATGATTATTATGCACCTATTATGTTGATAATTGTTGAAGTGAACCACACTAAAGCACTAAAAACTCTTGCCAAATGTTGAAATCACACACAATATGAAAGCCAATCACACTTCATCAAAGTGCCTTCCATTGGGCCATGGAGTCTTATTCTTCTATTCTATTCAACACCAAACCAAACTGAAACCATAACTTATGAAAACAAACTGCAAACTAAAAATTGAAACCCAATGCTTGACTCATGAGCTTATTTATGTACATTTCCTATTCTAATCAAATCATCTCACTTGATCATGTATAAGAAAATTTCCAATGATACCAAGTAAGCATTTGATCAACTGACTTAAGCTTGCGTTCAACTTTCGTAAACAAAAAGAAACCCATGAATAATAACAACCTATTATGAAACTCGAATCCGTATCCATGATATATTGAAAAACTGATTTCACTTACTGATTCTAAGATTTTGACAAAATGATATTTATATTCAAAGTAAATGTTTTCCAAATTAGCTATAATGTGATCAATTTGATCTGCATAGTTGATCTTTATGTCTCCTTGATATGTCTCATTAATACGACAAAGTTCTCCAACTTGTGCCTCAAATAGAGGGAAAAAATATGATATGTTATCTTTGTCCATTAACCCTTGCTTAGTTTTTATTAAAGTTGTACTGCCAAGATCGGGAGAAAGAATTATCTCTACTAGGATCTTTTGAATCTCTGATTCAAGAACATCAATTTCAGTATCATTAATTTTTGGAAATAGTGGATCATCATTTGCCAGAAAAGAAGACGTTTGTGGCTGATTTTGTTTCTTATTCTTGGATGATGTAATTGATATCAACTTTCATATTCTCCTTCACTGCCTTCCCGTGATTTTGTTTCATAATCATCATACACAAGATCATTGTTGAAAAGTTCCATGTGTGTTGAAGAAGAAATTTGCTTCTCTTCTAAATCATGACCATCATAGATAGGTTCATTGTTTTAGATTTCTATACGTGTTGAAGAAGTGGAGGAGGAGTCATTCTAAAATAGTGAACCTTATTGGAGCCTTGCTACCATTCAAAGTTTTAGATGTCTGGAGCCTTGCTACCATCCACTTCATTGTCAGAACAATGTTGAAAATCTTCCTCCAGTGTAACAAAACTAGAAAAGGATTCATTTGAGAACGACTCCTCTTCCACTTCTTTAACATTAAAGTCTCCTTCATCTACACTACTAGAAGAATCAACTACAAAATTTTGAATATGTGATGCAAATTCTTCGCAACAGTTTTCAAAAAGACACTCAGTTGGAAAAATAATTCTACAATGTTCGTGAAAGGCTACATGAAAGTCTTTTAAAGAAGATATACTAGGAGGAGGCAAGGATCTGTACCATTCTCTTGCATCTCCCTCTAATGAGTACATGAACATATTCATTAAGACATCCTCATGATGTATACCCAGCTGATGTATGACTTCATGGAATTCAAGCAAATGATCTGCAGGTTTGTCATCTTTATCTTCTCTAAATTTAGGAAGACAATCTCCCCACTCATTCACGATAGGTACAACATTAGGAAAATTAGGAATAACTAAGAAATCAAAAGGTGCAAACCTTCGAGCCAAAACAACAACCATTCGAGTATTCATTTGAGAAATGAGCGAGTATTAAAATCTTCCTCTAATGTAACAGAACTAGAAAAGGATTCATTTGAGAATGACTCATATTCCACTTCTTTAACATTAAAGTCTCCTTCGTCTACAAAATAGAAGAATCAACTACACAATTTTGAATATATGATGCAAATTCTTCACAACAGTTTTCAAAAAGACACTCAGCTGGAAAAATAATTCTACAATGTTCGTGAAAGGCTACATGAAACTCTTTGAAAGAAGATATACTAGGAGGCAAGGATCTGTACCATTCCTGTGCATCTCCCTCTAATGAGTACCTGAGCATCTTCATTAAGACATCCTCATGATGTATACCCAGTTGATGTATGACTTCATGGAATTCAAGCAAATTATCTGCAAGATTGTCATCTTTATCTTCTCTAAATTTAGGAAGACAATCTTCCCACTCATTCACGATAGGTACACCATTAGGAAAACTAGGAATAGTTGAGAAATCAAAAGGTGCAAACCTTCGAGCCAAAACAACAGCCATTCGAGTATCTGACATCTTGAAACTGTGGAGTTGTCGCTAGATTCTTCAGTCATGGAGTCGCCGGGTGAATGATCTGCAGTCAAACTTCGTTGTCTAATCCTTGTTCACCATCAATAACTAGAGTTTATCGTTGTCATTCTCCTAGGGAAAATGACTTCGTTCCTCCATCCCCGACAATGGTGCCAAAAGATGTTATCCCTAAAGTATGCACCACAATGTTATAGCACGAAGCTAGGGCACCTTATATATTGCATAGGTTTATTGTTTGGTTGATAGGTGGATCGATTAGGTTGAAAGGTTAAAGACTTGCTAAAAATCTCTCAATTCAAATAATCAATAGCACTTCACGTAGTCAGGGGCATTCACTTTCAGAGCTAGATATTTAATGGCCAATGTGATGAAGGAAAAGAAAATAGACATGAATATATAAGTGTCACAATATGTTAAACTCAAATATTCACGAGAAGATATTTAGACCCAAAATCATATTTTGGATCAGAATCAAGTACTTGAATACAAATTACTAGTGATAGGCAAATAACAACATAATCTCTATTACAATTAGATATGAAATTGATATGGCAATTAATGCATTGCAAAGATCATCTTTGTATTTCAAATAAGCATAAATAAAGTGAAAATACAGTAGGTGCACAATCTAACTACCATCAAAATGTCGTGATCCCTGAGTATGAAATGTTGCAGGGCATGAAGCTTCTTCAATTATAATTTCCCAGCTTTCTCCCCAAAACTCTTAATCGAACCCCTACTTCCTTTTTCAAAGAGGATCCACTCCCCTTGAATTTATAACATATTACAACATTGAATTTGTTATGTGCTTTTCAAAATGTAATATTATCACTAAATCCAAAAATAAAAAAGAATTTAGTGGAGCCAAAATAACAGCCATTCGAGTATCTGACATCTTGAAACTGTGGAGTTGCCACTAGATTCTTCAGTCATGGAGTCGTCAGGTGAATGATCTACAGTCAAACTTCAGCGTCTAATCCTTGTTCACCATCAAGAACTAGAGTTGATTGTTGTCGTTCTCCTAGGGAAAAATGACTTTGTTCCTCCATCCTCGACAACGACGCCAAAAGATGTTATCACTAAAGTTTTCACCATATTGTTATAACACAAAGCTAAGGCACCTCAAATATTGCATAGGTTTGTTGTTTGGTTGATAGGTGGATCAATTAGGTTGAAAGGTTAAAGAGCTGGTAAAAACCCCTCAATCAAATAATCAACAAAACTTCACGTAGTCTTGGGCATTCACTTTGAGAGCTAGATATTTAATGGACAATGTGATGAAGGAAAAGAAAGTAGACATGAATATATAAGTGTCACAATACATTAAACTCAAATATTCACAAGAAGATATTTAGACCCAAAATCATATTTTGGATCATAATCAAGTACTTGAATACAAGTTACTAGTCACAGGAAATTAACAACAAAATATCTATGGCAATTAGATCTGAAATTGATATGGCAATTAATGCAGTGCATAAATCATCTTTATATTTCAAATAAGCATAAATAAAGTGGAAATACAACAAGTGCACAATCTAACTACCATCAAAATGTATTGATCCCTGAGTATGAAATGCTATTGGGCATGAAGCTCCTTCAATTATAATTTCCCACCTTTCTCCCCAAAGCTCCAAATTGAACCCTTACTTCCTTTTTCAAAGAATATCCAACCCCTTTGCTATTGGGCATATTACAACATTTAAGCTATTATATGCTTTTCAAAATGCAATATTATCACTAAATCCAAAAATAAAAAGGATTTTTTTCATTTGTTGCAAAAAATCTGGAAATGTTGAAGTTGTTTCCTCAAAATCTTGCCATATGAAAGATAACTACCTCAACTAGTGCCTAGAAATATGGAATCAATTTTGATTGATGAAAATAAGGATTGGAGGAGATTCCGAATGACCATATTCTATTGAATTCCCTGTCATGTGCAATCATCAAATACTACAACTCTGCCTGCAACGTTGAAACAATCTTATCTGAGTTTGACTGTGTGAGATTTGATGCTAATTCACTGCCATCAATCGATGCCTACAGGTATCCAATAAACTAGGAATTATGAATTATCCATATGGATGCATTGCCACTTGTATTATGCTCTTGTTTATGTCTTCAATATTCTTGACATCCTTTGACTATCTCTACTTCAATGGCATTTTCTTTAAGCCTACTACCTTGAATATGATTGTGTCTACTGGAGATATATCATTGAAGTGTGTGCATATGTTTCATCCTATTAAAGGACGATCTTCAACAAATTCTACAACTTATCAATGCTACAATTTGGGATTGTTTCCTAAATGGAATCTGGTTGCACTATTATAAACATTTCCAAAGGAATTCTTAGACACATAGCATAAACTGAACAAATATAAATCTATCAACCCATAAATCAACTAGTGTTGATCTAGATTATTTTGAGCATAAAACGAGAGCGGAGATATAACAAATAAATATAAAGATATATTGCAAGAGATCTAATGATATAACAGAGATATATCTGATATATAACAAGAGGCACATACATACAATAATACACGATTTCTATTAATGAGCGAAATGTACAAAACTGTAAAAATACAGAGTGAATGAACTCGCTAAAATGGTGGCAGCTTATCTCTGAGAAGAGATGTGACGACTACGCTCATTCACAAGAAGATGATGTTTACAATGAGGCTCTAAAGGCCTTTTTAACATGATAAAGAAAATCCAAAACCCTAACCTAGGAAGATGAAAGGCCACAGGTTTGCGGGTCCCGATGGGAGTAGTTGATACGTGAAATTCCCGAGGGCATAAATTTTGCATACGATCTATGTTTGGGGTGTTCGATACCTCATCAGAAAGGTCTATCCAAGTACAAATTTCACCCAAGGTCAAAGTATGTCGTTGGAAATCCATAACTCTCCCAAAGTCCAAAAAAACATTGTTTAGGGCCTCAAAACGACCTCAGAAGTTTGGGACTCGAGAAATTGTAAAAAAATGCCAAAATGGAAAATTGTTATTTGAGCCAGTGGAATAGGTGGGTGGTCATTGATATCCATCTTGATCAATCCTCCCTCCTTGGGAATCAATGGTATCCATTGCGTTGAGTTCCCGTGGGAGATGGGGAAGCATTTGTTGAATCTGAACCTTGGTGAGTTGCTTGGCTTGTGGAAGGTTGTCGCAGCTTGATGTTGGAGGGGTTGGACCTTTTTAACCAGTTGGACTGCATGAGATGATGATGTGCAAAAGGAATCTTTTTTCTTTGCTTCAATCTTTTCGACCTGTTTCTGCCGAATAGAAGGGGCTTGGATTGAGGTCGTAGTGGTCACAGTGTCCTTTTGTTCACATTCTGCCCAAATCGCAAAGAAGTTAGACTTTGTCATATGAGAGACCACTTTGCTGCACTATTTTGTCGAAACAATAGTCGGAACTACGTCTGGTATCCTGTAGAGGTGATCCCCTAGAGTAACAATGACATTATGGGGTTGAGACTCATAAACAACATGGCGCTTCCACATATATGGTTGGCCCAAAAGAACATCATAGACATCCAGCGGAAAAATAGTGCATAATACCTCATCCTTGAAGGGATTGGTGTCGTAGGACATGTGACAAAGTTAGCTGACATGAATATCTCCTCCATGGCGAAGCCACTCGATGTTGTATGGTTGTAAGTGTGGTGTTGTTGGCAATTCCAATTGTTTGACGACCTCTGCTGAGATGAGGTTATTTTGGCTTCCGCTATTAACAATGAAATGCAACAAGGTCCCCTTTATCTACATATGTGAATGGAAGAGGTGTTCCCCCTCTTTAAGATCTGTTGGTCCTTTTAGTTGGATCGTTGTGGTTGCGACAGTGGCAGTGGGGTCTACATCGATGATCTCTCTCCCATTATTTTCTGAATTAGATTTTGAATCAGAGTTCGACTCTTTTTCTTTGATCTCGACCACCAATGATTGTTTTCAACGACATTCATCAGTGTTGTGTCAGGGGCTCCTGTGGAAATCGCACCACTTTCCAGTGTCTTTCTTCGCTTTTCTATTACCCTTATTTTCCTATGGCTTGGACTAGTTTTCTGGAGGCTGGTTGTTAGGGACGTCTTTACCATACTTTGGTTGTTGCAGATTTGTAGACCTGAGCTCCAGTTTGTTCTGGTGCTTAAATTTTTGCTCGATCTTGACAGCATATCGATAACAACTCTCGGTGATGAGATGTCCAAAAACTACATTTTAGTTTGGTTATACCTGTGTAGAGCCCCACGGTATTTCAGAAGCAAATGTCACTCAGAATATTTGATACACATCTTGGTGGGAAAGGTATGAAAGGTGTTGGTGAAGTCGAACAGTGCTTGACCCCTCTCTTGACGTAGTGTGGTCCATCTCATGTACTGGTCTTCATAGTTGCCAACAAATTAATATTGTTCCTTGACAACATCTACGAAAGATTCCCAAGTGGTTTCGACCTCGAACATTCTAGACTCCTTCGTGGAAATTTGCTCACAATAAGTTTACCACCAATGTTTGACATGGGGGAGAGCCTTAAGAAGTGCGAAGTTGATATTTTCCCTGTCGGAAAAATTGTGCACATAGAAATAACCTTCTAGCAGATTTAACCATTTTTCCAGAGCATTCACATCTATCTGACCTTCAAATACGGGAACATCAAAATTAACTTGTACCTTGAAAGGAGCGATGCCTCCAAAGTGGTTGTTTGATGAAGATGCATTTGTTGTTATCGGCAGGCATCGAAGGATTTGGGAAAAATTCTTCATCATTTTGTCCCTCTGTCGCGTGAGAGCTTGCTTGAGCAATAGATTAATAGAATCTTTCGCTCCATCGTTTCTATTTTCTTACGCCATGGAGGGTTTCTTGGGCATGCAAGAGCGATTGTCCTCAAGAGAGACAAGCTCAAGACCCAACTTTCTATACTCAGACCTCGTTAGGGACATGCACTGAAAAAAAACGACCAAGAGAAACCTGCTCTAATACCACTGATCCAGATTATTTTGAGCACAAAATGAGAGCGGAGATATAATGAAGAAATATATAGAGATATTGCAAGAGAGCCAATAATATAACATAGATATATCCAATAGATAACACGAGGCACATATATACAGTAATACATAATTTCTATTAATGAGTGAAATGTATAGAACTGTAAAAATACAGAGTGAATAAACTCGCTAGAATGGTGGCAGCGTATTTCTGAGAAGAGATGTGAAGGCTATGCTCATTCACAAGAAGATGATGTTTACAATGAGGCTCTAAAGGCCTTTTTAACATAAAGAAAATCCAAAATCCTAACCCTGAAAGATGAAGGGCCAAAAGGTTTGCGGGTCCCGATGGGGGTAGTTTATATGTCAACTTCTCGAGGGCGTAACTTTTGCATACAATCTCTATTTGGGGCATTCAATACCTTGTCGAAAAGGTCTATCTGAGAAGTACAACTTTATGCTCAAAAGTCCAAAAAACATCGTTTAGGGCCTCAAAACGGCCCCAGAAGTTTGGGACTCGAAAAACTGTAAAAATATGCCAAAATGGAAAAATGTTCTTTGAGCCAGTGGAATAGGTGGGTGGTCATCGATATCCATCTAGATCAAGTGCACTCTATTCTAAACAACTCTTCAATCAGAGTCTGCTAATTTGAGACCCTTAGTTGCGCTCGAGATAGTAGAAAAGAGGACAAAAGAGATGGCAAAGGTAGAGCTCGAGTGCCAAACCCAAATGGCCTTCCACGAAAACTGTAGTGTAATTTCAAAACTGCATTTGCTTCAGTTGAAACCCCGACTCCATTCAAAGGAGCTCTTTTGGAAAGAGATTTTGTAATGGTCAATTCCCATCAAAGGCAAAACAAACAACAAGCAAACAGAGGCATGATAGCATTAAAATGTTTCATTCCTTTACCTGTGACATCTGCAATTGCCTTTCGGCATAACCCCTTCATAATTTGCAGCGCACATTATTTAAGCAATGGGTATAAAACAATAAATTTATATATGTTGTTTTAAGCAAAATATTTGCGAACAACAAGTGATCCTTGGAGAATTTCGAGCCATGAATTGTTTTCCTTGACATTTGGTTCATACCTCGGTGTGGCTATTTTACCCTTCGCACTCGAGCATTAGTATTTGGATGATGACTAAAACCTTGACATTTCCATTACATATTGACAGTCTCTTCAACACCTAGGTGCGCACTTTAAGTCACTTGGTAATTGAATACTCACCTTGCTTCATCGCTCGAGCAATCCCTTTCATGACATCTTGGCACTCGACTGTCTATGGATTTCATAAACATTCACTTGGGAGCGTTTTTACTCAACACTTGGCTACATATTCATCCTCAGGCGGGCGCTTTGCTATAGAAATTGGTGGATTTGGCACTTTAGTTTTCTCTGTATGGGACTTTATCCCACGTGCAATGCATAAACACATTCCATGTGTTTATATACACCACCATCTCCAAACATTCTCGATGCGTTATACACAAATTATACTCCCTCATGGGCTCTCCCTTAGCACCTTGTGTATTGGTACTACCCTGTGACTTGGCATATGATGTAACCTTGGTCCTTAGTGCTTGTGGTGATAGTGTTCTAGCTCTTGGTTATATGCTTGGAGACTGGGCTCGATGAGTGATAGGTCTAATATTTTTAATGAAAATAATTAGGCTTTTGACATATGATGCATCCCCCCTTCTCTCCTCAGGGTTGTGCGACCTCCCGGTCAAGGATCTTCAATTTACTGAGTTGAATCATCTCTTCGGGTCTCTGCTAGACCATGGATTTAACTCACACATGCCCCTTTTGTTACCCACGCAGGTTCGATTCCCCCGCGCATGCTTTCTCTTGCGCTCCTGGTAACACTGAGTGGCGAACGCTAGCTCCTCTGCTAGGCCCTTCTTCCTTTATGACCATGGGCTATAGCCTCCGGCTAGCCCCCTTCGGGCTTCGGCTGTTTTGAGTACAGTTGATTCTAAATTCCTCGAACTCTGAACCGACGAAATCACCCAGACAAAGATCTACGACCCACGCTCCTCCGACAGCCAACAACTATGATTCACTTTGGAACTTTGGCCTTGGGAGTTACGAACGTTCCAACACC
>ML782650.1:83328-97722 GCA_009831015.1 Picea engelmannii
TGTACCCAGAGCTATGGATCGAGCGCCACGTGCTCACTTCGATCGACGGTTAAGGTGCATCCTCTGTCCTCTGTGTCCCCTTTGGACGACTTCCAATCAACGCTCCTCCACTCTCATTCTCCCGAAGTGTCAATCTTCCGGAGTAAATATCCACTCTCCACGTGTCTCTATGTTTATCAATGACTCTTGTTGACTCCAACCTTTGGAACTTGTGACCTTCCGAATTTTACTCTCCAAATTCCCCAAAGCATCCTATCACCGAAGTGATAGATTTGACGCCACGTGTCCAAACCACTGACGGCTAGGATTAACTTCTTACCTCTGGAGCTTCAGACGACTTTTGGTCAACAGATCCACTTCCTCTTTTCTTTTTCAGAGTGCACTCTTCCAAATTCCACGATTTGATGACGTGTGTCCCTCTCATATCGATGACCACAATTTACTTCATTACTTTGGGATTCGGGAGTTTTGGCCTCACCACTCTCGCTTTCCTTCGAAGCACTCTTCTTTCAAAGTATGCAGATCTCCGCCACGTGTCCTTTTGGATCCAATGGTCCATATTTCTTCGACCTTCACGACTTCGACAGAAGTCGCTCTTTACTCCACGCAAATCTCCTGGGGATTTATCTCACGAACTCTCTGATCCGTTGCCACGTATCCTCCTTGATACCGATAACTAGGATTTCACTTCGCCTCTTTAGGACTTCGGTGATCCCGCTCCTTGAACACTTCCAAACCTCTGAATACACGAAGTGCCGAAGGATTTTAAGACTATCCTCCGCGCAACTTTCCCAGATCTCATGTTCTTGAAAGATCCTGATTCCTCCGAATGGATCTTGCTCGTTGATTGTGAAATTTTTCAGTGGGCTCCTCCCTACTGAAGAATTATCGTCTGCTATCTCTTATGATCTTATTCCTCCTCGAAACTTTAAGTTTCTTAGAATGTTTCTTCGAGACTTACTCCTTGTACCTTTTCAAGATGATTTCTTTGACACTTAGCCAAAATTCGGCCCTATGCACACCTTGCAACAGGTTTCTTTCACTTAACCCTTTCTTATGGGCGACTGTGCACTCCTTGCAACAGTTCTTACATGACTCAATTGTTCCTCATGAACAATATGACGTTGAGCGTGTTTCTACCTACACACACCTTGCGTGGACCTCTGCACTCTTTTGCAAGTAAAGCTTCAAGTTATTTCTCCTGAGCTTTTGAGTTGAACTAGACTCAGTCAACGCACTCCTTGTGGACACTATGCAGACCTTGCATATAAAGCTCCATGTTATCTCTCCCAAGCTTCTGAGTCACACTAGACTCTGTCAACGCACACCTTGCGAACATTATTCACTCCTTGCATGAGCTCGTAGAAGAGAAACAATTGAAACTACCTAATCCTCACATATTCATACATTCAACCATGTAATGCATTCATAACATAAGAACAAGTAATAAAAGAGAATACAATTAAACATAAAGCCTACCATTCATTCAGATAGACACAATAACAACAACACCACACATTTTGGATCAACACTTCTCTGTGATATTCATTCAAATGATATGTACATGGGCTCATACAACTTCGATAAGCTTCAACAACCTTGACAATAACAACTTCAAAATAACTTTCAACAGCCTCATTTGGGCATACAATACATATATTTATACAAGAAAGGCTCATAGAGCTTCTCCCTTCGACTACCTTAGTGCTATCCTATCAAATTAAAATCTTTCAACTACTAAGGCTTATTAAAATAAATGATCGGTACAGACAGATAAGAGCGAACGCTTCAGATCTGTATTGTTATTAACTACATTAAAGAAAATACAATCTCTATCGATCTCATGCAATGGTTCAACCTCTTAACATTTAAGAACTGTAATTACAATCCTTTCAAGATATTTCGTGACATGCCATCTTTAAATTCAAAATCACTTCAAAATGCGCGCTAGGGCGTTGAGTTGTCCTCCACTTGTGCTTTGATGATGATGCTCCTGCATCAACATAATCCTTGAACACTTGGTGCGAGTGCTCGATGCTTGTGATGTATGCTTAGCGCTTAGTCCCATGTGCTTGGACTTGTGAATGGTTACTTTGCAGTCAAAATGGGGATCGGTATTAAAGGCCAAATAAATTTTTGATAAAAACATTAAAAGCCTGCATGACGTGAGAGGTAATATACCAAATAAATTCCATTTTTTTACAAAAAATAAATTTTTTTTGTAGATGTTGACATCAAGTTCCTAGCAGTTTTATCAAGTTGAAGGAGAAGTCATGGCTCGCGCTAAGGAAATGCATTGCTGGAATAAATAGGTTTATGGAGCACATTATTTATCAATAATGTTATTTTTGCGCTACCAAAACCATAACCTTTCTGCAACGAATAAAAATCTTGGCATAGCAGCTTAGGTGCTAACATGAGGCATTTAAAACCAAGTCCCAATTCTTCCTGATTGGGTATGTAGAGGGCCAATGGATCTGTTAGCATCACTTTAGGCAAAGGAAAGGGTAAAGTGTGCAAGAGTACACCACCGAGTTCAAAAAAATGATTATTATGTTAGGCATATCTCTTGGGAACCTAGACATACTGCTCAAGCATTTGGGGGGTCTACACAATCATTTATGGAAGCAAATGATGCTCTTTAAACCTAGGATAGTTGATGAGGCCTATGTGCAAGCATAACACCTAGATAATATAGGCAATAAGAAAGGAGATGCAAGTGGTTCCAAACAAAAATACTATTAAGATGCTTCCAAGGAGGGAAAGAATAAGTGGAAAGGAAATGACAAGAAGACAACAACCACTACACATCAGTGCAGATATCCAAACAACCATTGCAACCATTGTAATATCTATGGCCACACCAAAGATAAGTGTTGGAAGCTACATCTAGAGTTGAATCCAAGGAATTGTAAGAAGAATGTAGATGAAAAGATTGTCTACACTACAATGTAGATGAAAAGATTGCCTGCACTACAATGCAGAAGGAGGTGAACTTGAGTAGCATTCATCACATGGAAGAGAAGGATATGACTAAACTCTTCCATATTGAGATCTAGGTCAAGAAGACAAAGATGGATGCTCTATTACATTATAGCTCATAGGCCAACCTCATAGCATAATATTTGATCAACAAGCTTGGATTGGAAGTTCATGATCATCCTAACCCATATCCATTGGGATGGGTAGATAAGGATGCAGAGCTCAAGGTCACTAAATAGTGCAAGATCAAATTTTCCACAAGTGCAAACTATATTAATGAAGTGGAGGTAGGTGTAGTACCACTTGATGTGTTTAGTGTAGTGTTTGGAAGCCCCTACATGTATATGAGGGATGCAATCTTTATGAGGAGAACAAACTAGTACCTTGTGATCAAGGATGATAAATATTTCATCGTCAATGAACACAAAGGTAAATCCAAGATATCTTTGGTAAGTACTAGCCAAGCTAAGAAATTATTCAATTCGAGAATCAACTAGGTGATGAATTGATCAAAACAAAGGCATATGTGGAGGTATGCACTAAAGAGCATGAACATTAGTTGGAGGAGTTGTTGCAAGCATACATAGAAGTGTTTAAGGAGCCTAAAGGGTTACCACCTAAGAAGGAAGTGGAGCACAAGGTACAAGTATGACCTAACACCCCATTGCCAAATATTGAGCTGCATAGACAATTTGTCTTTGAAGTAGATGAAGTGTAGAAATAGTTGTAGCGATTGTTGTAACGAGGATTAATTCAATCAATCATCTCGCTTTGTGGGTCACCTATGAACATAATACCCAAGAATGATGGGACTTGGAAAATGTGTATCGGTTATATAGCTTTGAACAAGATCACCCTCAAGAAACAATACTCCCTTCCCATGATTGATGACTTGTTAGATTAGTTGCAGTATGCCAAGTACTTCTCCAAGTTGGATCTGAAATCGGGAAACCACCAGGAACGAGTTAAAGAAGATGACACTTGGAATATCGCTTTCAAGACAAACAATGTTTATATGAATGGCTAGTAATGCCTTTTGGTTTATGTAATGCATCAGTTACATTCATGTGTTTGATGAATAATGTATTGCACTCCTTTCTATTTTCATTTGTGTTAGTGTACTTAGATGATGTATTGGTTTTTATCTTTACATGAGAAGACCATATCTCGCATCTCATGCACGTGTTAGACACTTTGAAAAATCATTAGTTGTTGGCTAACCTCAAGACATGTGAGTTTTCTCAACAATCATTGATGAATTTGGGGTATGTGATTAGTGGAGGGGAGCTCAAGATAGATTCTACAAAGATGGATGTTGTCCTCAAGTGGTTAGTTCATACTAATGTCACTGAAGTTAGCAGCCTTGTTTGGGTAGCTTAGTACCCACAAAATTTTATAGCATCCTTTTTAGTTGTAGCTGCCCCACTTCATGCCACAATAACCAGTAGTAAGAGTTTCCAGCGGGGGAAGAATCAACAAAAAGATTACAAGAGCTAAACTGGAAGATAAACAAAACATTAGTTCTTGCATTGCCTAATCTTTAGAAGCCTTTCAAAGTGGAGTTGGGTGCAAGTGGATATGCTATGGGAGTGGTCTTGTTGTAGGGAGGTAAGACGATATGTTATGACTCTGAATTGTTTCATGGTGGAGTTTGAAACTACCCTATGTACAAGAAAGACCTTTATTCTCTGGTTCAAGCTATTAAGAAGTGGAAACACTATCCAATGGACAAGGAAACCATTATCCACATTGATCACCAACCACTACAGTATTTGTAGGCCTAGAGCAAGCTTCAACAAACCTGACACTACAAGTGGATGGGGTTTTTGTAGTGGTTTCGTTTAGTCATCAAATATAAGAAGGGAATCATTGATAATTTGACATACATGCTTTCAAGGTGACACACATCCAAAATTACAACTTTGGGAACTCTTATGCACATGGAGCCTTTTACCCATGATGTATACAAAGAGGCATACACAGGAGATGATGACTTTAAAGAGGTGTTTCAACAACTATATGGCCAAATTTGTGTAGAAGAAGGTGACAATAATGTTGACTATCATCTCCATCACAGGTTGCTCTACAAGTTAGATGAGCTCTTTGTTCCTAAAGGTGAAAGATTGCAACTTATTAGAGAGACTCGCACCTCCAAGGTTGTAGGACATTTTGGGGTTGGGAAGACAATTTCCAATTTATAAATGTATGTGTACTAACCCAAAATGCAAGAAGATGTAGCTCAGTTTACTAGAGGATGCATGACACTACACCTTGGGATAACATCTCTGTGGATTTTTTTGGGTGGTTTTCCAACAACCATGAAGGGACATGACTATTTATTTGTAGTAGTTGTCAAGTTCAACAAGATGTGCATTCTCATTCCTTGTAAAAAGGCCATCAAGGGACAAGAAGCAACAAACATGTTATTTGGAAAGGTTTGGGTGCACTTTGGGATATCAAGGAGCATAATCTCAAATAGGGATACTGCATTTCTCAATGCTTTTTGGACTACACTTTGGGGGGAGATGGATACCAAGTTGAAGAGATCTACAACTTTCCATCGGTTAGTCCTTAAACATGTTTCTACTTTTTTATTCTTAAATTTTAGCCTATTCTATCAAAACATGTCCTGAGCCTATTTGCCTTTGATGGCTGCACCTTTTAACACTTTACCTCTTATTTTGGTATGATTTGCTTTTTGCTTGAATTGGTTTTCATTTGCTTCTTATAGGATAAGTTTGAAAATTTGCATGGAAACAGATGTGTCACATCACATGTGTTATTTATAAGTACATTTTCCAAGGTTAAAGGAATAAGCAAGGACGCTACAAGAATGTTGCCATTCTTGTAGCACATGAGGAAATCATTATTTCAAGTGCGCTTCAAAGCTGAAGATCGTGTTAGTAGCTCTGAAATCATGCATGAGATGGTGCAAACAGTTGTGGTATTTAATTATGTCATATCTAAATGATTATTCCATCCCATGTGCATGATTTAATGAATACAAATCCAAATATGCTTGTGCTTATATCAAATTTGGGTGTCATGCCACGAATTAAAAACATACAAAATTTTGATTTAAAGTTTTTAAAGAGTTTTTGAAATCAAGGGAAATATAACTTCATGTCATATGCAACAAAAACCTTTTTGCGTTAGTTGTTCTATGCAGGCATATTTGAAGGCCCGAGTAAGGAGAAACACTAATTCTCATAGGTATAACATAGCTTGTGGTCAGTGTAGAGGTGGTAGAGTGGAATATGTTGCCCAAGAAAGGTGGTTGAGTCATCCGATTAGAACCAGAGGGGATCAACTTATTAGAAGCCTACCCTGAAATCTTGCAGAAATTTGTACAGGGAATTTAGAGTTCCACTATAAATTTGATTTGACCATATCTTTCAAACCGTGCATCCATTCTCTATGAATTCTGAAGCGGACATGCATTAGAGTAAGATGAACAAACCCAATGAATTCTAAGTCGAATTAATCCATCTTTTCAGAGAAATGAGCCACAATCACCTATAGCCATTTTATGTTTTTCTCGAAAACCATGAACTAGGTTTGTCTCAAAATTGGTGTGCCGAGAATCATGATGATATTAATACGCTGACCAAAAATCAGCTCAACCTAGTTTGTCATTTGGGAGAAAAATGGAAAATATTTGGTACATGAAAACATAGTATTCAACAATATCAAAGTCAAATGATGAAACAAAACAACTTCAACAATATAGTCTTTTGATTTCTGAAACATCAGGGTTTGAAAAGTATCTTCTTCATCACTTGTACTAGCAACAGACAATAATGTTAATGAGCAAGAGAAAACGTCTCCTTGAACAAGAAGAAATAACAAAACAAGAATTAAAATCATCTATATAGAAGCAAGACACTTTGGAATGTGGAAAGGTTTACATAAGAAGAAGGACCAAACATATGACACAAATAAGCTCAGTTGTCTCATCAACAAATGGAATTTGAACCTGTTCAAGAAACCCTAAATTTGCATACTAAGGAAAATCCAGAGTCCAAACAAAGCAAGAGGAGCAAGGGAAAACAACCAGTAAGTATGCCTATTAGGCCCACAAATAAGTTGAGATCAAAGTATAAGGCTATGTGTAGGTCTTCTTTGAAGAACGAAAATTTGATTATTATAGATAAAGAGACCCCTAAAAAAATCCCCACAGTCACAAAGAAGGAAAAGTTGGAAATTCAAATATTAAAAGGAATGCCTATGAGGAAAACCAGGGGAAACAAAGGGTAAAGGACAGTTTCCAAGGTCGAATCTCCTCCATTGAAGGATGAAACGGAACAAATTCTTACCCCCAGCCCTGTGTTGCCAGAACTTCCAAAACAGTGTGTGGGAGAACCAATCTCTACATCATCTGAATCTTCAAAGAAGAACAATGTTAAGTTGCCATCTCCAAAAATTCACAAGTTTCAAAGAAATTCCAAGAAGGCTAAGCTTTCTATTGATTTGAATGGGCAAGAACCAGAGGACGATCAAGATTGGGACAATAATCGAATAGAGGATATCCTTCAGAAACAAAGATCTGGAAATTCAAAATTTTAAGCTACAACAAAAATTGAAGTATATCCCGTAGGTGATTATTTTCGTAGTCATCTTCTGACTTGTTTCCTAAGAAAACGATGAAGAATTTGGAAAATCCATTCAAAACCCACTTGCAGAATGGGCCATATTAGGGGACACTCAGACAATTTCCCCCAAAAGTGAACCATTGGGGAGCTACAAGTGAATCTTTGAAGGATGTTTTTTCTAGATTTTGTGAATTTTGTTTCCTAAGAAAATTGCCTAGTCATGGTTGAGTTGCCACCTCATCAGTTCGACCTGTCCTTGATCATGGGAACTAGTACATAATTTTGAGCTAGTTTATTGTGAGAGACTATAAGTTGGATCATATTTTGTTGGGAGTTAAGGATATGGTCCTAAAATAGAGGATCCTTCACCTGGGATCCATGATTATGTTTGAGTGCCCAATGAATGAAAGGATGTAATTCCTATCTAATAACCAAGTATATTGAATCATAATCAAAACAATGACTAGGTTTTAGGATTTGAGATCCAAATGGAAACAAACTCTTTGTATAAAAATGAAACTAGATGACAGAGTATGGGGTCAAATTTTGTGAGACCGAAGGAACATATCGATCTGGATTGTAATGCCTGTAATCTATTACATTTTGCACTCAATGGAAAAAACATTTTGATGGTTAGACTATCTTATTCTTGTCTTATATTTCTTTTATCTTACTCGAATGAATTTGAATCTTTTGCAAAGCATTTGGTTTATCCTGTTACATGTTGAATGTCAGTAAATATTTTGCTATCACTTGCCACAGGATTTGTGTTTAAGTTATTCTTTCCAGTTTCTAAATGATATTTGGGATTAGAAAGTCTTTTTTGTAAGTGAACAGATTGTGAAACTTGCAGCTTCTCTCTTCTTTTGTTTTATCTCCATTTTATCTAATCGATCAGAATGGATGTCATTGACCAAACTGAGTGTTTTAAAAACCTGATCTAAAAGTGTAATTAGAATCTTATGTTGTCCAACTTATCCACTACCTTATCCATAAACCAACGCATAAACCCTACTTGAAAAACCAACAATAAATCATTTGCAATAACTGAGGTGCCCTAGCTTTCCCCTTAGCAGTAAGGTGCAGACTTTAGGGATAACACTATCCATAGATAAATGGGAAAACATAAGCAATCAACAAGACATTGGTTCGACTTTTGAGGGGTTGCAATAAGAAGCATCCAAAGACTTGGGATGAAAATTTGATTTATATTCAACACTCTTATAATAGAGCGATCCACACTTCTACCGTTGAGTCCCCATTTGAAACTTGCTTTGGGTATTTTCCACCTTCACCCTTGGATGTTGTATATGGACAACAAGGAGGAAGGATGAAAGTTGTCACATGAGATGTAACAAAAGCATAAAAACTTGTTGAAAGGATTAGACAGATCCATTTGCAAGTACAAGGGACATTGAAGAAGTCACAAGAAAAGTACACAACCCGACATGATCAACATAAAATGAGAAAACATTTAAGGTGGAAGGTAGAGTTTGGTTGCATCCTAACAAACAAAGGCTACATGATCTTGGTAAGAAGATCAAGGCTTTGTGCTATGGTCCTTTCGAAGTATTGTAGAAGGCGGGTGATAATGCTAATAGACTTAGTCCACCCCTATATATGCACATCTACTCAATAGTGAATATGGAAAATCTGAAACTTTATGAGCTTTCCATGTTGGATCAATAAATTGATGATCAAGTCCCACCTACCATAGAGGATTTAGCACTAGAAGCTTAGGTAGAGTTGGTAAAAGATACAATTTTGTAGAAGAAGTTTAGAACTAGCAAACATGGGTAGCATGCACTTTGGTAGGGTGGGTTGAAAAGATAACTTCCAAGAAATGCCAAATGGTACTCCAAGGTGAAGGTAGAGGAAAATTTTCCTCACCTCATTTAATAAAAGCTTTTGGGGACCAAAAGCCTCCCTAAATGGGGATATATGATCTAGAATGGATCATTATATAATTTGTTATGTATATTGGTACTTTATGGGTGGACAATTTAAGGAATTGGCTTGCATATCCCATTTTAGGGGCAAGTCCCAATTTGGTGATCTAGGGTCTAGAAACTTCAAGAATTGGTTTGAGGCATCAAACACCACTTTTTTGGGTCAAATATTTGAGAGCTTAGCTCATAGCCCCTCGAAGCCATTTTACACACTAAAATCTTTCCAACGATGCAAAAATCACCTCAATCGGAGTTCGTATGCGAAAGTTATGCCTTTCGCAAGTTGACCTACCCTGTCAACCACCATTGTACCGAGTGGATGCCACGCCCCATTAATCACACATGCGGGGCTAGTCATGTGTGAACTTTCAAGAAGATTCTATAGGGTTTAAAACCTTAACATTAATTGAGGGTTGAGGCATGCATATACCCTAACCCTAACCACATACAACTATTAGGCTATGTTAAAAATTGAGCCTTTATGAAGAGAAGGGGATTCCATTCTTTTGGTATTGTTATTGTTGCACAGTTGAGCAAAGCATCTAGGAGTGAGATATTGAAGCATAATATATGAGGTAGAAGATTACGTAACAACCATTTAGGCCATAGTGTCCATGGCAACTCCATAGTGAGTGTCCCTTTCTCTATTGCATTTCATAATTGAGAAAAAGAGAGTAAAGCATATTACTCACCTTCTAGTTGGGTTTTTCCCTGTATTAAGTTTTCCAGGTCACATATTGTGTTCATTTGTGTGGATGGTGTGTTCATTTGCTTGTTTCTTTTATTTTGATTTTAGTTATTTCCATAATTTTGAGCACTAAGCTATTAATATTAAATATGAGATCTAAGGTAACAAAGAGCACAATAAAAGATTTCAAAATATTGCAAGATCTATTGCGACGAACTGTTCTAGTGGAATATCCATGGCAGTTTACAGATCAAGTAGGGAACCGAGACCTTATGCTAGAATCTTTCTTGTCATCTTCTTCCAAGTTATCTCTGATACAAAATGAAGAATCATTAAACCCAATAACAATGAAGCAAAACAAAAAATTTAACAATAATGTAGACAAACTCATTCTTATTCAATATCAAAGCATATCTTCTATAATCATTTAACAAACATTCCCTAAATCCACTCAAAAATAATTATCTCAATTTCAAATTACTAACAATTTAAACAAACATTTTAATTTAAACCAAGAACAAATACAAATGAACCATTATCCCTATCCCAACACCAATATGATGGAGATGTCACCTATTTGGATAAGGCTTACATATCTTGAAAAAAAATATAACAGTTGTAACAAATAATAATAATATTAAAAATTATTTAAATATATTTAAAAATTATATATATAAAAGAGAGATTTGATATATATATCTAATATAAAAGCTCCTATATATAGATATGAAAGGGAAGGTGACATTTATACAAATATAATATTTAAAAAATAATACTCCTAATCTTAATTTTTTTTAATCTTAACCTTAATTCATTTTAAATGATTAAAAAATTACATGCTTAATAAATTTGGGTTCACCATAACTCTACACTAATTATAAATCACTCACAAATAATTAATTTTTTAAAATGGAGAATTGTTAAACGAAATGAAGGAAACTAAATGCTAAACAATAGAAATGTTAGACTATTAAAATCGAATTTGACATAAAAGTGGCGGGAAGAGGGACCGAGGGAGCTCTTGATTTATTTTGTTGCGCACATATACAAAATGGTAATCGAAGGGAGCTCCGGGACGGACAGACAGACAGATCGATCGAGAATGTCCTCCGACCGCATTTTAAAGGGTAAATTCATCAACCAGTTGGCACTGTATATGTATGCAATTTTTTCTTTCCAGCATTCGTGTTTTATAAGCTACGCATTCTTCAAAGCTAGAGTCCTAATTTTATTATTTTATTATTCTGAATTCTAATTAGAGGCATTTGAATACAATGCATTGGAATTTGGCAGGCCTCATAGGGTTCACAATTGTCATTTGAAAAATGTCAGAACAAATCATTTGCGTCCTTTCCGCAGTTGAACGAAAGCATTCAATTGCCCAACTGTACAGCCCAAGTTATACTCTCACACCATGCCGAGGGGTGGAAGGTTTTGGATTTTGAGCTCAGGGTTCAAGCAGAGCTCTGTGCTTATCAGACACTCACACCTTCACCGTGGCTTGGGAGGTCCGCTCTGGCAACTTACAATTTTCGGTTATTACCATCTATCCGGTTACAATTTTGCTAGCAACGGTCTTGGTGACCTGGTTTACTTTCCAAATTGCCCTCACCAAAATAATCCAACAAAGGTTCCCAAGGGAGGTTTAAAGCCTATCCGTATGTCTATGGGTAACCCATAGAGAGGTCAGGCCCTACCCAGACGGGCATCGACTCATTATAATCCAGTGCTTTTGATCCCTTTCTCCTCTCTGCTGGTCTACTATGATATAAAACACACTTTCCAAGGACTTTAATATCCATCTAGTGCCAACCAACCAAAAAGACGTATACTTAGAAAATAAAGAAGATAGCCAGTGCACTTTTGAGAATGTTTTCTCAATCACATGCATTAATGTTTTTCACATCGACTGCCACTGAATACAATCTGTACTCTGCCTCCCAATCTCTCATACAAGCTGGAGCTCGAACGGAGACATCAAAACATATCATAAGATTCAAAATCTTGCTTTAAAGTTTACTCCGCTCTCCAAATGCTTAAAATAAGTCCACCTGCCTTGCAACCTCCGTCCTGATTCTGTATTCCATGAACGCGGATTACAAGCTGACCACTTACTCTTTTTAGGCCAGCACCCTCAATTTAATAATCACCTTCAAATGCTCATTGTGGCACGGCTCTTTATTCTCAAATTTTGACATTAGCTCTACTGAAATTAAACTTGCCGGATTTCAACAATTTTGTGTCTATTTCTTTTTATTTTTAGAGTATCATGACTGCAAACATGTTTGCACACAAACTCCATTAAGTGCCAGGTGGTTGTGCGAGGCACTTCTGCTATTGAGAAAGGCTTCTTGTGCTATAATTTATTTTGTGGGAATGATTTCCTCAAACACCTCACCTACTTTCTAACTTTATCTTGTTATGGACAACTTTGGATCAAAATCCTCAGCCACTAATCAAGATCTCCTACTGATACAAATGCAGTGCTTTCATTGAATGGCTTTTTTTCTAGATATTGCTTGTCCACAATCTACAGCTATGCAAAAATAATGTAGGATGTGGCCAAATCATCTGTTTCCTTACTTGTGTATATATATATTTATTGAAATGACACATACTATCTTCACTGAAAATGCTTTTGCCTTTTCATTTTTCTGTTGTTTGCATATCGGGCCTTCATTACTTTTTGCATTTTTAATGGTTTTCTTCGAAAACTTCAGGCACATGCCACCCTTGCCCGAGCACGTATTGCAGACAAGAGTGTTTTATGGTATATTTTGTATGTTTATGTTGGAACTGCACCATGTTAGACATGTAAAAGTTCTTAGCTAGTTAACTATGGTTAGCTTACTGCCACTTTTGTGTGGTTTTATCTCTTCTGGAATAAATTAACCTGTAACTTTTGTTGCTAGTTTGTTACACCCCTATACCTCTATACCCCTATATCTTAAAAACAAAAATAACTTTCTTGTTTGGGATTCGAGAAGCTTCTTTTCTCATTGTTGAAGTCATGCTACCAGTACACTGTTTTTTAAGAATTTTATGCTTGCAACAATAATTTAGCTGTCATGACTTATAATCCTCTGAGATGTTTGAGTGCTAATTCGTTGTTATTTATCTAAGGAAGGTGAGGATTAAGGATGTCTAGCAGAATGGCAAAGACAAAACGCTCCGGATGACAGAAATATATATGAGAAGATAGTTCTACAAAGTATTGTACAGTAATGAAGGAAGAACAATTCAGAATTGGTCAGTTCTCCAATTTGAGGATAGTTGATGATAATTCATGGGATTCTATGCAGCAAAATTGTAAAAGAACAAGCACGATCTTTGTCAATGGCTTCAGGTTCCAATACTGACGATGTGAGCTATCTATATCGAAGCTTCTGCTTAAGTTTTCTCAAGTTCTTAGTTCAAGCATATGCATAGTATCAAGAGGGTGTTGTAATTTTTTTTGTAAATAGAATTCTGTGTGTCGTTATATTGGTCTAATAAAACTTGAGAGTAGAATATAAATACTTTTTAGAAAAGGTAGCCCGTCATCTTATTTGCACAGCGGCAATGAAAGTAAAAACACAGTTTTGTCTTCTACAATGATAGTGCTCTTCTGGTTTCTCGATCACACTCATTCCTACCAATTAGAAGTCCATTGTAATTGATAATAGTAATTCATTAATTAGAAAATGAAACTTTTGCTGCTTGCAAGCATGAAAATTGCAGAATGCTAAGCTGTATGATGTTTCCATGTCTCTGTAACAACCCAACCTCATTGCAACAAGACAAAAAGCTTCAGCGTTCAATCCACTGAAAAATTATGAGTTTTGGTCATTCTGGCACCAATGTCTTGATATTTTTCCCATTTCAAGTCATAAAAGAGCATCCAAGGACAACAACTTCCTCTGTCTCGCACTCGCTATTGAGAGACTCCCAGCCACATTTTGGATTTATAATTTATCCTGAATAAACTCATCCGCTAGTCATGTTGAGATGTTTTCAAATCTGAATGAAGTTACAGATGGGGAACATTACAGAGAGAGAACTTTAAGTCTGACGTTTTTCATCATATGTACAAGCATTAATTTCAGGGAGACTGACCTGAAAATAGTGACGCTTTGCATTGTATAGCTTGGTTCTTTTTCTGATATGTGATTTACTTTCTCTAACATTTGATCCTTCTTGAAAT
>ML782650.1:133927-145736 GCA_009831015.1 Picea engelmannii
ATTTAGAAAGAGATTATTCTAGCACTGCCTATGATCAGTTTACTTACTTGTTCTAAGGATAGATTTATTTCAGTTCTTTACTGTTCTCACTAACAGTTTCAAAAAGACAGTGTTTTTCTGCATTACCTCTCTAAATCTAACACCAAATAATCACTAAAATATTGCAGCAGTAAGTAGAAATCCATACCACACTAATGGAGGGTTATTACAGTGGTATTAGAGCATGCTATGAAAGTGTTTGACAATATTCTTGATCCAAGAAAACATCAAAATTCCATATCAGCAGTGGGTGGGTTATTACATTGACGGTCAAGACAATAAAAAAGCTATCATGTCGGTTAATAGGATCAAGGGAAATTTTGCTATGAACCCACCTAATAACGAATTAGAAAGATATTGATGGCATCTTTACACTTGGAAAGTGATACTTACAATTGGTTCACATGGTGGTCAAAGAAAAGTAGCGGGTTCTCAGTAAATTGGCAAATGTTCATAGAAGATCTTCCTAAAAGATTTTATGACAATGAAGAAGATGATACTTTTACCAGGTTTGCCCATTTATACTAAATGGGGACAGTTAATGAATATACCCATGAATGGGAAGTCCTAGTTGTTAATTTTCAAGCTTAAATAGATAACAACAGTTCACAGTAGTGTTCTTTAAATTTTAACAATTAACTAGAACATTAACTGAAGCATAAGGATCACTGAAAGAGAGACATTCACATAGAGGACAAGTATTTATCTTGGGAAACCCTCAAGGGGAAGAAAACCCAACAAACTTGTTCTTGTGATATATTGATCAGTCAAACAAGTATAATGAACTTACAAGACTCTTCTAGAAAGCGGGAGATAAGATACTAGCACTAAGACAATAGTTCTTACTGTTGTCACCGTGTCTTCAATATATCTGAGCCTCTACCAGTAGCTTTTGCTATTCTCCAGCTGCTGTCACAAAACTGTTTTGTTGCTGCTTGTTAGCTGCCCCAAATCTGGCCTTAAGGCTGTCTCAGAATAGGCCTCAGATGCTGTCTAGATTAGGCCTTAGAACATAGTGCAGTTGCTGTCCAGAACACTATTTATTTGCTGTCCAGAACAGCCTCAAAACAGAGTATATTTGCTGCCCTAGAATAGAGTCAAGTTGTTGCTCCAGAATGGAGTTAACAACTGTTACAGGATAGAGTTAACAACTGCTACAGGATAGAGAAGATGGCTGTCCACCAGAACAGAAATATTCTGTTTCACAACAGAGATATCTTTTCTTCTAGATGCTGCCCAGAACAAAGTAAACAACCTTCAGAAATGAACCTCCTAGCTGCTGCCCAGAATAACCTATGCTGTTGCTCCACCAGAATATATCAGCTGCTACAGAACTGATGTAAAACTCATATGAAAACTGATCTGAAAACTGATATAAAGAGAGGGTGTCTCCCTCTCTTTATATAGGATAGATTCTAGGTTAGGGCCACCTCCTAGGTTAGGACTGCCCCCTAGTCTAGGATAGGGTAGGATTTAGGTTAGGACAGCTAGGTTAGGGCCGACCTAGGCTGACCTGGAAAGGGGGCAGCTTCAGGAGGGCGGTTTAGGAAGAGGGCAGCTTGAGGAGGGCAGCTTGGAGGGATGCTTGGAAGAGGGCAGCTTGTAGGGCTACTTAGAGGTCTGCTTGGAGGAATAATATCCTCTGCAGCTTCTTTAAATTTAACACTAGTGACTAGATTTCTTGATCTTACAGATGATCAATTGCTGATAATATATATTACAAGATCAAAACCTAGTTTACACATTGAGCTTAGGCTATCAAGACCTTAGAACTTTGTCAAAGCTAGAAGCATAACAAAGATGTTCAAAAGGAAGCTCCTTAGTGCACAATAGGTAACCTTTGAACCACCAGAGAAGACAACTAGTTACAATCCACAAATTCAATAGAACAATACTAAATATCACCACTCGGAAAGGGACAAAAAATGGAAAACAATTGTTGCACATGTGGTAAGAAATGGTTTCTGGGACATCAATGTGGAGAAAAGTCATTGCACTATTTGAAAATAGTCGATGTGAAGGAAGTGGAAATCTTGGACCTAGAAAACAAAATCACTATTGGCTACAATTCGAAATCCGTCAATGATGAAGCAATGCCAAAAATATCACTAGCATCATCTCATGCACCCAATATAATAGAAATGAAGAAAAAAGGTTCCAAAAACAAACTATTACTCGAAGAGAAGAAACACAAGAACCAATTATAAAATATATTCCACCTCATGTAAGGAATATTGATAAGACTCAATACCCAAGAAAAGATAAAAGCAAACCTATAGTTTCGTTGGTAGCCATGTTGAGAAAATTATAACCTAAGATCGTGAATCTCAAACAAATCATTAAAAATAGGAATGTAACAATACTAGTAGATTTTGATAGTACCCATAACTGTCTAGATATCAATTTTGCTAAGCAATTAAACCTTTTTGTATACCTCTTGAAGGACCTCACAAGGTCTATTGTTAATGGATAGAAAGTCAAAGGAGTAGGAATATGTCATAAAATCTTAGTACAAATACAAGATTTGGAACCGCAAACAAGGTTCTATGCTCTACAACTCAATGAGATGGATATGGTACTAGGCTTTGAATGGTTGATTTAATTGGGCACATATACCACCAGCCTTGAAGAACAAGTTATGGAATCTAATTGGAGAGGACAAAATTATAAATTTTATTGGGTTGAAAGTTCATCTAAGAAGAAAAGTGATTCACAACTAATAAGAAAGGGAAAAGAAACATAGACAAACATGCAACAATGACAACAAAGGACAACGGAAAATAAATTCAGGACTTCTAACTGAAATGTAGGAAGAAAGTATTATTCCGAGGAGCATCAAGGTTTCATGTGAAATAACCAAGTCAAAAGACTTCTAAATGTGATGCACACACTACAAAGGAACCTCGATAGCACTCAAATCGGGCACCAAGTCAGACCCGTACAACTAGATAAAGATATGCCACCAAGAAAAAACATGCTTAGATGTAGAATCTTATTTACTATGCTTTGAGGACAAAGCATCCTTTAAGGGGGTAGCAATTTAACAAACATGATAGTAATAATAATAATAATCATTAGGTTGATGAAACATCAAGGGTCACGCACCCCTTCACCTCGTAACCAATCAATGTATATTTATACATCGTCACGAGACTCATTGTAATCATCTTTCATTTACTCAATCTTTTATTACATATTTGCAGATATATCTCTGTAAATTTCATAATAAACAATAATTGTTTATTACATTGCTTGTTTGAGTTTTGCTGCTAGAAAAAAAAATCTCACGGGGTTTCCACGGGTATGACTACGAAAAACTTCTCTTATGTCCCATTGGTCTTTTCACCGAATACATTTGAGTGGGTCTGCATTTGAGTTCATGGATGTCCCAAACATATTTGTGCATTCTTTTGCTTGTGTTTGGGTGTATCTGCATGCACGTGTCTGTATCAACCTTGTTGGGATGCCTTCTTCGGCTGCATTGTTGGGTGCTCTTTATGTCCTCTTGGGATTTCTCTTCTCTTCATGTGTGTCTCCCCTTGTTGTGCATCTTCTGTGTCTTGCTATGCTTCACCCTAGCGGTTCTCCTTCTTATGTCCATTGGTTCTACTCAGACTATGTTCTTCTTTTGTGTACTGTTATATGCATAGACTTAACTATGCACTTTGAAATTCATGCTTACAAAGTTTTATTTCCGTTGATTATTCGTTGAATACACATATCTTCTAGTATACTCCATGCGACAAACTTTGCATTTTTTAAAACAAACAATATAATTTTTATAACTTGCCTCCATAATATATTCATACAAATTTGCATGTGGGACTGTACATGACATGGAGAAATTTGTTTCAATTCTTTAACTCAAACCTCAGGCTCTAGGATTCATACACAGTCTTAGTCTAATGCTGCTCCATTACTATGTAGAAAGTAAAATACAAATGAATGGGAGATGTGATATATGATATTTCATTATATTGGAGTCATTTGATACAATTTGGTAGATCACTTTATATTTCATACATTAGGTAGTTGTGCTGCCTACTTGACCTAACTATCATCGTTTTTTTCTTCTCCAAAGGAAAACCTTGTGGGATCCCCCCTCTTCCTTGGAATATAATATATATGGAAGGAGGGCGGCTAAAACACCAGCCACAAATAGTGGTTAATAACCCAGTGGGACTCAGCTGGACTAGGATCTCAGGTAGACTAGAACCGAAGACCCCATAATGAACTCTGCCTTGAAACAGTCCGTTCGAACCGATTGAGCTAACTCACTGGGCTCCTAACTACGATCACTTAATGCTAATGATACCTTATTAATCTATAGTTGTCACTTAACATTATGTGACCTCTATTACACATTAAAGTCACTTTCTTGTACTTTGGCTCCTAGTATTGGAGTGTTAATACTCCAACACTAATTTAGTCATTTGTGGACATTAATGTGATTTCTTTTTTTCTTTCTTCTTTATGAAAAGTTTCGGATGATTATATGAATGCATATTTTATAGTGATTAGAAATTCAATTTACTATTTTGATGTTAGTTGGACACCTTTCTAGCAAACATTCCCAAAGGTTATGCATCTGCCTTCATCTTCATTTGAATGTTAAATTCAAGATGGAATAGACATTAATCACATGTAAATGGAACTCTTTTGGTTGTTTTGATATGAGTGCTGTATCAAAATGTAAAAATAAGCAGCTGAAGTCGACACATATATAGTGTTATTGCTAAAATTGGTTATTATATAATCTTTTTCTATTGTTTTTTCTGTTTGCAGGAGTTTGATTGGGAGGCAGCTGTTGCAGAGATTGATGATGCCTGCAATAGAGCAGCACTGGCTACTACTTCTCTTAATCACAATGATACTAATTATGTTCAGAAGCCTTTGGATAGGAGATCAAAACAAAGAAACGAGAGTGACATAGGAAAGTTACCACTAAGGCCGACCAAAGTTGTCCGGCAATCCACTCTCGATAAATTTGTGGAAGTCACTGAAAAATACACAGAAGACCATCAATCCAGTTACCCAAATAGGACGTCTAAATGTGATAATAATGATGAGTTATATAACGTGGACAGTGTTAATAGTGGCATTGATCCTGTTGCAGCCAAAACATGGATTTATCCAGGTAGTAGAAGCTGTTCTCTACTGCAGGTTTCTTTCTTTATGTTATTTTCGGCATTATCTAGGAGTTGCGATTGCACTCCTGCATTGTATTCATACTTGCTGTTTTCTTCAGTCCCATTGACCTACTTTTGTGGTCATTTGTTGGACATTAATAAAATTGTCTTATCTTATCTAGTTGGTTTTCCAATATTCATCTGTTTGGATTCATTTGTCACCAGTAAAATATTATTGTTGCTAGACTGAAAGATAAGGGTATGCATCACTCTATTCCATTTCTACTGGCCTCTGTTACATGTGGATTTGCTTTCACTAATTTGAGCTTTTAGGTTATTGCTTATAGCTGATCCCGAAAAGAGACTATTCTTGTTTGATCGTCCTGATACAGTGGATGCAAAGTTTATAACATTTTCCTCTCATTGACCATTCTGATAACTCTGGTTTGATGATTGGTTTTGTTTTTGAAATGATTGGATCATACATTTTTCAATCACATTTTCTTCATGGATATTTGGTCGCATGTTGTTCTAAGATTTTTGATATTTTTGGCAGTCAACATTCCTCTTCGTGACTACCAGTTTTCAATTGTGAAGACAGCATTGTTTTCAAACACCCTAGTGTCCTTGCCAACTGGGCTGGGAAAGACACTGATTGCTGCTGTGGTGATGTATAATTACTTTCGATGGTTTCCTGCTGGTGAGTTTATCTGTTCACTATCAAAACCCACTCTAAATATATAATAAGTGCTGCTTTTGTAGGATCATATTCAGTATTTGTATCACACTATTCAGGATCTATTGATTTTTCCCCCATTTAATAGATTTAGTACATGGTTACATGCACTGCTTTATGAAAATATTTGCAAATTATTTCAGGAATTTAATACTTGGATACCTTCTAGGGTTTTATGCTTTGTTCTTAGAGATCCAAATGTCACTCTACACTATTCAGGATCTATTGGTTTTTCCCCCATTTAATAGATTTAGTACATGGTTATATGCATTACTTTATGAAAATATTTGCAAATTCTTTCAGGAATTTAATACTTGGATACCTTCTAGGGTTTTATGCTTTGTTCTTAGAGATCCAAATGTTCACTCTAGTTTGTACAAATTGTGGTTCTATTTATTAAATTATGAAGAATTTCATTGAGATTCTAGATTGGGGAGGGCCTTTGCCAGTCATTTAGTGACTATTGCAAGGCTTTAGGGAGTAGTTTGTTAAATTTCAGACCCAGCACCCGACAATTTACTTCCTAGCAATCACCTTGCAGTAATAACCTTATTACGCAGATTTATTGAATAAAAAACATCTCTGAGTTTAAATAATCTAAATAAATAAATCAGCAGAAGCACAACAGGAAACCAAACACATTTGCACACATAATTTTATGGGTAAATACCCCCGGAAAATCCCCTAAGGGAAAACCAATACCTTGTTGATTTTATTAAGACAAAAATTGGGCTCCCATCCTATGGCTTACATGAGGAAAATACAAAACAACAAAATAGCCTAGCCTATCACACCTAAAGATATGCCCTTCAATCTTGCTGGCTGCTACTCCTTTGCTGCCCCTTGCTCCTTTCCTTGGACCTTGCCCCTGCACACTTGGATGAAAGTCCTTTTCCACCCAATCAATGAGATCTCGCTATCTCACTCTGTGTATCTCCTCCTCTCACATTAGCTGTCTTTTTTAATGTTGAGTTTACCTTAAATCCAAAACCCTAGATCTCCAAAGTGATCAATGGCTGAGATTAGATTTGACTAGCACTTTATATCAATGGCTAATATTTAATTTAATTCACCAATGTTGAATCCTTAGGCATTTAATTAAATTAAACTCACATTAATTATGAAAAGGCATTCACTTTAATAATCACTTTATTAAAGTGAATTTCCTAAGTCTTGAGAGGTATTAAGGATGACTTCAACATGTTAGACACAAAACTGATGTGGAAGTACGTGTTTGATGCTATAAACATCAACACTCCTCAACGAGGAAGGTACTTCTCAAAGAGCCACTTGGAACTGGTTCTCCCTCCGACCTTGGCACAATGTCTTACACATCATCTTGCACTCTGGCATCCCTCCAACTCTGCTGGTAAGCTGCTCCTTGAAAATTGGAAGTCTCGGTATCGATGACGCTACGCATTAGTGCCCTGAAGTATGGACACTTCTTCGGAGGTTTTCTCTTCCTGTCTATACTTCTAGGAGCCTCCTCCTCCTCCTGAGCATCCATCGATGTCAACTCATACCAATTAGGTCTCCTAACAGAACTGGAAGGGACTAACTCCATCTTTCCATCTAAAGGTTGACTACCCACACTGGAAGTCTGTGAACTTTGCTCACCCTTCAGAGCCTCCTGCTCCTCGTCCTCTGTCACTAGCATCGATCCATGATCCAACATCCCCTTGGATCCACATACCGGCTTGCCCTGCAACTTGTATACCTTGCCCTCTCTAACACCAAGAACTTGAGTTGAGTGTATGTTAGATCCCTGCGGCTGAAAAAGAACGTGGCCATCCTCGAAAGAGATGGTGCATTCACTGTTCTCCATTGTCGAAACTGAGAGCAAATTCATTTTAAGCTCTAGAACATACAACACATCTGCCACCTCCAGAGAACATCCTGACTCCAGCTAGAACTTGATTGTCCCAACTCCCTCTACACCACACTTGGCATTGGTGCCAAGCTCCACATGTAGATTTGAGTCCGTCTCTGACAAATTGGTGAACAACTCATGTGTCCCCGTCATGTGACGAAAAACTCCACTATCAACAAACCAAGCTCTACCGGAAACTGTGCTAGAAAGACAAGAGACTAACAAGAAATCCTTCTCGAATCTCTTAACAAACTCCTTGACTTGATTTTTTGCTGATTGCTACCTGTTGAGGCTTACCCTCCCCTTTCTTCCGTTCAGGACACTGTGAAGCATAATGGCCACTCTTGTAGCACACAAACATTTCACTTTGTTGAGATCCTTCTTCTTTCCAACTCGTGGAGTTGAATCTCCACCTGTATTCCTTTTGCTCCTCCTTGCCTGATTAGCAAGGGCCAGATTCTCATCATCATGAACTTGTTCGCCTACTAGAGATTCCTACCAAATCTCCTCTTGGATGAAATCATCCCATAGCTTGTCAAACTTGGGAAGTGTCTCTCGTGCCACGATGCCTTTGATGAATGGTGCCCATGGCTTAAAGAAACCATTCAGGGCCGTCCTCACCAACTCTTCATCTGTCACAACTTCCCCAACAACTACCAACTGATCATGTACTTGCGTGATCTTGGTGAGATAACTGGTCATTGTATTTGATCTGGTCATCTTGGTGTCTTTGACCTTTTCCCTCAACACCATCTTTTTGTTTGCGTTGCTGCTCTGGAAAAGATTCGTCAAAGCTACAAACATCTCCCTGGCTGACTTCTTCTCAGATATGTGAGGAATCAAATGATTCTTCATCGCATCTTAGATGATCCTCCTCGCTTTCACGTTCTTCAACTCATGGGAAACCAAGTCCTTTGGATTCGTCGACGGGGTCACGATTGTGTAGGCAAACTCCCACAAGCCATTCTCCATGAGAATCAATGTGATGCTCACCTTCCAAGTTACAAATTTTGATGTAGCCTCCAACTTGTCCTCAAACTGGTTGCGACCATCTCCAAATCATAATTTTACCAGGAAATACAAACCGTTGAAAAAATGTGCCTTGTCCTTCAGTCAAAGAAAACTGAAGAGTTTGTGCTTAGTCCTTTAAGCACCAAAATGATATGCTCTCCTCTGCTGCTAGGAACTCTGCTTCTCGCTGCCCAGACTTTGCTGCTCGTTGCCTTGAGTCTGCTGCCCGCTGCCCCAACATGTTTCCCGCTGCTCGTTGGTCGAACCTCTGCCCGCTGCTTCTTAGGCCCTTCGCGACTGTCACGGTCTTGCGGGCGGCTCCCTGTGCCCCTGCGACGACTGTGGTTGCGACTGCGGCTGTGTGGAACATATGTGATGTATACGTGATCTTTCTTTGTTGAGTGCATACATATTTAGTTATTGAAAGCTTGAAGGGATGTAGTTTCTTCTACATATGCAAGGATAACAGCTTGATCCACTGGAGGGTAAAGTCTACCAATTGGAAGGAGTTTAGCTTGTGTGCTAACACCTTTTCTTTATATATCTTTTAAGGATTCTAGCAAGCTTATTGATTTCGGTTTCTAGGGTAAAGTTGAGTTTCCTAGTTGAAGGAGGATTGTTTGGGACCCCTTCCTTGTAGAATTTCTGCTTTAAATTCCAACAAGCTTAGAGTGGAAGTTATTGATCCTTTTAGCCTTATTTCTATTGCTAACATGTAAAAAAATAAGCCCTCTTAGATACCCCCTTGACTTCATTTCCCTTGTTGGATTGGCATTAATCTCTACTTCCTTCCATCACCCTTTTTATTTCCTAGAATACAAAAAACATGGTTGTACTAAAGCTACTCTCATATCACCTTGTGCCTCATTGCTTAGCTTTAACAATCCTACCAGGGATACCCCCATTGAGCCGGAGGAGAGTTGGCCTAAAGTGAAGAGGATGGGTTACTTAGGTGACAATAGTGACCATCCTAGTAGTTCCCTCTTGGGTCACACCTTGTGGAGTAGCCCTTTTATCATCAAGTACAAGCTAGGAGGTAACATTTTGGCATCGTTGTCGGGGATAAAGTCCATTCTTCCAGAAAATTTGAAGATGATGCTTCATTGCATTTTTGTGAGAGTGTTGTATTGAAGATGTCTTTCTCATATGGCGACTTCATGAAGGGACAAAGCCCTTGTTCCTTACAGATTTTGAAGACATTGTTGGGTGTAAAGGGAGCACATCCATCAATCTTGAGGGCCTTTTGAAAAACTCATTTTGGCGACTCCACTCTTTGGTATTGGTATGAGGTATGATCATTATTCAATCCAGTTTTTTTTTTCAGTCTTATATTTAAGACCTAGAAGTAAAGAAAAATGGAATGGCCTCCATGGTTGGCCAATTGGTATTCTTCTATTAATTTCTCCAATATCTTGGTGTGCCCTAATGAGCTACCAAATGTGGATTTGGATTCCATTTTGAAGCTTTATGGGCATGATGATTTGGCCACACTACACATCTTATCTTTCCTGGAATTCATTTCAAATATTGGCTTTGTTCATGAAGATGTTGTGATGAGTTTGTTCTTGAATAACTTGGAAAGGAATGCAATGAATTGGTTTAAGTGCCTTGGTAGAGGAGAAATATCATGTTTTGTAGGATTGATTGAGGCATTTTGGAAAAGATGGGACCCTAGCTATGAAAAGGTTGAGGACCTTATTGAAACTTGCAAACACAAAAGGGTCATGATATGGCAACTAATGCTTTGGTATGAAAGAAGCCCCTCAGATACTCTCTTAACCGAGATTAGACAACAGTATGAGAGGTTGGTGTCTTTGGAGGAATACATCAAAAGGAAGTATAATGTGGCAAATGAAGACTTTGTTAAATCAACACCTTGTTTTCCCTTTGAAAGTTATGGAGAAAGTCCTCGAGAAGCATCTCATTCTGTTATTGAAGAAGATGAAGCCTTTGAAGATCTTGTTGCACCTCCACTTGAAGAACACGATGATGAAGACTCTTCTCATATCTCCATTGAAGACCTATCACAAGAAGAAAACATGGATGAAGAAGGTCCTTAAGTCCATGAAGAAGCACTTTATCCTCCCATTGAAGATCATGGAGAGGACCTTGATGAAGACTTTGATGGTGAGAGCACTTATACATCTATCTCTTCTCATGAAATTGAGGGTTTGGTAAGCTTTGCACCTTCTCAAATTTTTGAATTTGATGAACTTTTTTGTTATGATTTTGAGAGGCATAATCTTGAAGACAAACATTTGAATGGCGATGAATTGACAAATGCATTTACCTCTCCATTTGATGAAGATATTGGCATCCTAGGGCATGAATTTATGCACATCATTTTTAAGATTTATGGTCGTGAGATCACTGAAAATTATTGGAAACATTATGGAGATTCTATTTATGATACATATAGTGATGTGTCCATGGAAGATATTGTAGTTTTTGAGGCAACATAGAGGAGGTAAATTCAAGAAATTTGCATGATATTTTTTGATGCAGCTTTTGGGTAGCCTTGTGAAGATATTTGTGCAGTTTTGTTTCAGCGATGAACTCTGATTCATAAGGAGGATTTGTTGCATCATTTTCATCTATGTCATATGATTTGTTTTCAGATTTTTTCCAGCAGAAGGAGCAGATTTGTGATGCAAAAAACAAAGAAATTTTCCAGTGATCTGCCCCCTCTTGTATTGGTGAAGTTGTTGGAATATTGTAAATGCAAAGAGTATTCTATTTATTATTGAGTATTCATCTGATCAATCCCCTTTTGTGAATTTATCACGTTGGGCATTGTAATTGATGAAATCCCCTTTTGCGGATTGGTCAAATCCTAATTTTATTATGCAAATTAAGAAGTTAGCCCACAGGCCTAATTAAAGTGGTTTTAACTGTTGATGTTTGGACAACATCGGGAAGACATTCTCTAAAGATAATAATTAATAAGTAAATGATAATAATAAATAGTTATCTGATTATTCAAGGGACACACCCTTTCATGGATGGTCACCTTATGTTCCCTAT
>ML782650.1:194068-221061 GCA_009831015.1 Picea engelmannii
CCTGGTCTAAAGAAAAATTTAATCTCTGTTCCAGTTTTAGGAAGTAAAGGTTATTCAGTAGCCTTCTCCAAAGGAAAGGCCCTCTTATTGTCCTCAAATGAAGATTTAAGTACTGCTATAACCATTGGAACTCGTGAGTGTGGACTTTATAAGCTTTCAGGTCAGGTTGTTCAAGCTCTAGTTCATGAGACGATCAATCCCTGCGAGCTTTGGGACAGGAGACTTGGACAACTCAATTACAATGCATTTCCAGGTTTGCAAAAGCTGGTGACAGGTATGCCAGTATTTTCTGTTGAGCATAATAGTGTTTGTAAAGGTTGTTCACTTGGTAAGAACATAAAGAAACCCTATCCTCTCAGTAACAAAAAATCAAATGGAATTTTGGATTTAATTCATTCTGACCTTTGTGGGCCCATGTCTGCACCCTCTTTGAATGGTTGTATTTATTATATCATTTTTATTGATGACTGTTCGCGTAAAACTTGGATTTATTTCTTAAAAACTAAAGATGAATCCTTTAGCAGATTTCAAGATTTCAAGAATCTTGTTGAAAATCAAACTGGAAGACACATCCAAGTTTTCAGAACAGATAATGGTAAGGAATTTGACTCCTTCAAATATGATGAACTCTGTCGAGCCTTTGGAATTAAGAGGGAGTTAACTGTACCATACAACCCTCAACAGAATGGGGTTGCTGAAAGAAAGAATAGAACTATTTGTGAAGCAGCCAGGGCTATGATTCATGATCAAAACTTGCCTCTATCACTTTGGGCTGAGGCTGCCAATACTACAGTGTTCATTCATAATAGATGTCCTCACAAAGCCCTTGAAGCGAAAACTCTTGAAGAAGTTTTCACTGGGTGTAAGCCCTCAGTTGATCATTTAAGAATCTTTGGCAGCCCAGTTTATATTCATATTCCAAAAGAGGAGAGGACTAAACTAGAGCCCTCTGGTAAGAAATGAACTTTTGTGGGATACAGTGAGACCTCAAAAGCTTACAGGATTTATATCCCTGGCCAAAAGTTCATCGAAGTAAGCAGAGACGTGACTTTTCATGAAGAAACAACTTTTCGTCGGGCCAAAGAACTACCATGTGATTTAGAGGAGCAGGAAGCTCCACCACTGGACCCTTCAGACTCTCCTCTTCCAGATGAGCAGAGGGAGGAAACCTCAGAATTTCTAGTGGACCCCTCAAGGGATACTATTGAGTTTCCTATGGAGATACCTCCTACTAAAAGGAAACCAGCCTGGTGTCGGGAAATATTGAAAGAAGCAGAAAAGCATTCAGCTCCGAAGGGCACCTTCAGAGAAAGAAAGAAACCAGATAAGTACTCCGGTCTCATAGCTCATTTAAATACTGTAATTGATTCAGAACCTTCCACTTTTGTTGATGCTTCCAAACATCAAGTATGGAAAGATGCTGTGAATGAAGAATATGATTCTATTTTAAAGAATGATGTATGGACCGTAGTTCCTAGACCTCATGGTAAATCTGTAGTAACTTCTAAATGGCTTTATAAGATAAAGCATGCAGCAGATGGCAGCCTTGAGAAATACAAGGCGAGATTTGTGGCTCGTGGTTTCTCTCAGAAAGAAGGAATTGATTACGACGAGATTTTTGCTCCAGTTGCCAGGTATACTTCAATTAGGATTATTATCTCACTTGCAACAGTTTTTGGTTGGAAACTTCACCAGATGGACGTTAAGACTGCTTTTCTTAACGATGAAGTTGAGCAAGAAGTATACATTGAGCAACCGGAAGGTTTCGTGATACATGATAAAAGATCTCATGTGTGCAAACTCAAGAAAGCCCTGTACGTGTTGAAACAAGCTCCGAGAGCTTGGTATGGTAGAATAGATAGTGTTCTACAAAGTCTTGGATTCTCCAAGAGCATAGCAGATCCAAATCTTTATATAAAGATTGTTCAAAATCATCCAGTTATCCTAGTCTTATACGTGGATGATCTGTTTCTCATTGGAGAGGAAAACTTGATAGCTCAGACTAAGAGGGATCTTTCTGAAGAATTTGAAATGAAAGACTTGGGGCTCATGCACTATTTTTTGGGCTTGGAGGTTTGGCAGAAACCAGGAGAGATCTTTCTCTCACAGGGTAAATATGCAGTTGATATACTTCGCAGATTTGGCATGATGGACTGCAAGTCCATGACAACTCCAATGATCTCTAACCTAAAGAAACTACAAGATCAAGTTACAGGTTTAGATCCAGAAGACCCCACTTTATATCGACAGATCATTGGATCTTTGATGTATCTCGTACATACGAGACCAGACATATGTTATGCAGTAAATACTCTTAGCTAGTTCATGTGTGAACCAAAGCATATACATATGGTTGCTGTAAAACACATTCTGAGATATGTTCGAGGAGAGTATCCCTTTGACTTCACACACAAATTCACGAGAATGATGGATGTCCAACACGGGGAGAAACTATATCTCAAAGTTCCTGTCTGACTTCACACTCAAACTCCCTTGCGTTTCCAATCAAGTGATAGCGACTTAAAGATTTCCCTATTAAGACTACTCCACACTGACCAACCCCTGTTTGGCGTGAGCATACTAAGGGGAGCTGAGGGGATGGTTTATTTCAACTTTGAAATGTTGAAAAGTAAATTATAGAAAAGAAATCTAAGCTAACTAAACTACAAAAGGAAGCTAATTAAATGTTGTGTGGTGTTCTGTGTTTATTTTATCTTTTTTGATTAGTGAAGTGAAAAGCACGTGAAACACACCACGAAAATGAGACACAGAGACAACTCCTCCCAGGGTAGGGGGGATTGAGACGGGCGTTGAGTAGCCCACTTATTTTTTTGAGGTTACAATGATCCTTGAAGCAGGTTTGTGGCCCTTTTATTAGTGGGGGATAACCTGTTAAAATATTCGATGTGTTCTTTTAACCACAGACAATATCACAATATTGTCACCCAACTATAGGCACGTAACCACCCCTGAGCACCATAACCTTTGCTAGATAGAATGATTCCGGAAGCAACACTAGAACCAATAGATAACCAAGAGAGCACATCTTTCTCCAAAGATAGCACACCAGACAGAAAGTCCCAAAACCACAGAACAAAGACAGTACTCAACTACATCAGTTGCAGTTGCACTTACCAAGAATACCACCAAGAATATCAAAATACCACCAAGAATGTCACCAAGAATACCACCAAGAGATACTAAAAGGTAGGGCACATATCTTAGGCTAGATAGCGCTAGAGAGAGAGACCAAGAATCACCCCAAAAGATCCACCTTCCATTCTTGCAACTGCAACTCCAAACTTGCGCTACACTTGAGAGAGTGAGTGAGGTGAGTGTGTGCAAATGAGCTGAAGCGCCCTCTATTTATAGTGCTCCTTGTCACTTATCTAGGCCGACTTCTCTTTCTGGAGGGTAATACTTTAATATAATTTATTCTACTGAGACGACTTGTCTTCTAGGGTTTTTACACCATCTGTTTAGGGTTTCTCTTGCTTGCGGAATATTCTATTCTAGCCAAAGGTTACACATGGAGGTTAATACCTCCCGCAACTACCATAATATCAACACTTCCTCCTAGCTAGGGAGGTATTAATTGTAATGGTCTCAAACACATCCATCCATTTCACATGGCACGGGCAAGGCTCACATAGTCATACAAACCATTCTACATGTAGCATCATCATAGCCACAAAGGCTATCTCATGATCACGTAGATCAAGTCACGAGCATCATCATCACTATCCATCTAGCTGGAAATCACCTCCAACACTATTGGTTGGCACACCAGCGTAGGAAACACCTTCAACACTACTAGTAGTCTCCATGGCAATCCAGTAGTAGTACACAATTATTACAATGCCATCCAATAGATCACAACAATGTCAATCCATAGTAGTACACAACTACTATCCAGTGGTACATACTACACAACCACTCCTAGTAGCGCACAACTACTATTTAGTGACACACAGTCACTACCAATGGGACACATCCACCGCAGTAGCACATAGCTACTGTCTAGAGACACAGTCTCCACTGCAATGAACTAATAGCTACAAAGGCTATCACCATGCAGTACAACAGTCTCCTGGCATCAAATCATATCATTGTCTGCATCATCTCTCAAGGCCATACTCCATCTGAGTAATCAAGCCTGATGCTGAATAAGTCATGTGCTGGAATCAACGCACTCAACATAGTGTCTCGCATAAGTCATTCACTCAACAGAGTGATACAAGGACCATTCTTCTAATCCAGACATATGTCCTAGAAGAATGACTGTCCCAACTGATGCTGAAAGCTTCGCAATGAGCTACAAGGACCATTCTTCTAATTTGGACATACGTCCTAGAAGAATGACTGTCCTCCCAGATGCTGAAAGCCACACAATGGACTACAAGGACCATTCTTCTAATCCGGACATACGTCCTCGAAGAATGACTGTCCTCCCAGATGTTGAAAGCCACGCCATGGGCTACAAGGAATTTTTTTCTAATCCGGACATACGTCCTAGAAGAATGACTGTCCTGGACCATTTTCCCTCCGACCACTATTGTGAACTCAGGGAAAATGTCTGTCTTGTACCAATCTCCCCACTCTAGTCACTACTATGAACTTAGGGAGACAGACCATTCTTCTAATCCGGACATACGTCATAGAAGAATAGCTGTCCTGGACCATTCTACCCGTTCGGGCAATGCCCCAAGAGAATAGCTATCCATGGTACATCAACAATCTGTCAACCTAGACCATTCTCCACAGGGAGAATGTTTGTCCACTAACAATTTGTCAACCTGAACCATCCTTCACAGGGAAAACATCTGTCCACCAGTAACATTTTCTGCCTGGACCATTCTCCGCCTGGAGAATGTCTGTCCACCAGTACACTGACTATCCATGATGCCATATATCAACACTCCCTCCCAATCGAGGAAGTCATCTTCTGCCTCTCAACCAAGGGAGGTATCTCCACTGTATCATCTCTAAGCTGTACTAGCATGATGTGAGTCATCTGCATCATCTCTAAGCTATACTAGCATGATGCTACTGCATAATATCTAAGCTGTACTAGCATGATGCGATTCAAGCATATGCATCATCTCTAAGCTGTACTAGCATGATGCTAATGCATCATATCTAAGCTGTACTAGCATGATGCGTCTTAAGACATCTGTATCATATCTAAGCTGTACTAGCATGATACATATCAACACTCCCTCTCAACTAAGGGAGCAATCTCCACAAGTCCCAACTTGTCCCTCAAGTATGTAAACTTTATCTTGGACAGAGGCTTTGTCAAAATACAGTTGTCTGCTCATCGGTGGAGATGTACTGGAGAATCAATTCTCCCTTCTGGACTTTATCACGGATAAAATAATACTTGATCTCAATGTGCTTCGACTTGTCATGGAACAAAAGGTTCTTTGAAAGCTTCACACAACTCTGATTATCACAATATATCACAGTCGAATCCAACACCTGATCAAATAGTCCAGAAATCAGCTTACGGAGCCATACTGCTTCCGTACAAACATCACAAGCTGCAATATACTCTGCTTCTGTAGTGTTGAGTGCAACATACTTCTGATTCTTACTAGCCCATGATATCATAGCAGAGCCCAAACTGAAACATATACCATAAGTACTCTTTCTGTCATTTGCACTCCTTGCCCAATTTGAATCAGTAAATCCATGCAACTGTACGTCACTGTTTGAGGCATATCTCAAACCATAATTTAGCGTTCCACGAAGATATCTCAAAATGTACTTTGCAACTATCCAATGCTCATGTCTAGGTTCCACCTGGAATTGGCTCAACGTGTTCAAAACAACGCAAATGTCCGACTAGGTATTAACTAAATACATCAATGAGCCAATCAACTGCCGGTACGAGGACGAGTCTACTGGATCAGAATCAGAGTCTCTCAACTTCCTCAGATCTGTCACCTTGGGAGTTGCCATGGATTTGCAATCCATCATCCCAAACTTCTGAAGAATCTTTACAACATACTTCCCTTGCCCTAGGAAGATTTTAGCGCACTTCTGCTATACTTCTAGTCCCAAATAGTAATGCATGAGACCAAGATCCTTCATATCGAATTCAAAGGCTAACTTCCTCTTACACTAAACAGTGAGAGGCTCTGCACCTGCCGGAAACAAATCATCAACATAAAGTAGTTGGATCACAGGTACATCATTCACAACCTTGTAATATGGATATGGATCAACATAGCTCTAGGAAAATCCAAGTCTCGTCAAGTAACTGTCAATTCGTGCCTACCAAGCTCTCGGAGCTTGCTTGAGTCCATACAAGGCCTTCTTCATACATGGGTTTCTCTGGGGTGTACCTTCACTCAATAAGAACATATGCAAAGCAAAATACCAGGTTACCTCATATGATTGAACCAAGACAACATTTATCCACACACTTGAAGCACAACACCAATTTGACCTCCAAAGTCTTCTCTTTTATTCCACAAATGATCAACAATGCAATCTATTACACATGTTTCTCCCCTACTCCAACTAATTGACAATGGGAAAGAGTGCTTGTATAAATAGCTCATGGGTGAAGATCCTTAGAGAGGGGGGGCGCACCACTTGGAGGAGAAAATTCTGACAAGTGTATGGTATGGGCTGCCACCTCTCCACTCATCCCAAATGGGCGCCACATGTGAGAGTATGAGAGAGTGAGAGGTCGCCACCTCTCAAGAGGTAGGCGCCTCTCCTCAAGAGTGTGCCACCTCTTGAGAGGGGGGCACACCTCTTCCTTGGAAATGACTCCAAACACATGTGGGTTTGACAAATCACAATATACAAGGCTCACTTATCTCGCCTTCATGTGCCACTGACTCTTAGTCAAGCTCAGTTAAGTCCAAACATGCCAATGTTTCAGACATGTTTCCCTGATAATAGGGACGCTGATTTTTTTGATTTTTTATGTCTTTTATTTGACTTTTGTGAGTAAAAATAGTTTTTTTTTTTTTTTAACTGAAACGGGTATGAAATTTATTTAATTGAAAGAAAGGTGGGTCCTTGCCAAGGCAACCCCAGATACAAAACAGATTTCAAGCTGCCACTGCATCAAAATTACAACATATTCAGTGGTTTTGGAAGTAGCTTTCATTGTTTATAATAAGCAATCCTTTCGTAAGAGAGCTGCCTTTGTTCGCCATCGAATCAGCTTCGCTGTTTGACTTTCTTAAAATGTGATAAAACTTGCATGAATTGAAATCTAGAAGGACTCTCTTCAACCTGTCTAGGATTTGGTTTAGGCTAGCATTGCTGAACTGATTCTCCATGATAAGGTTTCTTATTATTACCTCTGAGTCTCCAAAAACTTGGACGTCTTTCACTCCTTTTTCTCTGGCGAGAAGGCAAGCTTTGGTGAGCCCTAACAACTCAGCTTGATTGTTGGATTTCTGCCCTAAGCCCCAACAGAAGCAGTCTTTTGAAGACCCGTCCGGGGAGTAGATGACCCCCCCAACCCCTGCTGCACCGGGGTTTCCTTTAGACGCCCCGTCAAAGAAAATTGTTGATAAATTTTTAGTCCTCCACCAAGCCTGGAATTAGTCATCATCATCTCTTATTCACCATTCCAGTTTGGCTGATTTTGGGGAAGGAAGATGCTTACTCGGAGCTGGCACAAGGGGACTTAACCACCTCTTTTCTTCCGGCCGTAACAAGGGGTCCTCTTTATCATACTGCTGGTGCGCTACTTCCAATAGGAAAAATTTAGCTTTTGCCGCTACTTGCAACGAAGAATGCCTCTCCTCTTTGAAAATCAACTGATTACGAGTCAACCACAGCTGCCAGCAAACGTATTTAGGGATCGCTGTCCATATTTTGTTACAAAAGGATTTAGAGGGGATGCGCTGAGTATAGATTAGACTCCAATCAGCAAAAAGTTCCGCAACTGAATTCTGAGATGGAATTGTGATCTGAAAATCCTGGAGAACGAGGCCCCAAACCTCTTTGGCAAAAATGCAGTCCATGAACAAGTGTTGGGCTGACTCTGAATTATTGTTGCATAACGCACATCTGTGCGGCCCCATTATATTCCTTTTTTCCAGATTGTCTCCCGTGAGAAGCTTGTTGTGCATCAATGTCCAAAAGAAGAAGTTCACTTTTGGAATGGCTGAATGATCCCATACTCTTTTCCAGAAGGCCGGGGTTTGGTTGCTGTGTCTTGCAGTCTGTAAAGCTCTATATCCTCCCGCAGTGGTGTATCTTCCTGACTGACCCCATCCCCATCTGTCTTTCATGGTTCTATTGACAGGGGCAGCTTCCTCGAGCAGCTCTTCTAGTACGGATTGTTGCTGTGATAAGCGGGGTGGGACTCCATGGAAATCCCAGCCTGCCCAGTCTCCACACTGATCCCATTTCGAAAGATCGTAAAGTTTGTTAACTCCTGCTCTCTCCAGCCAATCTCTGAGATTTGTAATATCAACGTTTTCTGCCAGAGGTTGTCTCCCCATGATGCTGTCCTGCCACATTAAAGTGCGTTTGCTGTTGCCAGGAATTCTGTACATCAATTTTTTGAAGAAATTGCTGCTTTTGCAGCACAATTTCCAAACCTGTGTGCATTTTACAGGTGTATCGCTTTGGAGATTATTAAGAGATTTATTTACCCCATACTTTGTGCGCAGAGTGGAGCTCACCGGGTGTTCAGGATCATCAATCAGCGTCCACAGGATCTTTCCTCCGAGCGTTAAATTGGCAAGAGCAGGGTCCCTGATTTGCAAACCCCCCTCTGTCATGGGTTTTTTTACCACCTCCCAATTCACCAGGTGGAATTTGTTTTCATTACCCTTCCCTCCCTGCCACAAGAAGTCTCTAAGTAACTTAGAAATCTGCTCCGTAACAGAACGAGGAGCTAAGAGGAACGCTGCCTGGTAAATAGGAAGCGCCGATAGGACAGATTTAATAAAAATGACTTTTCCTCCTTTTGTTAGCCAATATCCTCCCAGCGCAGCGATTTTTGTTTTGATCTTGGATATAATGTCACTCCATAATGTTCTTTTGTTGCCGCCTGAGATGATAGGGAGTCCCAGGTACTTGATCCTGTCCCATTTTTCATGGCTTTTGAACCCAAAGATGGCGGCTATACCAACAAGTTTCGACTGACTTAAATTCCAGCTATACACCTCGCTTTTGTTCTCATTAATTAGAGCACCCGTTGATTTGCAATATCTTCTGAGGATTGAATCGAATGCCTTAGCGATTTTGATGGAGGCGCCCCCGATTAGGAGCGAATCATCAACGAAAAGCGCGTGGTTTACAGGTTCAACTCCAGCAGCTGAGATGAGGCTCGGAATATTGCCAGCAATCCTTTCAGCGATTAGCTTACGACTGAGAGTATCCACCATGATTATGTACAGGAATGGCGACAGAGGGCATCCCTGCCTGATGCCTCTCTGCGATTGGAAGAATCTGGATGGACGTCCATTAATTAAGGGGGCGACCCACGGATTATCAATGCAAGCCTTGATTATCTGGACGAACTGGGGCGAGAAGCCAAATGATAGAAGGACTCTGCACAGGAAGGAGCGATTGACTCTGTCAAACGCGTTCGCCATGTCCAATTTAATCAACATTCCTTTCTCATTCCGCTGTATGCTTGAGTGGACGATCTCCTGCACTTGAATTACATTATCCTGTATATGTCTGCCTTCTACAAAACCGCCTTGGAAGTTGGTGATCAATTTTTTGAGCAACGGCTTGATTCGATTCGCTAGGAGTTTTGCCAGAATTTTATAAGAAGCGTTACACAACGATATTGGCTTGTACCTTGTGAATGTTTCAGGATTGGAATCTTTTGGAATTAGTGCCAGGTAAGTGGAGTTGGTTCCACCACCAACCTTCGCCTTTTTCATGCACCCACTAATCATTTTCAGCAGGTTGTCTTTTATAATGTGCCAGCTGGATTTATAAAAATATATTGTAAATCCGTCTGGCCCGGGAGCCTTGTCTGCCTCCATAGACCAGATCACGTTTCTGATTTCTTCCTCTGTAGTGGGCTGACAGAGTAAATCATTGTCTTCTGGACTGATGAGAGGCAGGATATTGGAGAGGAGTTCAACGTCTTCTTCATCATTATTTTGGATGTCTTCTCGGTATAAGTTCCTAAAATGAGATTCTGCCGCAGCTTTGACTTGATTAAACCCTTTACAGACTTGGCCGTCATCTGTTTTTATTTCTGCTATGTAATTCCTGGACAATCTAGCTCTGTATTGCCGATGAAAATAGGAGGTGTTCCTGTCCCCAGCCTTCAACCACAAACTTCTGGATTTGAGTCTCCAGTATTCTTCCTCCCTTCGAAAGGATTGGTGAGTGGAACTTTGAGCTTTAATTTCTTTTTCCAACAGCTCTGATGTGATATCTTTACTTTCCATGGATGTTTGCAAGGTTTGCAGTGAATTCACTGCTGCTTTTCTTTGATCAGTAGGGGTAGAGGCTGGATTCTTTATCCAGCCCTTCAGGGCTTGTTTAGTGACTTTCAGCTTTTGCTCCCATACATAGCTTGAAGAGCCCGAGAAAGGCTTAGCCCAGGCTGATTTTACAGTCTCAAAGAAATCAACTCTCTCAATCCATAAAGGGCTGAAGCGAAACGGAATAGGGTCCAGGTCCTCTTCTTCTTCCACTAGGAGCTGTATTGGCTTATGATCTGAAGTGAGTTTGGGCAAAATTTTGGTGGTGATAATCTTTTTGTTCATCATAATGGAGCTTTGCACCAGGAAACGGTCTAAGCGAGCAAAAATATGTTCCGGTCCCACCCTGTTGTTTGTCCAGGTGTAAATGCCTTGGATTGGGTTGAAATCTAAGAGATCCCATACCTGCATGATTTCCTCTACCTTAACCAACATGGGGTCTGTGTTGTTGGAGCCTCCCCTCTTCTCTTTTGCTTTTAATACGATGTTAAGGTCCCCAGCTATGATAATGTTGCTGGGTGAGGTCTCCTCTAAATAGGATGTGAGAGCATTCCAACATTCTCGTTTTTCACCATAAGAAACTGGTACATAAAGATTGAAAAGAGAGATGGAGAGCTTACTTGCGTTGTGCTTCAGTTCCGTGAAGATCCAATGCTGAGTTTCCAAATGCTTGTTCAAATGGAAGGAGTCTTCGTTCCATAGGGTTGCCAGCCCTCCGGAGGTTCCCCTTGCACTGACTGCTTTACCTGTTCTTTTGTTCCACTTCGTTCTACTGATCTCTAGAAGGGCCTCCCCTTCTATTTTGGTCTCCTGGAGCATGAGAATCTCTGAGGAGTCTATTTTCAGTAAATCCTTGACTGCTTCTATTTTAGAGGGATTCCCCAGGCCTCTGCAATTCCACGAGACCAGCTTCATTATTTACTTGAGGGGGGGGGATTGGGACCTCCCTTAGAAGGCCTTGGTCTGGTATTTCGGCCAATGGACATTTCTATTGTGGACTGACTGCCTTGTGTTTTGTGCCTTTCTGCCTCCTCCTCCCTCTTTTCCTTACGGGATTTCCTTCCTGCTTTCTTCGAGGGGCGCTCGAAGGTTTCATCCTCTGAGGAGCCTGAACTTTCCTCTGGTTTTTTCTTGGCAATTTCTGCATATGAAGGATTGGAGGGAGTACCTTGATTGCTTTCGCTATGGTGTGCTTCCCCTCCTCCTTTACTTAAAGGTGTTGCTTCTGCCTGATCTCCATTTTCCTCGGTTTGTTTTGCTCGCTTGTTCTGAGCAACTGCTGTCCCCTTTGAGATAACATCTGTTTCTATTCCATTTCTGTCGCTGCTGGGACCTCCGGTCGAATGGGCTTTACCTTTACCTTTTTTTGTATTTATATTTTTCTGAACTAGTGTCCATGCTTCCCCATTGTTTTTATCTACCTGTTCCTCGGCTTTCTTCTTGCAATGCTTTGCAAAATGTCCATGCCCATGACAGTGTCTGCATTTAAATGGTAATTGCTCATAATCCAGCTCCTGGACATGCGTCCACCCAGCTACTGTGAGGTTGATTGCTTCCGGAAGGCCCTCTTCTAAGTCCACTTCAACGCAAATGCGAGCACAGGAGTACTGGTCCTTTCTTGTTGCTTGATCTATATATTTGCCCAACACGTTACCGATGATCTGAAGAGTTTTGTGATTCCAGCAATGGAGAGGAAGGTGAGGGAGCATGACCCAAACCGGAACGACAGATGGAACGTCTTGGGTGGGGTCGAAGTCGGGAGTCCACTTGTTGAGGTAAAGACCCTGTGGACCCATGAAGAATGGCCCGTTCCTGAAGACTAAACCCCTATCTCCAGGATTCTCGAAGACAAAAACGAAGAAGCCCTTTCCAACAAAGTAACTTTTGACTCCCTCTTTAATCAGAGGCCTCCAGTTTCTTTGAATCCACTCTTCTACTGTTTTTGGAGAAGGCCAGAGGCCCATAAATTGGCCTATTAGACCTCTCTCGGCCAGATTCAGAGCTGCTTTACAGATTTCTTCTTCAGGCAGAGCCACCGTAGGGATCGTTTCCATTTTCCTTACAAACTTTTGCTGGATCGCTGATGGCGGACGCTTTGGCCCAACTGCAACCAAATTTCTGAAAGCGAGGACCTCTGGGGGCGGGTCAGGATCCCCGGGAGCCTCCATGGGCTAAGAGGGCGCAGCAAATCGGTCGAGCGGCGTATTGTTCAGAGACCCGCTGGAGCGACCTGAGAGAGAAACAATGGAGCCAACGTGAGTAAAAATAGTTTTAAGTGATTAAAAAATCACTAATTTCACTCACAAAGTTGGTACTTAGGTAAAGTGGGTATTTTGAGTGTAAAAGCGAATACCCCCAGGGCATATAATGCCTCCTAGTACTAGTTATTTAACTTAGGACTCATTTACAATTAAAATATCTCGGTTTTGCCGGAATTTTTTTTTTTGCATAAAACAAAAAAAAAACCTAAAGGGGACTTAGCGCATTTCCATGAGACTCTAGGAGGATGATTAGCCTGGTAATGTACATTAGACACTAGACTTAGATGACCAAGCTAAGGCCTAACCATCAATACATACTCCATCTTTGGAGGAAAATGAGTGAAAAAACTTAAAAATTATTCCTCGCTTAAAAATTGATTCAAGCAATAAATAATTAATAAGTAAGAAAAACACTCTAGAGTAATGGAATCATGACTAAGTCTTAGAGGGCTAAGCCTTTTACAAATTCATCATGCTAGATTCATCTTATTACAATTCTCCATGGGGGGTATGGAAATGCGGTATGAAGAAGAAGAAGAAGAAAATGAGGGGCCATGATGGCTAGCTGGACTTATGAACTCTGAATTTTGAACAAGTCTTTGTTCAATCTTTGGCGGCTCAACTGCAAGTCCATCCTATTGCAACTTGGTGGGTAACACAACCCACAAAAATGAAATGAAAGCAACACCAATCGAGACGGTATAGTCGCAAATGCAAGATGGAAGCCTTAGCACATGAACATGAACTCAAGAAACAAGAAGAATGGAACCTTCAAACTGTGTATAAACCTGCAAAACAATGAAGAGCAACTCATCTGTTAGGGGGGCTTTCCCTCCTTAGGAATCCACCTTTTGCAAATGAAATGAGATCTCCTTTTATACTGTCTCCTTTTAACCTCCTCCCATTAAAATATTATTAAGAGGCATCTAAATTCCTTTATAGGTGGAGCACTCCTCTTCTAAAGGGGAATTTGACTAATTTTTAGGGTTTGAAAGTGCCTCCAAGGACACATGTCACCCTCTCATGTTAGGTGTTTCTCTTTTGGGTGATTTTTTTCTCATTTAATGGTTTGAGATCCTAATGCAAGGTCCAAGGATCTCTCTTCCAGATATGTATAAATGCCTCGAACAATGTGCCCTCAACCCCAAATGACCTTCCCAAAGGTGAAATATGCTTGCAAATACATAGAAATGCCTCCAAATATATAGAAGTGAACTGATTTGTCCAATGAATGGATATTAAATTAATTCTCACCCTCATGCATGTTAGTGCTTCTTATTTCTTCACACTTAGCCGTCACCTTGGGGTTCAGTCATTGTACAAGACATTCTTTTACTCACCCTTTATAACAAAAGTCTTTAGAAGGGTGCCGAGTGTCATAACTCCTAGAAAACGATGCCCTCAAGTACTTACAATCCACTAACAACCCCAAGTGCTAGCCTTTGTGGCCCTCATCTAGCCAAAAGTGTCCTCCACAATTATGCTCATAACCTATAATTGTGACAATTGTCCAAAGGGTTCACACCTCTATGCACTACTTGCTAGCCTCAAGAGTTATCCTAAGAAAGTGAAACCGACCAATGACTACTTTGAAGCATAGAATATGAACTGTGCATTTTTAGGCATCAATAACCTCCCTTGTTCCTTCATTTAGCATGATTCTCATAAATGAATGTTTATATTAGTAATTGTGATGCTTGCTAATTTTCCCCTTGTTAAAAGCGAGTTTAAAATTCTTATCTCTTTTTGTATTCTTATATTTTGGTCCAAGTTAAGCTTTGAGTGAATGCCAGTTTGCATGCTTGGATGGCTGTGAACTTTGAAGGTTGACACTTCTTAAATGGAGCACTTTTTTTAAGAAGATATTTGTATCGACCTACTACTTTTATGTGTCAAGACAATGTCATGTCCCCTTCCGAGTGATCACTCCAGGAGGACTTTGTAAAATTCTGAGGAACTAAAGACTGCCCAACAGATCAGTATTTTGACCTCTTGTTGGGCTCTAAGTTTAAGTTTCCAGAACTGTCCTTGCTGCTGTTTTAGGACAGCAAACAGGTCTGATATTTCTCTGCCTCAAATCTGCCTTCAATCTTATGATTGGATGCTCTTTTAAGGTGCCCTTGCAAGTGTTTTAATAACCAAGGTCAGCACATGCATAAACCTTAAAACATACAATACTCCTCTAGATCTTTTAACTACTTTACAACTGATAAAATACTAAGCACACATGAAAAATGAACTCATACTGTTTTTGGTCAACATGAGCCTGGACAAAACCCCCCCGGGGAAAACCAATTTGAGATAGATGTATATATATGGAGTTCTTCAAGCAGAAAATACAACAAGGAAGATAATACAAAGGAACCTATACACTTTGCAAGCTCCTTGCAAGCTTTGCAATTGGTTCCTTGAGAAATATGCCCCTAGAAGAGTGCGTCCCCTTCTCCCTTGTGATAGCTTGAAGATGCTTGCGTCCTTGCTCAATCCTTGGCTGATTGATGAACTCTTGCACACCCTTTTCCCTTGGTGTGCGCCCTCAACCATGCACCAAATAGATCCAAGTTCGCCCCACTCCAACTAGTGCTTGCTAGCATGCGCCCTCCAACTAGTAAACACTCAACAACACCACGAACAAAGCTCCAAGCTTCTTTGCGCCCTCCATAAACTAGTGCACCCAAGAAAGCTACTCCAAACCCTATGTTCTTCACTTCTTCCTCCTCACCAAACTCTCCAAGTGATCAAGTGAATAATGAATGCCTCTCATTTTCCCTTGCACCCTCTGTAGCCATCCTTAGGCCAAACCTAGAGATCAATGGCTAAGATCATCTCTATCCATCTCTAATCCATGGGTGAGATCTCATCTCAAGTTTCTCACTTAGAAACCCACTTTTGGTTAAGTTTCCTAAGTTTGCTTTATGTCTCTTAATTCACCCACATAGTGAATTAATAGTCACTTTTTCCTTAAGTGACAAATTTCACCTTTTTGACTTAGGATAAAGTCAAAGTGAAATTAGACATAAAGTAAAGGTACAAGGGTCAAATCATTTCCCTCTTGTAGTTAGAGACACACAACCACAAGGGACCACTTCCCAAGGTACAAAAAACTCAACAGACTTAATAGGATGTTTAATTGTTGTAGGGTATAGTCGGTGCAAGGGAATTAATTAATTTAATTATTTAATGTTGCCTGGCGAAAAAACAACATTTAAAGGTGATATTGAATAATTAAATTAATAGGTGATATAAAGTGACTTTGGGGAAATATTAAAGAGAGACTTTATAAAGTTACTCTATAATTAATTATTAGAGCGGAAAAGACAAAGGGTGTAAAAAGTGCAGTTGGAGCTCATTCTCCTCATTCATGATTATTTTTTCTCTAAATCGGATTTGAGAGCTTTCAAAGATTTTTTTTGGGCTATGGGACTAAAACCCTTGAGTGATTGAATTCAGTGGTGAGACTAATCCACCCTAGCCAATCAAATTGGAGACATCGCTCAGATCTTTCACTGGGATCAATTGTTGAAGAAGGAAGGCACACAATTTTTCTAAGTCGTGGGGCATCTTCAAAATTGTGGGTGCTTTTATGGGGACTGTTTTAGAGTAGGCCGAGCTGCCATGACTTCCGCTGCTTTCTCCTTGAGTCGTGTCAGTTTATTGCAGTTTGTGGTGTCTAGAAAGGAGCTGTCCCACTGCCATTATTTGTTGCAAGTCGAGCTTCCATTACTCACTGCTGCCTTTCACCTTGAGTTGTACTCATCATTTGTAGATCACGACGTCTAAAAGGGGGCGGTTTTAGTACAGGTCGTACAACCATAACCCGCCTCTGCCTTTCTCATTGAATCGTGCCAGTTAATTGCAGATCGTGGTGTTTCCAAGGGGGTCATTCCAATGCATTAAATGCTGCCCAAAGCGTGGTTATTTACAAGTCAGAAAGAGTAAATGAATAAGATTGTGTTTGTTGAGTTTTATTTTTTGTTATGGCAGATTGAGTGAGATCATTATCATTTGCATTAAATGTAATCGTTGTTTTTTTGTATTCAGTATTGTTGCTGCCTTTATACACACTTGGGTGACGTGGAAGAAATCTTCAATCCACTTGGTGTGTCCTTGGGGGAAAGTCTCATGTCAAGGTGCTGTCACCTGACCCTCGACTCCTCTGTCTAGGCCAACTCCTAGTGAAACCAAGGGGGGTAGTCCCTAACAAAAATACTAAGGCTTGAAACTAGTCTAAGTACAAAAAAGTAAATCTAGGAGTTTATTGTAGTAAAGACAATTACAACAAAAGTAAATCTACACTAGCAACATATGCCACTCATACATTCATTGAAGTAAAAGACTCATGAAGAGATATTCAATAAGGAAATACTTGCACAATATATTTTAAGGATACTAGTGCTTGCAAGTGAAATAATCATGAGCATTTAGAGATACTTCAAATGAAATAAAGAGTTGCTTTGCAAAATGAAAAATTTGAAGCAAATGGCTTCTTAAAAATGTGAAAAGATGAGACCAGTGCCAATGAGATAGTGTAAATTGTTGTTGAAGGTGTGATGTATCTTGTGGGTATTGCCTTTAAGAACTTTAAGGTTCTATTAATGTGAATTTATTTTATGGAATTGCTTGAAATGCTTGAAATAAACTAAACTAATATGTGGTTTCTCCAGAGGATATCTCTTTGGTTGGAAATATGTGGAGAACTTGTCGAAGCCCCAAAGGCTTCAACAACAAGTTCAATGAAGGTGTCGGAGGTCCAACACGGGGAAAACCTAGATCTCAAAGTTCCCGTTTGACTTCACACACTCCCTTCATGCGGTTTCCCTAACATTGAGATAACACCTTTTGAGATTGTCCTATTAAAACTACTCCGCACTGACCAACCCTGGTTCTGATGAGTTCCCAGGATCGAGCTAGGCTCGCAAGGGTTCAGAGCATACACCGGGGAGCTGAGGGGATTGGTTTATTTGCCAACTTGAAATTGCATACAAGTAAATATTTTTTAATTACTAATGTCCACACTGTCCAACCTCTTTGTAGAGGAGCTGAGGGGACGGGTTTATTTGCCCAACAAAAGAATAAACTTGCGAAAGGGAAATCTAAACTAGAAACTAAAGGTTTACTTTTCCAAACTGAAATCTAAGCTAAATGTGATTATGATTGTTGTGTTTATTTTATTTTAGCTTTAGATGAAGATTGTGAATTGAAATGAAAGACAAAGAACCAAGCCAACAACCAAACCACAAGACACCACCCCCCTGGGGGAAACACACATGGGGCGCTGTGTAGCCCACTCTTTATTGATTTGATTAGAAGAGTCTTTTCTTTGAGGGACTTTTTGATCCTTATAAAAGTGGATTGGATAGAAAACAAATTTTTACAATGATTTTAAAAGGTAAAGGGTGCTTCTGGGGTCTCGGATGTTCCCAATCCGCCAAAATTTGGCAGAGTTTCCCCTTGTTTATTCGCGAACCTGCACAAAAAGAGAAAACAAATGGAAACAAAAGATGCCCCAAAACACTTTAAAAGTGTCTTGGGATGTCAGTACAAAAACCCAAAAAATTCTAAGTGAAAAGCTATGAAAAATTGCGAAAAGGAACTAAGGAAATCAAGCAATCAAGCTAGAAAGCTTGTTTCCTTAGGGTCTTTAGTTGCTGTTCTAAAACAACAAATTAAAAGCACTCAAATGCTAGATTTAAACAATGAAAGTACTTCGAAAAGACTACCTTTTATCCCTTTAAATTTTTTTAGAAAATGCTTGATAAAAGAGGTTCTTTTCCTATATTAGATCTAGATTCGTTAGATAGACTTTAAAAAATCAGATCTAGAAATGCTATGCATGCATAAGAAAAACCAAAGTTTTAGCCTTAGAGATTAGATCCAAATGCTTGCATATAGATAATAAGTAACCAAGAAATTAAATATTTGAAGGGTGAGAAAGAGAGAGAGAAAGCCTTTCTTCAAGACTTGAATCTTGGGCTATGGGGTCTTCCAGTGAAAGGATGAGGGACTCGTTCTCAAAATATCTTGAAGTATGTGGAAGATTGTTCTCAAATCAGCTACCACTTCAAGTATGAGGACCTACAATCTTGATAAACTTACATACCACTTGTTAAATATCGATGTTCCCTACCATGAAGTCTAAAGAGCATGCAATTAAGAAAAATTAACATGCAAATTGTTAACCGCATATGTAAAGTAACAAAATATCTTAATTTCCAAGCTAGTTAAGAAGATCTTTCCTATTGGGTGTGTTATCCCCCACTTTCAGGGATAACTAAGAGATTATGTCTCGAGGCCTGCAGGTCCTAGACATGGAGTACCGAGAGCCAGATCGACTTAAGCATGGCCCTGGAGGGCCCATCTTTTCTCCCTTTCAGCACCTTTACCTTGTTAGCAACAACAACAACATCCATCACCTTCAGCTTGGTCTTGCATCAGAGATGGTTCTTGCTCCATGAGGTAATGAGTCCGGGTATCATGGTATGTGTCACTCTGATGCTCAAAAACTTTTGAATATGTGCATTTGATTCCTTTGTTTCTAATAGGTGCTTGGATCTTATGCTCGTCCACTTGACCATGTCTGGGGGGAATGACAGGATGCCCTAGCAAGCTTGTGTCCATAGGTTTTGAGTTGCCACTGGGGGGATTTCTGAAGAGCCATCGTCCATTCTCGTCACACATACCAGTTCCATCTTATTTCTCGCTCACCCATCCCATTACCTTGGTCTAGGCATAGGGTTGATCATTTAGGGGTTGTACCTTATCTTGTGGGAAGAATTGGCTAAAGGCCTGGGGGGTAAAAGTAGCTGACAATAAAAGCTTAAGAATAAAACCTCGAGATGCCTCGCCCAGGGATCCCCGAGAAAGAAATGAAAGGCTTCTCAGTAAGAAAGAAAGGGACTCGTAGAAAAATAAATCAAGACCTAGTTGAAGGATGGGGGGTCTCATCGGGAGCCAACTCATTACGTCCATGGGTGCCTAATGGTATGACACTACCAACATCTGGTCACCACGCCAGGGTAGTGGCTCTTGGTTGCATGGCCAAGAGAAAGGGGGTTTCATCACGAGCCAACCTTCTCATTTGCGTGAAAGTACTTGTGGGTAACATTGTCACTTCTAGTCACTAAACCAGGGCAATGCCCCTTAACTAACTTCTTGAGAGAAAAAGCAATAAAAAGATAAAAAACAATAAGACAAGACCTGGTTAGAGGATAGGAGGTCTCATCACAAGTCGACCTATTAGGTCCATGAGCATCTAACGGTATGACACTACCAACATCTGGTCACCACGCCAAAGGTAGTGGCTCTTGGTGGCATAGCCAAGAGAAAGGGGGTCTCATCACGAGCCAACCTTCTCATTTCCGTGAAATGTTTGTGGCTAACATTGCCACCACTGGTCACCAAGCCAGGGCAATGTCCTTTGATTAGCATCTTGGAAAAAATGAAGATTAAAAGGCATGAATGGGCTTGGAAATATTTGCATCGTTGACAGGTGCAACTCACCCTCCACAGAGGCACCCACTGGTAAGCCATCCCGGCTATCACTGCACCTTTTGCCCAGGCATCCCCATCCACCTCACCACCTGCATGACTTGCATTTAGTCTTGTCCAGAAACATCCCTCTACCAGTAGACACTAGCCCAATAGGACATCCTGTGACTTTCCCCAAACTTGTATCGGAGACTTGTATAATCTCTTTGAGCACTAGACTGGGGTAAAGGGGTTTTATGCACATGTTTAATAAATATTGATGATTAGATGTGACTTATGAGCCCATGGAGGGCGTAGCTGTTGATGTGCAGGATCATGCCCGACGGACAGGTATCGATGGACAGGTACACATGGGGAGATGATCAGTTCGGACCTCCATGGGGCTGAAGAGCCCACCCGATGGATGCTGAGACCCCAGCAGGGGGCAGAGACAAGGCAGAGCGTTTGTACCAGGGAAGAGCAGAAGAATCCACCAGAGGCAGTTGAGTAGACCTGTACGTAGGGGGATTGAGCCCTCTCCACAGGAACATTGGCCTTGGAAGGCCTAGGACGTCTCCCAGGAAGCCCATGACATCACCCAACAATATGGACGTCTTGGGAGGCAGATATGGCAGTATTGGCACGTGTGGCAGCTTGGAGAAGCCCAAGAAGGGCTAACGTTTTTCTCCAGGAGGTTGCATTTGCCTCGGAAGGGGATAACGTCACCTTAGAAAGGGGATGACGTCTCTCTATTGCTTGATTAGGGTTTAATTTTCAAACATTTAATGTAAAATAGTATGATTTTAGTATTTTGGCCTTGTCGACCTTTTTCATGATCTAAAAAGTAAAATTAGGTCATTGTACTCTATAAATTGAGGGTTTTTACCTTCATTTTTGGATCATCTCTCACTCACCACTTGGTGAGGTCTGAAATTTGCGCCCTCTTTAGGGTTATTGGCTGAAATTGTGAGGCGCACTTGTTGAAGGAAGACTTTCTTGGCATATTTTGGGATTTCTCTTGGTGGAAGGTATTACAACTAGGGTTTTTCTATGTGATTTCTTGGTTAAATGTAAGTGAATTTCTGCAAAACTTCTTGATTGAATGGTTGTAGTGTTATTTTCTTGTATTTATTATTATAATTTGCTGAATTAAACCCTAGGTAACAAGCACACATTGAAGGTCCTTGTCTCATGTCCCTACTAAGGTTTTAAGCCATTTTATTTGCTGAAGTGAGATAGAGCCTTGCCTTAGCAACACTCTATTCTTTCTTTCTAGCCCTTGTTGAAGAGGATTGAGCCTTGCCATAGCAACACTCCATCCATCTTCTTCCATGCTCGCTGTTTTTCTTATTGTTGAGCTAAGAAGGAGAAAACACATCAAGGCCTAGTTCCCCTACACCTTGGTGAGCCGATTTTCCCTAGGGTTTGCCTGGTAAAGCCTTGCCATAGCAACATGTTACTTGCAAACCTTCTTGTCTTAGTTTTATGCAATCTTTTGAGCTAGCCGTTTTTCCATTGAGCTAAGGAAGGAGGAGAGAGCACTGAGGCCTAGTTCCCCTACACCAAAGTGAGACTCTCTCCCCTAGGGTTTCATCCTTGAGGCCTTGCCATAACAACACCTCACGGTTTAACTCTCTTGTCCTTAGGCTTTACCATTATCATTTGATCCTTCAGCTTTTGCATCCTCCTTTTGACTCCATATACCCTAGGAATGCACTGATCTAAGGCCACATGTGTTGAGTAACTTGATCATACAACTTCCAATACCTTTGAACAAACCCTAACTATACTAACCCTAGCCTACATAGCCCTACTAACCCTAGTGCTGCCATCACCTTTCTTGTGCTATAAACACCTTTGTGCAACTATCGTTTTACTTTTAAAGCAATTGAATGGTTGGTTAAGGCATTATCTATGAAGTGTTAATTTGTTACATTGAATGCCAAGTTTCTTTAGCATTTATTGAGAAGTGATATTGTAATCGTTGCTATTGTATAAACATTGACTTCGTCAATATTTATTGCTCAATTGTTTATTTATCAAAAAAGTCATTGATTATATGAAGTACTAACCAACAAGTAAGCTTGCACATGTAGTTTGATTGTTGCTTTGTTCTTGGGCAAGGATACTTTTGGTTACTACTTCCGGTTATCTTTATTGGCTATAAGCCGGACTTTCTGATCAGGTGGTGACTTGTGAGGGGGATTATTATCATTTAGCCTTTCTAAGCCCTTTGCCTTCTCAAAACTCCAGGTCATCGAGCACGTCTCCCTTGGGCCTTACCTCCCTAAATATAAAGAACCTTCCCATCAAGGTGACAGTGGGTGGGATTGGTTCAGTTACGCCAGTTTGATCTCTTTTCATCCATCTTTTATCCGAACTACAAACTGTGCGATAACAGGGTGATAGCACCCCTATTAAGGTCAATCTACAAATTGAAATACACATAAACAAGATACAGTTACCTCATAAATTTAGACCATGAACATCAACATCCACACAATGCTACCATCCACCATGTGACCTCCAAAGTCTTCTTTATTCAAACTTGATAGAATGTTACAAATATACAATAAAATAGCATAAGTTCTTTCCCCAAGCTCTGACTAGCTAACAACGGGGGAGGAACCTTGCATAAATAGGAGGAAGGGCACATTTCCCAAGGAGGGAGGGCACATATCCCAAGAGAGAAATGACAATTGTATGCTTGGATGAGTGCCAAATTTCTTTTACACTCAAGTCAACTCACCACGAGTCAAGAGAAAGTGAGGAGTGGTTGCCACATGCCAAATGTTAGGGGGAATCTTCATTGGGATTGACACCCACTATTCCAAGTGCGCCACACAAGAGGAGGAGGTGCGCCCCTCTTCTTGGGATCTCCTCCCAATGAAACATCACTTCACCACTTTCCTTAACTCATGCTAACTCTCTCTAAACTGTTGGTAAGTTACTGTGAAGTGAAAGAGAGAGTCAGTTTAACTAAAAACATGTCTGGGACATGTTTCCACAAAAATAGCGTTGCTGATTTTTGTTTTATATTCGACTTTATTTTACCTTTTTCGAGAGAAAATCATTTTTTCTTGACTAAAACCCAATTTTAACTCTCGAAAAGGTGGTACATAGGTAAAGTGGGTATTTTGGATGTGAAAATGAATACCCACAAGGCATATAATGCCTCCTAATACTACTTTTTTAACTTATTGACCAATTACAATTAAAATATCTCGATTTTACGAGAATTTTTTTATTTGCATAAAACATTAAAAAACTTAAGGGGGACTTAGCACATTTCCATGAGACTCTAGGAGGGTGTTTAGCATGGTAATATACATTAGACACTAGGCTTAGAAGACCATGCTAAGGCCTAACCATGAGTATTTACTGTAGCTTTGGAGGAATTGAGTGAAAAAACTCGAAAATTATAAATCTCTTGAACAACAAATTATAATCAACAAGTAAAAAAACTCTCTAGAGTAATACACTCATGTCTAAGTCTTAGGAGGCTAAGCCTTTTACAAAATTTATCATGCTACACCTCTTATTACAATTCCTCGCAGGGTATGGGAATGTGGTAAAAAGTTGAAAAAGGGCCATAATGACCAGCTGGATTTCTGAACTCTGAATTTTGAACAACTACTTGTTCAATCTTTGGCGGCTCAATTGCAAGTCCATCCTAGTGCAACTTGGTGGATAACAAGTACAATAAAACCCCATTTGTATGCCAAATCTATTGTGGATTTATCGTGAAATTGTCTTAAGTAAGAGATTTGAAACTTAATAAACACAAAAGTGTATCAATAGTCAAGGAGGGGATCTTACAAACAACTTTGGATTGGTTGCAATGTTCGTGTTTTTGAGTGAGTTTTGTTATCATAAACCTTCTTTCTGTCTAACAAAGATAGTAGTTCAATATATTTGAGCCATCTCATTTCTTGCGATATTACTTACATTGGCAGTGTTACTATTAATCGATAATGTGTGTATTTGACATTGCTATGGCCATCCAGTCATCACTTCTAAGTTGAGCTTTAACCACAACAAACTACTAAAGTCGAAGCACATAGTTTTATTTATGAGAACAAAAAGCACTATGCATAACAATGATTATAATGTATTTGCTCATGTTGCCAGGGACCATCATGATTTGACTCAAAGTGTACTTTTCTAATGTCTGATATAAATGAAAACAATTAAAAGCATTATAAGGATACCATGGATACATGCCTAATCAAGCTCTAAGGGAAAATGACCTATTGATTTTGATATTGTGTGTTGTCAGCAACGTTATTGAGATTGGACAAAGATCTGCTAAATTAGTTGGTCGGGTTGGTTTTGGTTGGACACATAACAACAAAGGGAAGGACACATAACAACAAAAACACTTTGCAAGGAGTGCAAAGACTCTAGCTGGAGTGGATGGGTTAGCATCCAAGTTTGAGACCACCTTTTCTATGGTTTATTGTCTTTCCACTAATACTATTTCAGGTGTTCAATGGTATATGGACATTGGAACATCTAGGCATATGACCTTTGATAAGATCTTCGATAGATTCGTGAACAATATGTTGACATGTAGGTGGAATTGGGTGATGATGCAACATATTCTATGACTGGGATGGGTACCCTCTCCTTCAAGATGCCCTTAGTTTATGTTCTTGATTTGATTGATGCAATGTGTACCTAGTTTGATAAAGAACCTTCATTTTTTTAAACTTCATAGATTTAAAGTGTGTAGATAAGTTTGAAGATCAATAGTGCACCATCAAGGATTGTAGCCAAGGTTGTCCTTCGATTTTGGCCAGAGGTGTGTGAGGAGTCCTTTATGGGTGTCTTGCTGATACAATGAAGCATAATGATATAGTGCATGATAATGACAAGCTGTGTGAGTTGCAACTCATGGGCTTTGGCCACTTACACTATGGAGCACTTCCGCTCTTGAAGAATATGGTGTGGGGATTGCTAGAATTCAAGGTTGAGAAGATTGGAGTGTGCAAGGGATGTGCACTCGATAAATATTCAAAGTCTTTTTTACATCTACTGAGCAAAAATTAAGAGAGATTCTCAAGACGATCCATTTTGGTGTGTGGGCCTATGTCTTCTTCATCATTGATAGGTAGTCTGTATTATGTTTTCTTCATTGATGATTTCTTTTCCAAAACCTAGATTTATTTTATGAAGACTACATATGAAGTGTTCAATAATTTGATAGATTTCAAAGGTTTATTGGAAAATCAAACATTCAAGAAGATCAAAGTGCTTATATGCTAGTGGAGGACATTACACCTCTAAGAGCTTTGATTCCTTTTGTAGGGAAAAAGGGGTGAACAGGATCTAATAATGCCTTACAACCCACAACAAAAGGAGGTTGCAAGGAGGAAGAATAGATCCATTATCAAGATTGCGAAGGCCATGAACCATGGCATGATTTGGCCATGTGTCTTTGGGAAAAGGCATGTAATATAACAATCTATATCTTGAACTGATGTCCCTGTAAGATCTTGAAGTACGAAACATTGGAGGAGGTCTTTATGGGTGAGAGACTTAAGGTATTGCATGTTTTGTAATTTTGGATTCCAATTTTTATTCATGTTCAAATTGACTCACCTTGAACCCTCTAGTATTAAGGGAATTTTTGTTGGATACAACAAGACATCCAAGGCTTATTGAATTTACATTCTAATGCGAAGGAATACTGTAGTAAGCACATATGTGAAGTTTCACGAGAATGGATGGTTGTCAAGATCAGAGAAGCCTCCTTCAGTGATTGAAGGTGGAAAGCTCATTGCCCTAGAATTTGATCTGAAATTAAAAGAGAAATCAGATTTAGGTCTAGTAGATTCTAGCTAAGGGAGGGAGTCCTTAGCTGGAATCTTTCAGAAAGCTGAGACAATGTGCCCAGACATTGCGGGATGCATAAGATCAAATGGTACCTAAATCTTCATTTTGGGTGAGTAATCTTTCTAAAACGTTTCCTACTTATGTTGCACTAATGCCTTTCGTTCTTGAGAGAAAGCCTTCTAACTTTGAGAAGGTAGATAGAGAGTAGGTATGGTGGGATGCCATTCTTGAGGATTATGATCTATGTCACAAGGTTCACCGAATATGAACCTCGAGGTTTGAAATTCGGCGAACCTAAAAAAAATGTTTAGATCTGTTTAAGTTAGCTTGGGTTCACTTCTATGAAGTCTCCAGATGCATTTAAGTTTGCTCAGGTTCGCGTGCGTGCCCTCCGTTTGCATATCAAACACCCTTTGTTTGCATATGTTCCCTCTGTCAAAGACACTCATGTGCGTGAGGGTAGGCTACGCTTTGGGATAAAGAGTTAGTTGCAACCTTAAAATGCCTTTAACTATGGAGGGTTAAGCAGAGCTTTCTCCCATCCATTCCACTTGTCCAACGGTTGCGTCGGGCAACACCAGCTTGGATGCTTCTTTTTTCGAATCGAGGCTTGGTTCATTCTCTGAAATGGGCAGGGGAATAAACTTGGTTCGTTAGCTCACCGGTTGCTTGGTCCCTCCATGTAAAATGCCCGTTGTTTTTAGATGGCATTGAATGTTTCATTTATGTATGCAAATAAATCGGTCACGACAGTAGCTGAATTTTTTGTTTATTGTTTAACTTTCAACTTTCTATGATTGGAGTCGCTATGTTAATTAATTACATATATGTTATATTGTATAAATATAATATTTATTACATAAGTTATTTATATTACAATAAAACTTAAATATTACTTTATAAACTTTAATATATATAAATTAAATTTTGTTATAGAGTTAAAAATTATGTGAATTAGATAATTTATAAATTAATTTATGAAAGTTAAATTATA
>ML782650.1:227521-242417 GCA_009831015.1 Picea engelmannii
TGTCTTGTAATATAGCCATGTAATTTTCATGAGATTTTTTTTAATACTTGTGGTTTTGTCTCTGTAGTATTTTTGTCTGAGTTTTTAAGCAGTAGTGTATTGTATGATATTATTTATTGCATTGATGCTAGTTTAAAAGTAAAAAGATAATATTCATAGTTGTTTTCCCCCTTACAACGGTGGAGTGTCCATTTGAAATGTTAGGACCTATAACTTTATACACAATTATTTCCAAAAAGATTTACACAAAAAATATAATGTTTCTTTCTGATGTAGGTCATTTGCAAGACTGATGGGAAGGAATGAAACATTATGGCAAGTGAAGCTCTTGATGCAACAAAGCTTAGGACATGGAGCCCCAAATCCTAAAGTATTGAAAATGGAAGAAATTATCAACAATCATTTCAGTATGTTTTATCCATTCCTTGAATTATATGGTTTTGCATTCTCTTCTTGCCTAGTAAACTTCTTCACAAGTTTTTACTTTTGAATTGGTGATCATTTTGACTTTATTTGTTTCAATATAATTGTTTACTGATGGTCACTAACACGTACACGTTTTTTCCTACAATGTGATGTATTAAGTAATTGTTGTTCTAATGAAGTGGTTAATTGAAATTGATGCTATGGTTATCAGACCAGTTCATCCCAATTCATCGAATTGAACACAATGCTTTTATTGTTGGAATTATTTTTGTAATTTGTACATATGGCTACAACTCATGCATCATTATTATGGGTAATGTTACCAAACAATCTAGCACCTAGTGCAAAGCCTTCACAAGGCACTAAGACTAGTGGAACATGGAAGATGTTACCACTATTACCTAGGGAACAAATTCCCTCTCTTTAGTGAAGGAATAGTATCCAACAGAAGGGAGGCTTACCCACTAGCCTCCAAGAATCCCTAGGCAAGACAATCAAGTCTAGGCCCCCCCGGGGTGACTACTCAAAGTATCACCAACGAAAAGGATAGACAAAGTATTAATGAGGTGGTGAGACAAAACAATTTCCTGATTTGAAGTAATGAGGATCTAGGTCAATTTAATAGGTTTTCCAAGTCAAGTATAGGCTCAAGAGGATCCCCAAATACCTAAATTGAAGAAAAAGTGTAGGGTTGTAAAACTGTAAAAAAATATATAAAATTACAGCAGTAAAGTAAGTTATTACAGCAGGAAATAAATAGCTCTTTGACATGCAATAATTCAATGAATAAAGAGGGCTAAACAATGACAAAAATTAGGGTTTCATTAACCAACATAATAAAAAAATTAAAGAGCATATAACAGCCCTAAAACCGTAGACATTTTTCCCTAAAAGGTTGTAATTATACTTCGGAAATATGAATTAGGGTTTTAACTTTTAACAATGTTTGTTAGGTCAACAACATGCCAAAATACCAAAATGTTTTAGTATTTTATGGCTGAAAATGAAAAATTGCTGTAATAAAACCTTCAATTAACACTAAAAACATCAGAATAAAGTGTAATTCAGAAAACAATGATTGATTATTGGGAGAAAAGACTAGTGCCTACTCTTTTTTTGGACATATGGGGTCAATTAAGGATCCCTTTGAAGAGAAATCAGTGGATTTTTGGGGTCATATCTAGAGGTTGTCCACTACTAACACTAGGAGATCTCCTAAAATGTTAAGGGATAAATCAAGGGAAGGTTCTTCACTAGACACCTTGCAAGAGATTTGACAAGAGGGTTTGTTCAAGAATAATCCAAGAGAATGCTTAGCCAACACTAGAGAAACACCATTACACTTAAATGTATTCATAAACATAACTACAAGATGAAAAGAGACCACTTACTCAATTAAGTCTTTCATCCATCAAAACACTAGCAATGATCATTCAAGTAGTAGTAGAGAATCCACAAGCATATCTCCTCAAAAAAATTGCTCTAACTAACCATCCATAGCGTTTTTCATAAGAGAGAACAAGTAGAAGTAGACAAATAGTGATATATCTCCACAAGTAGCAATGATTTACAAGTGAGAAGTGCTTCTCTTATTTATATGAGAGATCTAGCACAAAACTGAAACATTGCCATGTAAGGGTGAAACGTTTAATCTCCAAGAGGTGTCTCATGCCTCCAAGGGGTGTGACGTCTCACCAAAAGGTGCTATATCATCATCAAAGAGCCCGAACATCATATCAAGGTGCCCCATCATCATAAAGGTGCAACGTCCCATCCTAGAAGAGCAACGTCTTATCATCAAAAGGTACCATCATCATGGAAAAGGTGCTACGTCCCCTCTCCAAGTACAATGTCCTCAAGAGAAGGTGGAATGTCCTCAGAAGAAGGTGGAACGTCCTCAATTAAGTGGTAGGGACCTCCACAAAAGTGTGCTAGTAGCCCCTCGATATCCTCCAAAGGATCCAAGTGTCAACCAAGCATGTGGCTATGTGGAATCCATCATTTGAGGAGAGGCTCATGTGGTCCAATGCATGATGAAGATCAGAGGCAAGGACCACAATCCAAACACAACATATAAAGTGAGTCATGTCAATACAAACTCCATTAGATAGATCTCACGAAGTATCGTCTTCAAACTTTACACCAGCTTACAAAGTTATACAATTTTCCAAGTCTAGGTATGGGAGGATCATTATTACCCCCCTATTAGGTGTGCCAATACCCAGGATACGAAGTATGTCCCAAGGAACCCATCAAGGAGTATGTGCAATGGTATATGGTATTGATTGGGGATTACTTCATGGGGTGGATGTCATTGACATGCAAGGCCATGTATGATAATCATCCTCATGAGTGCCTTTGTAGAAGGAGCAGTTAGGCAATGATGTGGACTTTCCTCGACATTGTGTCTTTTCAAATCCCTGTTTGCCTTTTTCCTTATTGCTTTAGCCTTTTTTCGCTTTTGACTTCGATTTGCGCAGACCCTTTTAAGATATGCATTCATTGCATAGGATTTGGGGTGATGGCCTCTTAGCGAGGGGGTAGAGCTCATGCTTCATTTCTTTCTTGTTTTTTAATACTTTGTTTTTCTTGTTTGTTTCTTTTCCTTGCATTTTGAATTAGGGTTTTTGGTCTTTCTATATCATTTTTTATAAAGCTGCATCAACCTCGGTCATTCAAGCCCCTTCTTTTCATGGGATTATGAAGCATGGACCTTTTTGGGATACATGTAACAACCAACCCAAAAGAAAGGACAATGGAGAAAGGACAGATAAAATATGCTATGCATGGTAAGGGATGTGGACACGTTATCCTCATTAAGGCTCCGTAGTAGTACAACTTTGCCCAAGAGTGACAACACTTGACTAGGAGATGATGATAACCAGGAAGGTGAGACAAGGCAAAACGTATAAATTAAGAGCATCATGATTCATTATCCAGTTCAACCCATGATTACCTTTTTAATGCTTCAAGCATTGACATTATCACTCAATTTGAAGTGTCAAAAAAATGTACCTCAGTGTGCAATGCACGTTGTCATTTGAGTGAGCTGAGCTGAGCATGTAATGGAAGGCATCTATACTCAATTGTCTATGGAGAGCCCATAATGGCATCATCGGAATTGCTGTTTGAAATGTGGATCATGGAGAAAAAATCTCCTCTAGTTACGCCTAGAATTGAGGGGGTAACAGGTAAGACAATAATCTTTGTTCTTTTATTGTATTACCAGGTATGGTTAAGGTCGAACTAGTCAAAGTTGATATGTAGCCTCAATAACCCTCTTAGGGTGTCTGTCCTTGTTTTGTTGGCACATAACCCCTCTTGAAGAGACACCTCACTTGTGTTGTGTATAAATACATAACTCCAACCCCCATTTATATCGTTTGATCATTTGATCTCCTTGATTTGAAATACAAGGTCTTATAAGCCTTAGGGCTCTTAATTTTGGTGTTCTCTCTTTTGATTGGCATCTCTCTTAGGTGCATTTACGTTTTTTTGTTTTTTAGCACTTGTGCTTGGGTTTTGCACTTTCTAGTGCACTAGACCTATATCTCTCTAGCAGACTTGTGAGGGGGCTATTTTAGGATTTGGGTGAGATTTGGTTCCATCGATTCTTCTGTTGACCCTTATAAATCTCAAAATGGTATGAAAGCAGTTATGAACCATACCATTTCAATTCTCTTGGTTGCATTGAAAACTATTGGTTAGAACCGGGGTTTTATTGGATGATCATTTTCTAGGGGTTCTAGAAGTATAAACCCTGATTTGTTTTTCAAATCTTACAAATGTTGTGTAGCACCTTGTTACCCCTCATATGCAATGAGGATTGCACGTGTGATTTTCATCATATATTATAGTGATTTTCAGGATGATAACTTTATGAGGATGGTAATTCCATTTGGTTGCTTGAGTACTTTGGATTGGAGGCAACTCATTTCTCCTTCGTGTTGGATTGTCATGTCTTGGTTCTCTCTTCATTGTTGCCTATCTTTGCTGATGGATCAACATGTGAATAGGGGCTTGGTGAGATGATCCCTTGGGATAATGATGTTGGCATTGTTGACATGTTTGGAGTTTCATGAAGGGTTTTGCTTAACATTGATTCTTTTGTTTAACCGCTGATGCATATTATGGAGGGGAACCCATTAACTTAAGGTCTCCTTGAGTTCCAAGTGTTAATAATTGCTCCTTGCTGTGCTGATTAGATTAAAAAGTGCTTTTCCATGGTTGTCTAAGGTTCATAAGATTCTGATAATGAGGTTTTGATCTTCATTGAGGTAGAATGCCCTAGTACTTTGTGTAATGTCCCCATTTTGGGACATTATAACATTACAACATTTTAGAGTGTTATGGCTACCCGAGTAGCCAGATTGGGGTGACAGAGTTCGAGAGACATTGAGGCGTTTATTGGGGCCCGACTTGTATCGTTCATCATCAGGATCCATTCCGCACAACTGGGCTTTGGTTCCGTTGCATTTCGGTGATTTCCGTAATTTTGAGTTATTATGGGTTATTTCTTAATTTAATTCACTAAGAAGGTCATACTGGGCATATTACTTGGAGAAACCTCTTAGTGTAATAGCTCATCGGAATCAGGAGGAAGAGCATTACAGGATAAGATGATGAGAAGTGACTTTCAGTGGCCGGAGAAACCATCAGGATGGATAAATCACTTTTTAGAGGTAAAATGGTTAATTAATTAATTAAGTGATTTAATCAAGGAATAATAAAATAAAGTAAAAGTCACTTGGAGGGAAAAGGTCAACAACGAATTAGGGTTTCAGGAAGCTATAAAGGAAGGGTAGAGAAACCTAATTCATCATGCATTGTTATGATTTGATGTTGAGAGTTTCGAGAGGAGGAAGAGAGTCGACTTTACTGTTTTGTGGATTTCTGGAGGAAACCACCACCATTGATCGGTTTCGGTGTTGAGAGACACACCCTAGCCCATCGGAGATACCATCCATGTATTTCACCGTGCTATTCAGGAGTATCCAGTGCAGAGTGCGCAACTCAGCCAGTGAGGGCGCAAGTCAGATTGAGGGTTTGTGGAGCTGCACGAGGTCCGAGCTTCGATTGCAGTTTCCTTCCGACCCAGTTGAGATCCAACCAGGGCGCTCAGATTGAGCCAGTTTCCATCGTGGAATCTTGTAGGGCGCATCATCCAGCCATTTAGGGCGCAACTCTTTTGGTAGGACATTTGAGGTTGCAGACAGAGCATCAGGGCAGATCTGGGGGAACCCTTCTGACCCAGTTCCGCATTTGGCGAGACGATCGTTTTGAGTCCTATAGCAACAAATTCTGTTGATGGAATCATTTGGGGCGCATCCAGTGTCCCAAGAGGTGCGCAAACCCCCCAGGGGTCCAGACCCAGTGCCTCAAAGACCATATTTGACATCCGACACTCATCCATTTCAGTCTAGAGGCCAGGGCGCTTCTATTGGAGCAGTTTCCAGCTCATTTCGACGGTCTATCCTTTTGGACGAGTTTTCCAGCTAGTAGCGGTTACTGTACCTCTCCAGAATCACATATTTTTGCCGATCTATCCGTGCATGCATCAAATCTACCTTCATTTTCTGATCATGGGTATTTTTATGCTATTTGCTTGTATTCCAGTGACGATCCATGAGATCTAGCTGACGATTATACTCTATATTTCTAGTATGTTATTGTATTTCCATGCTTGAGTCACATAATACATGTTATTGGGCAGTTGATGTTCTTTACTTCCGCATGCATCCTTTATATACTGTTTAAACCATAAATACGCAACATGCACATGCAATAACCATAAATATCTCAAACACACAACTGAAATGCATCTAGAAACCCCCAGTGTATCAGATCTGCGAGACAGAACATTAGATCAGTAGCAAATATCTTGATCAGTGGGATCAAGGATATTTCACTTTGGATGTCATATTGCCTATGGTTTGCACCTTTGAATGGTTGACATTACTATCTTATGAAGCCCTTGACATAATTATCCCTTTTCACATGGTTCCAAACATTTTAGTGGTTGTTGTGATGTGATTGGAGTCTCCTAGTGAGAGCACCCTAGCTCATATGGGTTGTGTTCACACTTGGATGGATGCATTATGATGTAAAACATGGGTATTAACCTCTAAATGGAGTGCTCACCTTGATACACACATGTTGAGGCAGGTCACATTGTTTGCTTGAGTGGAGGAGCCATCCCCTTGGTCTTGAAATTCATTGGGTTGATTTGGTCAAACTTAACAGGCAAGAGTGGAGAAGGTTTATATTCATTGGATCTATCCACTTGCACATGTGTTGAGGAGTTTTTAACCACCTTGGAGCATATTTTATTATTATTTGTAGGGGTTTATTTTGTCAAACTTGAAGGGATGATTGCACATTGGAGGAAGCACTTATCTATTTTTGGGAAGTTGTTGAAGCTCCCAAGACCTTTGACCTATCATGCATGTGAGGTGCTCCACCTACTTGGTACTTTGCACACTTCTTTATGTGGCCCTCCTCTTGTGCATGGTTAAGAAAGTCAACACATGGTTTTGCAAATTAGTTGTTGGTTTTGGCTCATTTTAAGATTATTTATGAAATCAACCCCCTTGTGCACATTGTACTAGGGCAAGTTGGTTGAGGAGTATTTATTACTTCTTGCATGTTGGTTGAGCCTTGGAGAAGACACCCTAACTAATTGTTTCTATTCTGGGCTTGTGTTGACCACTACATGATGTTGACCATTTGACCATGTAGAGCACCCTCATTACTCATACCCTTGGCACGTTTGAGAAGATTCATGGCATGTTGGAGAGTGGTTATGTAATTTATGTACATCCTTTTCTATGCAAACTTGTGGAGCCTTGGAGACAATGACAAACAACCAATTACTATTTTGAGCACATTGTTGACATGGCATGGTTTTGTTTGACATTTATTGATGAACACTCCACCACTTTGGCACATGTGAACACTTATGAGAGTCTCTTGGAGATCCGTACCACTTTTGAGGAGGGCCACATGTCACTTTGCATGCTTGTTTGCTTGGTCATGTTACTATTTTTGGAGGTTCTTCTTGTGCGGGCCGCATTGAGATTGGTTCATCTACTTTCATCTCTCGATGATCATTTTGCATGAGAAGGAGATAGAACATAACCAACTCCATTACTTTATTATTGTTGACTTGTCTCATGTAGTTGGTTACATTAGAATATTATTGTGTTCTTTTCCTTGGATATTTTATTGTTTCTTCTTAGAGAATAAAGTGGATCTCAACAAGTCATATCTACTTTTAGTAAGGAAGTTGCTAAGAATGATATTTTATCGTTATTCCTCGGAGAACTAATGGATCTAGGAAAACAATTACTTGTTTATTGTAAGAGAGATGGAGCTCACTCTATTTAAAAAGTAGTTCTCTCCGTTTGAGGCATGGTTGGGTTTGTGGATTTCTCCCCTATTGAGATTTTGTTGAATATCTTGAAGACAAACGAGAATTGAAGTTTTCTTCTACCATTGTGGCATATGTGCTTGTGTTCACTTGTTGAAGACTATGGTGGGAAATTAATTGCATCAAATGTATGTGGAAGGGATGAAAATATTGGTAACATTATTCTTAATCAAGAAGATTGTTCCTTTATTTAGAAGAGATAATGTGTGGTTTAGTCCCCTCTAAGACTTTGTGTCTTGTTGCTGGAATTTGTTCATGTGTACCTTTCTTCTTAATTTAGAATAGCTACATATTTATATATCTGTTAATAAACACACCCTCTCCTACATGTTTGGAATTACTCCTTAACTCGGGTATTCACAATTAATTTTGCACTTAGTGGACAAGGATGCTTTGTTTGTAGATTTTTGATTTGGGATATATTCACTCTTGATCTCATAGTTGTTGCCATTAGTAGTTGATTTTTGACTCCGGTTGCCCAATGAACTTGACACTAGTCTTGATCCCCCCATCACCCTTTTTATTAAATCTCTTCTAAAAATTCTGTTTTACTAAAGCTATCTTTTCTAATCCCATTGTGCCTCCTTGTAATAAGCTTTAGTAGTTTTACCTTAGGGAAGCCCCCTTGAGTTAGAAGAGCCAACCTAAAGAGTGGGAGTGGGTTTTTATGGTGACATTGGTCAACCCCTCTAAGTTGCCCATAGGCTAGCAATGCTCTTTTGGACTTTAACTTTAAAGTGCTAGTTTGTGAGGTAACACACCTAATGGATTCATCTTACAGTGCACATTTGGTTGTGATTTTTGCATATTGGTCCTCCTCCACTTTGCAGTAATGGATTGCAAACTCTAGAGCCACTAGACATATGACGAATCACTGACAAGCCATTAGACATATGACAAATCACTGACAAATTCTCTCTAATTATCAACATCAACACCGTGGCGAGAAAGTGATTATAGGAGACAACTTAACTTTCCCTATTTTAGGATGTGGCGATGTGCTCATTCACTCTACCAAATCTAGAGAAGTCCTTCATGTTCTAGGAGTAGGGCGTAATCTTCTTTCTATTTACCGCGTCACTCACACCAACAAAAAGGTGGAATTTGGGATAGATTGATGGGAAATAAAGGACTTTGATGTTGGTTTTAAAATGGTTGCCTTTGGATATTACAATGAATTTTGCCATATGTACAAGTTGGGGAAGCCTAGATATCTTTCAACATGAGAGCCTAGTTCTCCTTCAACACAGACAAGATTTGTTTCTATGGTGGCTAATGCTGAGGATATGAGCAAGTTGTGGCATCAATATTTGGGTCATACAACCTTTGGGTCCGTATGACATATGAGTTGTTTGTAGATGGTTGAAGACCTTCCATAGATTGAATCACCTAGTGGTGTTTGTGAAGGATGTATAATGGGGGAGCATCATCGAGAGTACTATCCTTAAGAGAGACACACATCTCAACCTTTTATAGTTGTTCATAATAACATTTGTGGGCCGATGACTACTCAATCTCTTGTTGGAGATAAAACTCATGTAGTTCGAGGCATGACTCCATAGGTTAAAAGGTATTCTAAACCTCAATTTTTAGAATTTTTGACCAAGTGAATGGCCCATATTCGACAAATTATAACAAATTGGAACCCATAAGTCATAGTCCGCCCCTCGTACACACACAGACATTGGATGCACTCACTCAAGATTCCTTTGGGTTAGCTCCAGGTCGTATCCCATCAACTTCCGATTGAGACAGATCACCATATACCACGATCCGATAGGATCTGCTAGATGTGCCACTTACAGGAGCTAGAGATAGAGATGCACCTCATCTTAGGTGTCCTATATACTATGAGATCAGAGGACACCACCATTGTCTATACAGAGACTCAGGGGGCTCACTCTCTACCTTCTTCCAGTACTAGGACTAGAGATTCCTAGCCCTCTTCATTAGGGACAAATTATGCCAAAAATATCAGTTCTTGCATACCACACCTTGCCTTAGGATGACTAGGACGATCACCTCTTACTTTCATGTTGACCCATCAGATCAACGCAACAAGCGGAGGGCTGAGTCCCAAAGCACACTAGTCAGTAGATCGGTGAGACCTCGTGTCTCTCTTTAGTCTCTTCCCTAGGGAGACAGATCATCATCATCGAGATCGATTCGGAAATGTCGTACGACACATCAGTCCACACATTCTTAGAGAGTTAGAGGGACTAGCTCCATACAACTCCAAAGCAGGGCACCTCCCGTTCGTCAGACCACCTCCCAGTTTCATATGAGCTATGAGAGTTCTATTCAGAGTTTATTTCTTTCGGCCTCGGATGCTAGGAGTATCCCCCGCTCGTACATCCCCCCCTAGGATCATACAACTGGACCTCCCGATAGTCTCTGAGGACTCCGACAGGGAGCCAAAGCCTAATTTGCCCGCCTCGCCCTCGATCGTTCGATCCGAGAGTCGTAGACAACCTCATCGTTAGGCACCTCTCTCTCACTCTCTCTCTCTCTCTTATCATGGTTATATACTTTCTGAGACTACTTGACTATCGATTTCTTTCTTTATGTTATTTTCGACATTTTCGGTATTATCTAGAAGTTGCGTTTGCACTCCCACATTGTAATCACAGTAGATGTAGCTCTCAGTCCCATTGACCTACTTTTGTGGTCATTTGTTGGACATTAATTAAATTATCTTATCTTATCTTACTAGTGTATTTTGGTAGTTTATAGTGAAATTTCAAAGGCATATCATCCATAAGATCTCTCCTATCATTAAGTGACGGAACAAAGGGATGTGGTATTTGATGAAGTCCTTTCTCAAGCTTTGCCAATATTTTTCCCGTTGATTTCTACAAATGTTTTGCAGATAGTTCCAGTGGATCTCTCTCCTCCACACTTTGATGATGATTCTCGTCCTACAAGTTTTTCCTCAAGCATTCTCTATATAGTGATAAGTCAGATAGACATTGTTGGTGAGATTCTTATTGACTCACTTGAAGTCTCTTTTTTTATAATGAAAGCACCTCCTAATGCTCCTATAGTTGTGCAACTCAATAATGTTGATGATATTTCTCCATCCACTCCAGAAAGGCCAAGGTCAATGCCCAAATGTGGTTTATCTACTCTTTCAGACTCTACTAGTTTCCTTACGTCCTCGTTGACATTTACCTACTACACAAGCTCTTCTCACCAAGGTCGACACTGACAAAGGTTCCTTTACTTATAGTCAAGCCAAAAAATCCCCTAAATGGGAACCGAGTACGACTATCGAATATTAGGCTCTGCTAAAAAATCAGAGGTGGGCATTGGTTCATTTACCTAAGGGTAAGAATATTGTTGGCTATAAATGGGTTTATGAGACCAAATATGGTGTTGATGGATAGATTGACAAGCATAAGGCCATGCTTGTTGTGAAATGTTTCTCATAGGAAGAAGGTATTGACTATAATGAAACCTTTGCTCCGGTTGCTAAGATGGAGTTTATGCTTATGATTCTATCTTTGCAGCTTCATGGAGATGAGAGGTTCTTTAGATGGATGTCAAAAGTGACTTCCTTCATGGTGATCCTCAAGAACAAATCTATATTTAGTGATCACCATGATTTGTTCAAAAATATTCAACACCATTGGTCTCTCAACTTAAGAAATCTTTAAATGGGTTAAAGTTGGCACCTCGTGCTTTGCATGTGATGATCCCTAGTTTTTCCTCAGCTACGTATTTTCTCATTGCGAGAGTGACCTTGGTCTCTACATTAGTTATTAGGATAATGCCAATAGCCCCCCATTAAGGGGGGCTATTGGCTGTTGGCAAGAGTGACCTTGGTGTCTACATTAGTCATTAGGTTAATGTTGCTAGTGCGTGCTAAATGGGAGAGTCTCAAGAAGCATTTTTTGTCTCATGGTCCTTGTTTCATCTATTTTGTCGCTTGGACTAGAAGGGCACACAGTTGCATAAAATTATGTGGAGTGGGTGAATTGGCACTCGTGGGTGCATACAAATATGTGGTGTTGCATAATAATACGTGGAGTGGGAAAGTTAATAGTTGTGGGCATGTGTCTAGCTAGTTGGCGCATATAGAGTGCTTTACTTGTCGACCCGATTTCCATTTGTGGACCTTGTTTAGGGTTAGGGTTCTACCTTACTTGTAGCTTAGTCTATAAAAGGAAGGAGGAGCATATCACTTAATGATATTATTAGCTTCCTTGATGAGATGAAGAGAATTCTAAGTAGAAGAGGTTGTAATAGGAAGAAATTAGTTGTGATAGCTGTTATCTTACAGTTTGTCGTTTGGACAAAGCCCAACCCAAACAAGTGTGTGACACAACTGGGAATACCTATCATTGTCACCTCAATAGATATCACCCTCGTTTTAGTGAAGGACAAGTCCAACACATGGGAGGCTTCTTCGGTGACCCTAGGGTGATTGAGATGGGAGAAGCAAAGAGATTGAAGATGCCCCTATAGGTCAAGGTCAAGGATGGGAAAGAGGCTTGAGAAAAATTCTTATGAGCCAGTAAATTGTTTCCAAGGTTGTGTAGCTGCAAAACAATGTCTGCTCGAAACAAGACAATATATGATGATTGAAGCCTCAAAACCAATGGGGAATCAGAAAGAAACCTTGCTGTCTCAAATTTGTAACAATATGGAAATATATATCAGCAGTAAGGAAACTATGACAACTGCAAATTAAACCATCAAAATCAAGTGTACGATGTTGGAAAAGAAAGCTAGCAATGAGTAGACAATCTTCCAATATTTAAACCAAGACTTTGAGAGCAAGAGAGGGCTGTTAATAAGTGTTATCAGCAAAGTTTTATAACAGCCTTATGGCTGTAGCAAGCTTTTTCTACAGCAGCAAGTTCTAGCCACTAAAATCAACAAGTAAGCCACCCAAACAATAGCCTTTAAACTATAGATCAATTATGACAGCTTGCAAGTAAATTTCAGCGGTAGAAAAGTGTTAAAAGAGTGAGAGAGAGTAAGTTTGCTGCAGCCCTAATGGCTGTAGCTTAATGCTTGTTACAACAGCTTAATTACTTGGCAATTCAAGACGCCCTTGGGGCACAAGATAGCTTAAAGCATGCAAAATTTAATTCCAAACTTGAACAATTCAATCTCTTTGAAATCATGTTTACCAATGCAATAATATTCAATCTCCAATGCAAGATTAGTGTCTTTATCTATTGGGTAATGGAGTCTCTTGTTATGAACTAGGGATTATCACATTTTTTATGGTCTAAGCCCTTTTACTCCCTAGAGAAGATAAACCTTAGAAAGGTTAAGCTACAAGGGTGTAATCCCTTTTACTCCTTGTAGCAACCCTTAAGCCTTTTCAATAACAATAAAAGAGAAATTCCTTGATGGAGGGTGTATGCCCTTATACTCCTCCAAGGGTTTGACAAAATAACCTTGAAATCAAGAAGAAACACATGCAATTGCAGAAATTCCTTACATAATCCAAGAGATAGCATGAAAAACCCTTACTTATCTCAATCAAGAAGGGGTTTGGAATATACACATTGTTGAGGAAAGGGTATCTCAGGCAACAAGCCCTCCCTCGACAAAGGCGCTCATGTAGATGAAACCAAACGTGTCCTTCCATGTTAATGACACCATCACCATGAATTAGATCCCATGCCACATCATTCGCTATACTTACACTTTAAAGGGTTTCTTGGGAAATACCTCTCTACCTAGTACTGACACACCTAATAGGGTCTTAAGATGGTCCTCTCATACCTAAACTTGGGAAATTGCATAAAGTATTGAGCTAGTGTGAAATTTGAAGAAGACACCTAATGCGTATTTCTTATGTGGCTCTTGTACTAAGTGATGGCTTACTTTATATGATTCTAATGGATTTTGTATCTTGTAGTTGTTGTTCTCACTTGATTCTGTGGACATTGTTTGGTCATGATGCACTTTGACATGGTCTTTGGAGGATGTTTTCATGATGATGCCCATGACGCTATACATTGTATGAAGGACATTGCACACTTAATGCAAAGCATTGGGCCCTTCGATGATTTGACATGCCTTGAGGCACATTTCTACACCCCTTCAACCATGGACGTTGGACAAATGATCTTGGATATTGCACATATAGTTTGATGTGTCATTGAGAGGGCAGGAATACTGCATATTGGACAATGCACCCCCTGAGCATATTAGGTTTTGATTGGATGATGTTTCACTTGGAGATGATTGGTCACCTCTTTGGAGAGGTTGTTGAGCCTTCCTCCCTCATGACGTCATGCCCTAGCCCTTGGACGTTGCACTTTTTGATGATGACGTCATGATTTGATACTTGTTTGAGTCGACCAAGCATGAGAGCATCCTTTTGATGATGAGTTGGCACTTGATGATGAGGTGTGACCCTTGATGCTTTGCACCCTTTGATGGAGAGACATGGCCTCTGGAGGCTCTTTTATCCCTTTGGAGGATGACATCACCACCCTTAGAGGCTCTCACAATCACATTTGTGATTTTGAGGGGATGTTTTGATGTATTTTCATGTTATCATTATGTTAGAGGCTATTTTGGGGGTCCGCCTAGACCTATCCACCTTGTATCATGGATATTTTACATTTTTGGGGCTTTATGAGAGGTAAAGCACTAGGGTTTCCTCATATAAAATGCCAACGCTTTCCTCCTTAACAAATCACAACTCACACTTGTGGAGAATCACTTGTATATTTTTCTTTTACTCTTTTCTCATCATGGAGTACTTATGCACACCTCTTGGTGTTTGATCTTGTGTATGCTTGTCTTGTTTTTGGTGAATGATTAACGACTTAGTGTTTCCTCATGCATAGCGAGTCGTGACTTGGTATAGTAAGTGTTCTTTCTAAACATTTATGTTTATTCATGGTGTTTTAACTAGATGCTCTATCAAATTGTTGATAAGTTGCATGTTATCTTGTTTCCCTTGGATAATTTTGTTTAAAACAAGGCAAAAAGAATAACTTCCAAGCAATCATGATACATTATTTGAGTTCAACCCATGATCCTCACTTAAATGTCTAATGCATTAAATGC
>ML782650.1:248404-288438 GCA_009831015.1 Picea engelmannii
CAATCACAAACCATCCACAAAATAACACAAAGATTTGCTTTGGGAAACCCTTACAGGAGAAAACCCAGCTAGAAGGTGAGGTTGCTCTGCTCACTTTTCTCTGGTATGGAAATAATGCAAGTACAAAGGAGAAGGCACTCTCTCTGGAGTTACTTGAGACCTGTGGCCTGTTAGGTTGCTATAGAATATTAACCCCCTATTATATGCTCTCTAATTTCCCACTCCCAATTGTTCTACTCTGCTATGGAACAAAATACAATAACATAGAATGGAACCCCTTCTCCTAGCGGTTAGATATTTCACATAGCCTGATAGCCATCTAGGGTTAGGGTTTTGTCTTCGTCAACCTTCAATTGTGATAAGGTTTTGAACCTTCTTGAATTGTCTTGAAAGTCCTCACGTGGCTAGTGCCATATGCATGAGTAACGGGGCCTGACGTGGCATCCTCTCGTACCATGGTGGTTAACATGATAGGTCAACTTGCAGGAGGCATAACTTTTTTGTATGAGCTTTGTTTAATGCATGGTCTGCATTGTTGGAAAGGTCTCAGAGTGTAGAACATTGTCAAGGGTGGGAGCAGAGGATTTGGACACTAGAACCCCCAAAATGTCGTTTAATGCCTCGAAATGGCTTCAAAAGGTTGGACCCCAATTTTGCAAGCTGGGACCTGCAACTAAAATGACCCTGCAAGCTGATTCCTCCAGTTTTTTCCACTCTGAAAGCATTGAGATAGATGACAAATAATACAATGATCCAATCTAGATCATACTTTCCCATTTAGGAAGGGTTTTTGTCCCCAAAGATTTTACTTATAGAAGTGATGATTGTTTTCCTCTACCTTCTCCCTGGAGTACCATTTTGCTTTGCTTGGAAGTTGTCCTTTCAACCCAATCTGCCAATGGTCATGCTGCCTTTGTCTCATAGTTCTGGTACTCTTCTGCAAAATTGTGTCCTCTCCCTAATCTACCTAAGTATTTGGTAAATCCTCTATGGAATGTAGGACCTGCTCCTCCTCCTGATCCAACATGGAGGGCTCATAGAGTTTGAGATTCTCCACATTCACCACTGAGTAATTGCGCATGTATGGGGGTAGACTGAGTTTGTAGGCGTTATCTCCCACCTTTTCCAATACCTCAAAAGGCCATACTACAGAGCCTTGATCTTCTTACTAGGACCTTGTAGCCTTTCCTTATTCAACTGTAACCATACTCTGTCTCCCACTCTAAATGTTCTTTGTGTTCTGTGCTAGTCATGTCTAACCTTATAATTTTCCTGTGACTTATTAAGCGTCTCTTGTACTTGGAAATGGATTTGCCTAATCTCCTCAACAATTTTTTTTGCATTTAATGCATCTCCTGTGAGGTCCTCCCTCACTCCTTACTGTCCATATGCAACATCTAAGGGCGAAGGTTGCAAATATCCAAAGCAAGTTTCAAAAGGTGACTTACCAATAGAAGTGTGGATTGCTCTGTTATAAGAGTGTTGTATATAGATCAAATTTTCATTCCAGGTTTTCGGATGCCTCTAATTGTAACCCCTCAAAAGCTGCACCAAAGTCTTGTTGACTACTTCTGTCTACACATCTGTGTATGGATGGAATACTGTAGACCTCTTGAGCTTAGTGTCGATGTTCTCCCTCAATGTAGTCCAAAAACCACTAAGAAATCTGGCATCCCTGTCTGAGACGATGCTCCTTGGTATCCCAAAGTGTGCCTAGACTTGTTCAAAGAACAAGTTTGCTGCTTCCTATCCCTTGATGGTGTTTTTACAAGGCATGAGAATGCACATTTTGCTGAACTTGTCAACTACCACAAATAAATAGTCACGTCCCTTCTACGTGGTTGGTGAACCACCCACAAAATCTATGGAAATGCTTTCCCAGGGTCTAGTGGGTACCGGTAAGGGATGGTATATACCTTGCTTCTCCTTTCTGGGCTCTTTGGTACAGAAAAGTTTACATCCTCTAATATACCATGGTACATCTTCTTACATTCTAGGCTAGTTCACATACCTTTGTAAGTTGGCAATTGTGTTCCCAACACCAAAATGTCCTGCAGCCTTGGAGGTGTGAGCCTCTCTGATAAGTTGCAATCGTTCACCTTTAGGAACAAAAAGCTTGTCGAGCTTGTATATTAGACCATTCTGGGAATGATAGTCAAGATTGTTGTCACCTTCTTCTATATGAATTTGGTCCTGTAGTTGTTGAAACACCTCCTTGAAGTCCTCATATTCTATGTACGCCTCTCTGTATGCATCATTGGTAAAAGGCTCCATGTGCATCACAGTTCACAAAGCTGCAATCTTGGATTTGGTGGTCGTGAATGCATGTCTTCCAACTTGTTTGTGCTACCATTCTTATAGTTTATGACCAAATGAAATGTGATGTAAGGACCCCATCCATTTGTAGTGCCTGGTTTGCTGTAACTTACTCTGGGCCTGCAAAAACTAGAGTGGCTGGTGATTTGTGTGGATCATGATCTCCTTGCCCATTAGATAGTGCTTCCAATTTTTGACAGCTTGTACCAAGGCATAGAGCTCCTTGACGTAGGTAGTGTAGTTGAGGACCGCCCCATGAAATACTTCAGAATGATAGCAGACATGCCTTCCTCCCTGCATCACGACTGCTCCCATGGAACACCCACTTGCATCTGTCTCCACTTCGAAGGGATTCTACAAGTTTGGTAGTGTGAGCACTGGTGCTTGACTGATCTTTCTTTTAGCTCATCAAAGGCCTTTTGTTGATTCTTCCCCCACTGGAAACTCTTATTACCCGCTATTATTGTGTGGAGTGGTGTAGCTACTGTTGAAATCGAAGCTATGAACTTCTGTAAGTACTGTGTTGCCCCAACAAAGCTCCTAACTTCTGTGCAATTTGTAGGAACTGGCCATTTCATGATGGCCTCCATCTTGGCAGGATCTATCTTGAGCTCGCCTCCACTGATCACATACCCCAGATACACCAAAGACTGTTGAGCAAACTCGCATTTCTTGAGATTGGCCAATAACTGGTGCTTCTTTAGGGTCTCTAACACCCGCGTAAGATGTGAGATGTGCTCCTCCCAGATAGCACTATAAACCAATATATCATCGATATAAACAATAACACATGAATCTAGATAAGGGCGTAAAACATTGTTCCTTGTCTTGAAGGAAGTCTTTCGGGTATCTTCTTCTTTGACTCGTACCTGGTGATATCTTGATTTCAAGTCCAGCTTAGGGCAGTACTTGGCATGCTACAACTGGTCCGACAGATCATCGATCCTGGGCAAAGGGTATCGATTTTTCAGTGTAATCTTGTTCAATGCCCTGTAATTGATACACATTCTCCTAGTCCCATCCTTTGGAGCAATTGATCGGTGACCCACAAGGTGAGGTACTTGTTCGTATCACACCTTGCTCCAACAACTATTGCAACTGCTTCTTTACTTTGTTTGCTTTCAGAACGAACTTTGTATACAACCCAATATTCGACAAGGGGGAGTCTAACAATAATTGGATTTCGTGCTCCACTTCCCTCTTAGGTGGTAGCCCTTTAGGCTCCTGGAACACTCCCTTGTATGCCTTTAGCAACTCCTCCATTTCATTTTTCTACTCCTTAGTACACCCTTCCAGGGATGTTCTTACTTTTAATGACTCTTCACCAGACTGATTTTCCCTTAGGAAAAGTAAAACATATTTCTTGCTAGAACTGATCAATTTCTTAACTTGATTGGCACTTACCAGTGAATTTTGTGATTTTCCTTTGTTCACGTTGATGATGAAGGATTTGTCGTCCTTGATGAGTGGGTATAGGTTGGCTCTTCGCATGAAGATATCATCCCTCATATACATGTAGGGGATTCCAAACACTACTCTGCATACATCCAGTGGTACTATGTCCAATTCTACTTCATCCATAAAATCAACACTTACAACAAATTTAGTCTTGCACTTCTTTGTTACCTTGATATTTGCATCCTTGTTTACCTGACCCAATGGGTAGGGTTTAGGATGATCACGAACTTCCAATCCAATATTGTTGACTAGATCCGCTTCTATGAGATTAGCCTGTGAACTGGAGTTGAAAAAAGCATCTATCTTGGTCTTCTTAACCTGAATCTTGATGTGGAAGAGCCTGGTCATCTCCTTCTCTTCCTTGTGATGAAGACTACTCAGATTCAACTCCTTCCGCAAAGATGTGTAGAAAATCTTTTCATCTACATCGTAGCTACTTTCAACTTGATTGCTTGAATTTGTGGCTAGAAGGTTCTTTTTCTTTCCGTCCTTCTTGCAGCTCTTCGGGTTCAGTTCTGGATGTAGTTTCCAACACTTTTCTTCAGTGTGGCCATCAATGATGTAATGATTCTAATGGTTGTTGGGATCTTTACACTGATGTGTAGTGGCTGCTGTCTTCTTATCTTTTCCCCCTTTCTACTTTTTCTTCCCCTCCTTGGAAGCTCCTTGGTGCTATTTCTGCTTGGAACCACTTGGCTGCCCCTTCTTTTTGACTATGCTTTACATGTACTGTGCCTGTACACACGCCTCATTCACTGTCCTTGGATTGAAGAGCGTCACCTGCTTCCATAGATGAATGTGTATACCCCTTGATACTTGAGAAGTACATCTCGGTTCTTGGGAGAGATACCCAACGTGATGGACATCTTTATGAACTCAGTGATGTACTCCTGTACACTTTGTCCCTGCCTTTGCCTAAAGTAGTGCCATCAGATCCATTGGTCCTGTCCATACCCGATAGGGTAGAATTGGGACTTGATGAGGGTTTTGAAGTTCTCCACCTAGTTACTGGCGGATCACCCTCTAGCCTAAGTGTTTTCGTATGGCTTTCCCACCAGGTTAAAGCATGGCCCTCTAACTTCAATCTAGCAAATGGGATCTCTTGCTCTTCGTCTATAGGGTGAATGCTAAAATAAACTTCTAGTTGCTGCAACCAATGATTCAGTTTTAATGCATCGATCTTACCTTGGTATGGCTTTATGTCCACTTTCGCTTCAATCTTAAATATGGATTATGAAGGGTTAACGACACTCGAACTCGACCACTCTTTCTCGAGTTCTTTTTGTGGCTCCTTTTCTGGGTGTTCATGATCTCTCCATTTCCCCTCCAATCTAATCTTTGACTTAGAGCCTCCGTCATCTCTGAACGGTCTGAGCTTGCTTGCTAGAGATGCCATGAGGAGGTTCATATTGTTATTGATGTCGACGACTTGCGCTTCCAACCTCTCAAATCTATCTTCTGCTGGATCTCAAGGGTTGTTATGAACAAACTCGTCTACCATGGCTAGGGTTTTTGTGACTTCTCTTTAAGCCAAATCCTAGATCCTGCAACTTCCCACAAATATCCAAAAGAAAATCCTCTCTGATATTGATATAATCTGTAAACTGCAGTGGATATTCCACTGTAACAGTTCGTCACAACAGTTATGATAAATAAAACTAAAATCTACACTATGAAGGTTAAATTCCTTTAGATTCTAGAATATTTAGTTACTAATTTTCTGCTTACGAATGAAATAGATAAAATAGAGAAAAGTAATATACAATCGCACACCCTCCATAGAATAACACAAAGATTTGCTCTAGGAAACCCTTACGACAAAAAACTCAACTAGAAGGTTAGGTTGCTCTGCTCAATTTTCTCTGGTGTAATGGCCCTTTCCCAGTGATGACTCTAGGAGGAGGGACTCAGTAGGCTATAGTGATTCTCGTAGGCTATAGTTGAGAGAAAAAGGGAACAAAAAAATTATTTAGTGTCATTTACCAAAAAATCCCAAGTTGAAAGTGACAACAAGTAATAAAGTGGAAAAAGGTGATTAAGCGACTTAAAAGAATAATTAAAGATAAAACTTAGGAAAAGTCACTTAATTAATTAAAGTGAAAGTCGACTTAGATGAGAAAAAGGAGAAAAGGTATTTTAAGTGACTTAAATGATTATTAAGATAAAACTTAGGGAAAGTCACTTAATTAATCAAAGTGAATGTGAAATTAGAAGCAAAAAGGTGTTTTAAGTGACTTAAGTGATTATTAAATCAAAACTTAGGGAAAAGTCACTTAATTAATAAAGTGAATGGGAAATTAGATGAGGAGGGGAGTATACAAGAGAAAAGTCGATCTAATTCACCATTATGCATGAGTTGAGTTGAGAATTAGACCTCAGAGGAGAAGTCAGATGACTTTCTTTATGTTTTGTGGATTTCTGGAGGAAACCACCACCATTGATAGATTTCAATGTTGAGAGACACACCCTAGTCCATCGGAAGAATCAACTAGATTCTTCATCAGGCTTCAGAGTACAGGATTGGATCCTTCCTTAAGGATTCACTTCATTGACAGGTTCGGGTTCAGATAGATTCAAATCAGAGCTATAGCGTGGATTTATTTTGGCAGTGTATTCTAGAGTGCATGCAACATATCTTTCTTGCATGTAGCAGATCCTTCTTGCATGAAGTAGATCCGAGCTATATCCTTCTTGCATGCAACAAATCCGAGCTTATAGCAACAGATCCGAGCTATATCCTTCTTGCATGCAACATATCTGAGCTTATTGCAACAAATCTGAGCTATATCCTTCTTGCATGCAATAGATCTGAGCTTATTGCAATAGATTCGAGCTATATCCTTCTTGCATGCAGGAGATCCGAGCTTATTACAACAGATGCGAGCTATATCCTTCTTGCATGCAACATGTTCGAGCTATATCCTTCTTTCCTGCAGCAGATCCAAATTGCATGTGTTGTCTAGGGAGAGGGCGACCTAGTGGGAACATATTTCATCAGATTCTGCGGAGCATAACTATCAGATCTCAGTTTTTCATTGGTTCTAGCAGTTGCAGGCAACATTCCTTCGACGCATGCAGTAGATTCGACTTGCATGTTGCAGATCGACTGATGCATGTTATAGATCGGTATTCTACTTGTCTTCCTTGGTATTGTAGGATAGTTTTATCTTTGTTACGATCTAATTGAGGCATTCTAAGATTGATTTCAAGTATTTCCATGTATTAACATTTGCTGTTATTTAATAAAATGCAATGAGTTATTTATGGATTCAACAATGCCATGCATGCTACACATGAGAACATAAAACTAAACAAACACATCTAGAAACCCAAGAAACACATCTAGAAACCCCCAGAGTATCAGATATGCAACATAACATCCAATACTAGCAATATATATCCAGATCCAAGGAGTAAGGATATTTCAATGGTATCAGAGTTGTTTTTCCTGCCAGCCTAAGGGGAAAATCAATGAGGAGTTATTTCAGATTGTTTCCACTAAATTTCAGTGGCGATAACTTGCACTTATACCTTCAGATGCAGTAGTAGAGAGAAAAAGTTTAGATCGGATATGGAGGACAACAGTTGAGGTAGGCTATGGCAAGCCATCAAAACTGTAATGTCCCGTTTTTCCTAGGCAGTCGGGATACCGTGATGGTTTATACAGTTTCCCGTAAACCATTAGACGGATGAGCTAGGGAAACTATACTAGTAAAGTCACTTTCGAATTATAAAGTGGAAACTTAGGAAAAGTGAGTTTATTATTATTAAACCCCTCTTTGAGGGTATTTCTCTCCAATTAATAATTAAATGAATATTTTAATGGAGAAAAGGACAAGTGAAGGAATAAAAGGACGATTGAAGGGGAAAAAGTTATTATCGACTATTCATTTTTAAAAATTGAAGTTGGGAGAAGAGCTCGGTGAGCAAACGAGGGTTGCAGCTGGGAACCCATTCGGCACCTCGGATTCAGCAGTGAAACTATCTGCCCTAGCCGTGGAATTTCGGATTCGACAGTGAAACTATCTGCCCAAGCCATGGAATTGGAGAAGCCATTCAGGCTTTTCATTTGCAGGTAATTGGCGTTGAGATTCATAGAGATTCGTCTGAGAAAGATTTCATTATCAGTTGGGGAGAAGAGGAGAAGTTTTCTGCGGCACGTGTGGATAGATTGGGTGTTCCCTTGGTGCTGGGCGCATTCTCCCATTTGTGGCTGAGTATTTTCCCATCGGAGCTGGGTTATTTACCTCCCAAATCGTGGTTCTTGTTGGCTGGAGCGTGGACCTTCTAGTGTGATCCCTGTGGGTCGATTTTCCCTTGGTGCCGCGTGTTCTTGTTGGCTGTAGCTGCATTTCCTTTGGTTTTGCAGTTTGGTGGTCAAATTCATTGAGGTCGAGCTCCTTCCTAGTGGCTATGTTATTGCTGGCAGAGGGCGTAATCCAGAGGCTGTGAAGGTTATCTACGAAGGCTGAACGTACACCTATTCGTGACTGAGTTTCGTGGGAGATATTGCAGTAGAGGGGGCGCAGAACAGAGGCAAAGGATACTTGTTGTAGCTACCAGTTGGGTCGATCCTTGAAAGGGACTCCGCCAGGATATTTGTGGGTCGTTTCTTCCTCGTCCAGGGTCAATCCTAGTTCTGTAGCGGTCAAGGTAAAGCGTGGAGACTCCTATAATCGTGTTGAATCATTGTTGGCTGCATGGGGGCTGTTTGAGGCCGAGTGGGACATTGCTGGGCGAAATTCTGAGGAGCAGAACAACCTATAGTCTTGTTGGGCGTTGGTAACATCTAATTCATTGGAGAGCAACCCTGCAAACTAAATCAAGGATCAAATCACAATCGCTGTCATCTACAGGAGGTTTATACAGTGACAGAACAGCCATAATCTGCTGCCAGGTTCCTTAATTGTATTTGTTTACTTTGTTGTTCACAAATTTTCCCCCTTGTAATTGCTAAGTGTGCCAATTTTATGGTTATAAGTGATGTCTATACTCATGAATAAAGAATAGCCATTGTGTAGTGAATTTACTCATCTAAATATGAATGTCTTCCACTATTATTTTATGGGTTTTGTACAACGTTGAAACACTATACTTGACACTTCATTGGGGAGGTATAAGGTGTGAGAAAACCAAACAATCAGCAAACCAAACAGAGAAACAGTTCGTTGTTCCCTTAAATTTCATCTACAACAGTTAATCCAGAAACATGCAAAGTGTTTGACGAAAGTCCAACACCGGAACTTGAAGGATTTTCCTACATTTACAGCTTAGGATATTTCAAAAACAATGCGGGGATCAATGGAGCTAGTGGTTCAAAGAGGCAACAAACATGACAAAGAGAACATGATGAGGAGTTTGCAGATTGTTTGAGGGAGTATCAGGAGCTAGGTGCGACATTTCACGCAGACATGTCATTCAAGGATTTTTGCATCATCAAACATCCCGAGTGGTATGAACCCCAAGTATCAGTGGACAAGAAGGTTAAGGTGCCAATGAAAAAGGTTGATGGTGCATATGGTGAAGTGTCCCAATCAACCGATGTTGAGGATTCTACATCATAGCTTAGTTGTGATGCTCATGATGATGAGGGTGTGCTAGCACCTAAGTATTATAAGGATTCAACACCTTATCCTATCTATGATACTTATGGTGATGCAAGCATGATCGTACCTAAATATGATGAAGACGAAGTATTTGAAAAAATGTCGTGTGATATTAATCTTTCTTCTCAGGAGCCATGGCTAGAGGATGACAAAGAATAGGTTGATTTGGTGGATGAAAATAAATCAGAAATTTTGTATGAGGATGATAGTCCACATGAGTCCCATCATTGCATGGTATCATCTAGTAAGTCAATTGGTGTTATTGAGGAACTTTGCTACCAGCTGAGTTTGGCATGCTCATCATCATTGACAACAATAGAGGACTCCATCATCTTTGGCAACTGTGACACCTGAGGGCATGAGTAGCACTCATGATTTGAGGGAGGAGCCTCCTATGATGAGTCCAGACGAGGAGCATTCCGAGTTGCAGGGGTTGGAGGAGAGCTTGGATTGCACTCCGATTTGGCATTGTAGGGGTGAGGAGCCCTTTCTTTTGGAGAGCTCATTAAAGGGTCAGAGTTTAGCTACGAAGGAGAGGGTTGAGCACCTTTCTTATTGACTAGCCCGCGAGGAAGCATATGCGTCCATGGATTGGGTAGACATGTACATGATGGACAAGGACACACTCTAGGGGACATGGTTAGTTATCCTTAGTAGAGTGTTGGATTCAATAGAACATACAAGACACTGGAAGATACATGAGGACACATGAGTATGTCACAGTATACGGGATCATACATTGGCACAGGTGGTGCATAATAGAGTTTTGGAGCGTTTCCTCTAGGGAGACCTCCTGACAGAGTCATTGAGTATACCATTGGGTTGAGGTTTCCCATGGTTGGTGAGTGGATGGGTGAGCCTCAACGAGTAGTGTATGCCTTAATGATTGATTTTCATTTGGGATATCATCAATCTTGGGCCAATGAGCAGGGTACTCACAGGTCTATTCCTGGATATCATCATGACTTTGTGGTCATGCCCTTGGGGTTGACCAATGAACTAGTCACATTCCAGTCCTTCATGCAGTGGTAGAGGCACCTGTTACTGTTATTTGATGCCCTCATTGTATGCAACGGGACGGGAGAGGATTACTAGAGCCAATGGGATGAGAGAGGGGGCATTGTGGTCGTGACAAAGTTCATCCATTTAGACTCTGTGATCAGTGCGTTGAGTGCACAGGATGAGATCCAGACTTATTTGGATCGGTTCACAAAGATTGTGGCTGGCGGAGTAGTGGATGGCATTATCTGCTACAAAGATTACACATCGGGGATTTGGCTCTTTTGGACTCCGATGATTATTGGTGGGGCACAATAGCAGTTGACAGGCATTGGGAGTGTTGGACTTCCAATGTTCACGTGGGATCTTGGCATTCATCCGAGTGATGGATTGTTTCAGATGAGGTTGATTACCGACCGAGTTGAGGCAGTGATTGGTCTGCGTCATGGTGGGAATGTTGTGAGAGGAGTTGTGGGGTTTTGCTTTTCCCTCACGATGCTCAGTATCGAGGATAGTTGTGGATTGAAAGACGTTGACTTCACTGAGGTGCTTTGGCTGAGTATGGTCCATGATAGAGGATTCCAGGAGAGGAGACCATAGTTTGAGCATGGTGGTTAGACGATTGTGATCAGAGGGATACATCATTCGCACGAGGATTCCTCTCTGAGGCTGGCATGGGACCCTAAGATTGCAGTTGTGGACATGACGACAACTAACACAGATGGGATTTCCAGTTTGCATTCTCCAGAGTTTACTCTTGGAGTGCGTATGATTGGTTGCTTGGAGGAGTGGTCTCCTGAGGAGTCGACCGCGTTTCAGTAGCTTATGATCGGTTGTCTTACCAGGGGTAGTCAAGCAAATTCGTGTGATAGCACTGTACAGATCAATATGATGAGCAAAGGGTACCTCACTTCATACAGGATAGTTTGGGACCTGGGTGACTTCATCACTTACAGGTAGGCCCGAGAGTTTCTTGCAAGGAGGGACTTCACAGACATTACGTCAGGACACATGGGGGAGACTCCGCCTTGGCAGTAGAGCACATTGGTGGTCCAACTATTGGTGATGATTGACAAAGTTGCGACATTGATTGGTCTGCTTTATTTTTGGGACACCAATAGAGGAGAGGTTGAGACTTATTCCAAATGACGAGACAAACCTTCTTTTCAAATAACCAGGATCGAGGCTGTTAGTGGATTTGCATATTTGGGTTTCATGGAGATACCCTTAGTCATCGCGTTCATGTTTGTGTTCGAATTCGACACTAATGAAATTCAGAAAAAAATTCACTTAAATTTGTTTTGTTTTGTTGAAGTTCGCCATTAAATTCGAATATATATATAAAATTTATTTTGAGAAATAAACATTAATTACATAATAAATATTTAATTTCCACATTTATGTAACATGTTATATATATCATATAAGTTTATAACATATATTATATAAATTATAATATATTAAAAAACCTATACAATATATAACTATATAAATTATTATATATTATAGCTTTATTAATAAATATTTGCTTAACATAAACATGGGTAGCCGCAAATGGTAGCGACAGCCCGTGCCCGTAGCCGCCAATGGCATCTTGTGCTCGTAGCCGCCAATGGTAGCCTTAGCCCGTAGCTTGTAGCATGTAGTTGCAACCCATAACATGTAGACGCCACTCGTGGCCTGTAGCTGCCACCCATAGTTGCCACCTGTAGCCGTGAATTTAATGACGAATTTCAATGCATTTATTCGAGATTGATTTAAGTTTGGCGAATTTTGAATTTGAAGGTTCAAATTTGCTGAACCCTGTGACTAAGGACATACGTTTGTAGGACATGTTTCATGACAATAAGCTTAGTCCCTACATGTTTTTCAGTGTGGGATCCCAAGAGGGGAGGATGCAGACTAGGCACATTGGTCCGATGGTTATTAGCAGGGTGGTGTCGTGACAACAAGGTGGTCCTTTTCGGAGATTGGTTTGGGATCTTGGTATTATTTTCAGTTTCAGCTTGGCTTAGTCGATGGAGCATCATGTTGTGATGGCATTGCTTGAGGACAAGTAATCTTGGGAAGGGAGGACTGTAATGTCCCTTTCTCAGTGATGACTCTAGGAGCAGTGACTCAGTAGCCTATACTGATTCTTGTAGGCTATAGTCGGGATTAAAATAATTATTTAGTGTCATCACTAGAAAAGCCTAAGTTGAAAGTGACATCAATTTATAAAGTGGAAAAAGGTGATTAAGTGACTTAAAAGAATAATTAAAGATAAAATTTAGGAAAAGTCACTTTATTAATTAAAGTGAACTTGGAATTAGATGAGAAAAGGGAGAAAAAGGTGTTTTAAGTGACTTAAATGATCATTAACATAAAACTTATTAAAGTCACTTAATTAATCAAAGAAAATGGGAAATTAGAAGCAAAACAGTGTTTTAAGAAACTTAAGTGATTATTAAGTCAAAACTTAGTATAAAGTCACTTAATTAATAAAGTGAATGAGAAATTATATGAGGAGGGGAGTATAAAGGATAAAAGTCTATCTAATTCACCATTATGCATGAGTTGAGTTGAGAGGTGACTTTCTTCATGTTTTGTGGATTTCTGGAGGAAACCACCACCATTGATAGATTTCAGTGTTGAGAGATGTTAAAGTTTAAGCTATTATTTGGTTACCTTTCTATTTACTACATAACAATAGCATAGACAGGATCACTGAGAGAAACACAATCACAAGACTACACAAGCATTTATCCTGGGAAAAAGAAAACCCAACAAAACTTCCTTAATATAGATATCCAATACAATGCCAAGATAATGAACCAAACAACACATAAATTCCTTTCCCAAGGATGCGCCTCTCTCTCTCTTCCTTCTTCCAGGAACTGGTAACTGCAACTTCCTTCAATACTTGCGCACTAGATGAGTGAGATGAGTGTGTGTCTAAATGAGGCGCTGACCTCTCTTATTTATACAATTCTGGCACGTGTGGAAGTCTCTCTTCACTGGCAGGGTCGACTTCTTCTTTTGGGTGGTTATAACCACCTTTAATATATCCTGGGGCCTCTTTAATATATTCTGGGGCCTGTTATCCCCACTTTTAGGGATAACTAGGAGACCATGTCTCGAGGCCCACAGGTCCTAGACATGGAGTACCGAGAGCAGGATTGACCTGAGTATGGCCCTGGAGGGCCCATCCTTTTCTTCTTCCATCAACTTTGTCTTGTCAGCAGCAGCAACATCCATCACCATCGGCTTGGTCCTGTATCAAAGAAGGTTCTTGCTCCGTGAGGTAATTGGTCCAGGTATAATGGTATGTGTCACTTTTGATCATTAAAACCTTTAAATATATGCATTTGATTCCTTTTATCTCTAACAACAACTGCTTGGATCTTACAATTGCCCACTTGACCATGCTTGGAGGAATTGACAGGGTGCCCTAGCAAGCCTGTGCCCATAGGTTTTGGTATGCCACTTGGGGAATTTTTGAAAATCCATCGTCTGCTCCCATCATAACACCACTGTTTCATCTTATCTTCCGCTCATTTATCCCACTACGCTTGTCCAGGCATTGGGTTAACTCATTTGCAGGATTGCACCTTATCTCGTGGGAAAAAGGGGCTAAAGGCCCAGAAGGTAAAAGCAGCTGGTAAAAGACAAGAGCTTAGAAATAAAACCTCAAGATGCTTCGCCCAGGTATCCCCGAGAAGGCAGTAAAAAGCCTCTCAGCAAGAAACAAGAGGGACCCGGAAAATAACAAAACAAGACCTAGTCAGAGGATAGGGGTTCTCATCATGAGCCAGCCTATTAGGTCCGTGGGTACCTAGCAGTATGACATTGCCACCATCTGCTTATCACGCTAGAGCAATGACCTTTGGTTGCATGGCCAAGGGAAAGGGGGTCTCGTCACGAGCCAACCTTCTCATCTTTGTGAAAGTACTTGTGGGTAACTCTGGCAGCTCTGGTCAGCATGCCAAGGCAGTGTCCCCTGGTTAGTTCTTGAACAAAAAAGCCAGATAAAAGAATAAAACAAGAATAAAAAGAATAAAGGCAAGAATGGGCTTGGAAAAATGCATCCATGACAGGTACAACTCGCCTTCTACAAAGGCACCCACAGGTAACACTTATGCATCCTTGGCCCTCACTGCACCCACATGTTTGGACATCCCTAGCCACATCACCTCACTTACATGGCTTGGATGAGATCTTTTTGGAAACTTTCCTATTCTTGTGGACACTGGCGCAATACGAAGCCTTGACCTTTTCTCCAACTTTGTATTGCGGGTTTTTGTAATCTCTTTGAGCTAGTGATTGATGTATTAGGGGTTTTATGCATATGTTTAATAATATTGATGATGAGATGTGATTGACATTGCTATGATCCCTGTGACTGATGAGCCCATGGAGGGCGTAGCTTTTGATGTGCAGGACCATGCTCGACGGACAAGTACCACTTGGACCGGTACACATGGGGAGATGACCAGTTCGGACCTCCATGGGGTTGAAGAGCCCACTAGATGGGATGCTGAGACCCCATAAGGGGGCAAAGACATGACATAGTTTGATTAGGGGTTTTGCACCTGAGAGGAAGAGGACGTTATACCAGAGACACTCCGACAGGACTAGACCTAGGGGGAATGACCCCTTTTCAGTGGAACGCTATCCTTGGAAGGCTTAGGACGTCCCCATCTTCAACGTGACGTCATCCAACTTCATGGACACTTTTGGAGGCAGACTGGGCAGCAGTGGCACGTGTGGCATGTTGGAGGGGCCCCTGGAGGGGCTAACATTTTTCTTTTGGATGCTGCACTGACCCTAGAAAGGGCTAACGTCTCCCTCAGAGGGGCTTGATGTCTCACCTTTTGCTTGATTAGGGTTTTACTTAGCATTTAATGAAAAAACAATATTATTTTGGTATTATGGCGTTGTCGACCTTTTTATGACCTAAAAAGTAAAATTAGGTCATTGATACACTATATATTGAGGGTTTTGACTCTCATTTTATCATCATCTTTGGCTCACCACTTGGTGAGGTCTGAAATTTGCCCCCTACTTTAGGGTTTTGGCTGATTTAGTGAGGCACACTTGTTGAAGGAAGATTCTCTTGGCATTTTTTGACATTTCTCTTGATGGAAGGTGTTACAACTAGGGTTTGCTATGATGTTTCTTGGTGAAATGTAAGTGAAATTCTGCAAAACTTCTTAATTGAATGGTTGTATTGTTATTACTTGCATTTATTATTATAAATTTGCTGCATAAACCCTAGGTGACAAGCACACATAATTGGTCCTTGTCTCATGTCCTCGTCAAGATTTTTAGCCATTTTGTTTGCTGAAGTGAGATAGAGCCTTGCCATAACAACACTCTGCTCTTTCATATTGAAGAGGATTGAGCCTAGCCTTAGCTACACTCATTTTTTCCCTCTTCATATGCTAGCCGTACTTTCCAGAGCTCAAGAAGGAGGAGACGTCCCATGCCTAGGTTATCTACACTTAGGGCCATTTTCTTCTAGGGTTTGATGATAGAGCCTTGCTGTAGAAACACTCTCCCTCATTTGACTCTCCTGTCTTGACTTTATCTTTCATGCTAGCCTGTTTTGCCATCTAAGGAAGGAGGAGAGAGCATGAGACCTTGCCATAGCAACACTGGAGTGAGCCTCTCTCCCCTATGGTTTTGTCTCTGAGGCCCTGCCATAGCAACACTTCAGAGCTCTTCCCTCCAGTCCTTAGCCGTCCTCCTTCAACTCCTGCGTCCTTCATTATTGACTCCATTTAACCCTAAAGGCACTGATCTAAGACCTCAAACGTTGAAGTAGAACCTGATCTAAACACTTTTAATACCTTTGAATTGAAACCCGAACTGCACTAACCCTAGCTCTACCTAACCCTGAATGCTGACGTCACTCCTTGCTATTATATCATTGATGCAACAACGTTTTGTCTTTTGAGCAATTGAATGGTTGTTGAAGGCATTAATTGAGTTAAGAAGTGATTTGTTATATTGAATGCTGTATCATTCTAGTATTTATTGGTGAAGTGACATTACTGCTATTGCTATTTTGTAAACATTGACTTCGTCAACATTTACTTTTCATTTACTTACATTTCACCAAGAAACATGACTGATCCCACTCCTCTTTTGAGGGGTGAGGTGCCTTTAGACGTTGTAGTCTTTCAGCCTATGTAGCCATTGGTTGAGAAAGTGGTCACGCCGATGCAGTCTTCGGCTGATCCCACTCTTTTCTTGAGGAGTGATGTGTCTACCGACTATGTTTTTAGTATTTTTGGTTCAGTATTTTCAGAACAAGGGGGTATTCCGCTCATTCCGAGCACACCCCCTCCAAGCCCTAGGATGGTTTCCTTTGATTGGAATGACCTTGTTGAGCCTCGTCTTCCTTCCTCCGCACCCTTTCAATTAAGGGTTGAAGTTAATTCAACAAACATTTATCGATGTATTGTGGATGAAGGAGCCTCTGCAAGTATTTTATCCTCCTCAGATTGGAAAGTCTTGGGTTCTCCCAAGGTTGTATCTGCTTCACATGAGCTGTTGGATTTTGACAGATGTCCTAGTGAATGTTTGGGGATTCTTCCTCAGTTGCCTATCTCGTTAGGAGGGAAGATTGTCCGTGTCGATGTTATAGTGGTGCAAGGCCCGTTAGATTTCAATATGCTTCTCGGGCGTGATTATGTATATGCTATGAACGCTGTGGTATCTACGCTCTTCCGGGTGATGCATTTCCCTCACAATGGAAGCATTGTCACTATTGACCAGCTGGCATCTGATAATCACCATCCTATTTCAACGTTAGTTCAGGATGCCCCTTTATATGTTCCTAGTGTTCGTGTAGACTCCACCCTGCCACGGGTTAATTATGTGGCGTCTTATCCTCGATGTTCAATTGCTTTTGAGCAGGAACTTGTGCAATCATTTTTTCCTTCTCGAGACTTGGAATCAACAATTGATCCATTGGTGTATCTAATGGGGGCATGGGAGCCCTTGATTCCCCCTCTTGGTCCAAGTAGGCTTGAGTATCCTTCCGATTCTGATCTCGTTGTTTGTAGATCCTCAAGCCCTCATGCTCGTGACTCTTCGCTGATAGACTTTGCCAGTCCTGGCCAGAATCTCCATCATCATATGGAGTATGGTCAGTTTACTTCACCCTTTGGGACTGTCGACCCTCGTTTGCGTGATTTCTTGGATTTTGAATTGCCTTTAGATAAGGCTATCCTTGAAGCCATGACTACGATTTCTATACCGCAGGAGGACTTACACCGTGGTTTGTGTTTTCTTTCCTTTTGAGAGACTTCCCAAGTTGACTATCAAAGAGACTTCTGGTCTGAGCCTAGCAGCGGGCTCTACCTGAACCAGTTTCATACATGAGTTGTAGCCCCCATGGAGTCTTCTTTAAGTCCTTTTCAGACTCCCTAAAGATGAAAAGATTGCCGAGTGACCTTGTTTCTTCACACTCGTTAAATTGGTCCAAAAGAACGTTCCTTACACGGGTCTTCTTTTAAGCCCTTTTCAGACCCTCTAAACATGAAAAGATTGCCGAACGATCTTGTGGCTTTTCACGCTCGTTAAACTGAAATTTGAAGTCACGTCTATTTGACGGTAATTTACCCCTTTTTCGGTCCGGATGGTCAACTGTATGAACAAAGGTATACTCTAGAGGCCTCGGACCTCTAGAAAAGTACTCTCAGGTATAATTTTAACCCCTTTTCGGGCCTGAGGGACTAAATTTACGAAAAATGAACCCCCACGGAGTCCATAGTTAAGCTCTTTTCAGACTCCCTAAAATTGAAAAGATCACCGAGTGACCTTATTCTTTCACACTCGTTAAAATGGTCCAGAAGAACATTCCTGACGGAGTCCATAGTTAAACTTTTTTCAGACTCCTTAAAAATGAAAAAATCGCCGAGTGATCTTGTCTTTATCACACTCGTTAAAATGGTTTTGAATAGACGTCTTGTCCATGCTAGTTTACCCCTTTTTCGAACCGAGTAGACTACCTCCGAAAAAGGTACCCCATTGGAGTGTCCTTTTACGTTTTTTCAGACTCTAAATATGAAAAACTGCTGAGCTTACCTTCTCTGAGCTCGTTAAACTTACATCGAAGGATGTTACCATTGTGTGTTTTGTTAACCGCGTTTGCATACCTGCATCTTTGGTATAATGCCGACTCCATGTTGCTCTTAACTGAACCATCTGAAGCATGCCTTATACGCAAGCCCTGTAGCACTTTGCCTCTGTGTCTTGACACCTTTGGCCCTTGGAGGATTTTTTCCGAGTGTCCTTTTCTTGCATATGTCCCTTTGCCCTGAGCATCCCTGTGTTTCGTGCGCTTGGAACTAGTATGTTTGCGACACTCGATCCTCCTTTGTAACGTAGCATTCTTTTATTCTTTTTCAAGCTTTCCAACATTATTGAAAAAGACAAAAAAATCAAATATACCCCAAAAAGAGGAAGGGAAAAGTATTTTCTTTTTATTGGCAACACAATGAGTCTCCCTTGGACAAAGCACATCCTTCTGTTTTTTCTTCAAGCTATGGGATTTAATATGACCTTAGGAAGCTGTTCTTGCTACACAGAGCTGTGTCCTCCTCCGTTTGGTTATTCTTCCAAACATATGGAGAGATTGCGTCGCCTCCTGCCCTGTGAACTTATGTCATTGCCATGCTGCCTGAGTCTCATCATTTGTCGTGCTATTGTCCAAGGGAAGTTTTTACCAAGCCTAAGTCGGCCCCTTTGCAGTTTGTCTCTTGCCCTCATGCCCGACCATCCCGAAAGTCCAATCAAGTTTTTGTTCGAAATCAATGAAGCCTTCAGTTTGATCATCAAGATTCTCTAGTCCATGACCGACGAGCCGTCGAAGACCTCTGGGTAGTGAAGTCGTACACTCATATTACACTCCTACCTGAGTTTTGAAGATTTTGAAGTTGTTGCTCGAGCTCTGAAGACCTCATCTCCAGCCATCAGGCCTTATCAGGTTTTAGAAGATGGATACTATACATGTATATCTTTTGATTTTGAGATGTAGATCCGCTGTGTCTTGCTCGCGACTACACTTTATATAGTTATATGACATGGATCTACAGTGTATTTGATTAGTAGCCATGATTTTATTTCATATCGAGCATGGGTATGCCCGCCTCGGTGAGACAATTGTTATTTTGTAGATGGCACCTCCCGAATTCTGGTCCCTGGGCTCACCGGTTTGGTATGTTGATAAAGATTGATAATGTATTTCGGCCATCAGATGCTCTTCTGACCTCACACATTAGGGGGCATCTGTTATAACCCTAATTTGCACTAAACATGCTTAACTGGCATCAGGCCATCTCATATTCCTTCTTTTCCAAGCCACTACTGAACAACTCTTCTAAAAAACTCCATTTTTAAAGGCCCACGCACCCTGCTCCACTACAGCCCGTGTGTATCTACAATGTCCATGCTAGCTGACCCACTACAGCCCGCGTGGACCTTCAGAAGCATGAAAAAAGGAAAGTTGCTGATGGAACACACAGCTTTGGGCAAGTGAACTAAACCTTTCGGCCATGCATGGCCGGTCATTCGACCAAATACCTAGCTCCTTCTAGCCTATAAAAGAAGGGGTATGGGTCCCATTTGAAAGGAGGAAAAAGATAGTAAAGAAACTCTACCTGAATTCGTATTCCCCTCTGCCCAATATTCTGCAACCATTTTGTGATTTCAACGAAGAAGAGAAGCAAGTGTGTTAGCAGTTGGTGCACAGTAAAAGAGGAGCCCGGGACCAGATTCGTGGAGCAGTGGCCGGCTTTATCATTGTAAGTTGCTTTAGTGATGTTAATAATAAAGAAGTACTTTTCCCGTCCCACCATATGAGATTGTCATTATTTATCGCGTACATGTTGATTAAATCTCTAACCCATTAATCTGTAGATCAAATGCATGTGGAGTTCTTTGTTTGTCTTTGTGAATGCAGGTCAGCCTTGGGGGGAGAGTTGCAGTCAAAGACCGACCAAGCGTGAAGAGGGATCGATATCAAACGTCGGAAATAAGGTATGCTCACTTGATCTTCTTAACTGTGTCTTTGTTTAAGAATAATGGGGATTAGGTCTAGGATGATGGTAAAAAGTAGGAATCTTTAGGTCTTTTCTGCATGCATGATAAAACCCTAAGTGCTAGTCCGTAGGAGGGATTTCCCACCCACAACAGTCTCCCCTGGGCCTAGCCTCCCTAAAGAGAAAGAGCCTTCCCATCGTGGTGACATTAGGTGGGATAGGTTCCTATTACGCCAGTTTGGCCCTCTACCTTATCGCCTTTTATCCTAGCTACAAACTGTGCGATAACAGGGCCAACTTCTTATTTAGCCTATTACAATTCGGGTTTGACCAATCCACAAAAGGGGATTTGGTCATTTACAATACCCGACATGATCAATCCACAAAATGGGATTGATCTAATCAATAATAAATATATTTTATCTTTATCCACAAAAGGGGATAAGAATATTCTTTGTAGTTACACAATATTTGAACATGAGACACACCGTAGTCCATCAGAAGAATCACCTAGATTCTTCATCAGGCTTCAGAATACAGGATTGGATCCTTCCTTAAGGATTCACTTTATTTACAGGTTCATGTTCAGGAAGATTCAGATCAGAGCTATAGCGTGGATTTATCTTGGCAGCGTATTCTGGAGTGCATGCAACGTATCTTTCTTGTATGCAACAGATCCTTCTTGCATGAAGTAGATTCGAGCTATATCCTTCTTGCATGCAACAGATCCGAGCTTATAGTAGTAGATCTGAGCTATATCCTTCTTACATGCAGTATATCCAAGGTTATAGCAGCAGATCCGTGTTGAATTTTCACTATGCTAGTCTCAAGAATGAGTTTTAATTCATTTTTAGCATTTACTTGAACAATAGACAAATGCAGCTACACCATTAACAATTGTTGTAATAACCAAGATCACAAGAATAAATACCATGCACAAGAACACAAGAAATATCCTGGGAAACCCTTCTCAACAAGGGAAGAAAACCAACAATCCTTTGCTATATTCTCAAGAGAAAGACGTCCCACACCATAGACCTAGCACACAAAAGGGTGCTCACAAAACCAAGAAGGCTAGCGCCCAAGAGAGGTGCGCACTCCAGTCCTAGAAGATGTACTTGCTGAAATTTTCAAAATCACACGTGTGTTGTGTTTCCTCAATGGGGAAATCACCTTTATTTATATTAAACTGGACACATCAAAAGTGGTGTCTATTGGCACAACAGGGCCGACCTCAATAACTCAGAATATAATTAATAATTACCATATTAATTATCTTTCACTTTATGGTGGGGCCGACCTATATCCTTTACATCACAATTAGTGTTATAGGTTGTTGAATTTAAAGCAGCTACAAGAGCCATTCTCCGGGAGGATGGCAAAGACCCTAGCCGAGATCTAGGGACCCCAGTACACTCCTAGGGTTCTTGGTCTGGGACCAAACAGTCAGTGCCATGGCAAAAGACCCTTTTTAGGGCCCCAAGTATATGACTGGGGTTCTTGATCTGGGACCAAGTAGCAAAAGACCCTTTTTAGGGCCCCTAGTATATGATTGGGGTTCTTGGTCTGGGAGCAAGCAGTAAAGACCCCTGAGAGGGCCCCCAATATATGACTGGGGTTCTTGGTCTGGGAGCAAGCAGTTAAAGTCCCTAGATATGTCTAGGGCCCCTGGAAATGTTCCAGGGTACCCATGTCTGGGGCATGGGTCGATCCTTGGTCTTGTACCTTGGTGGATAAGACCCCAGAGATGTTCTGGGGCCACTTGGTCTTTGATCAGGTGTTTGCTGGTATATGTCCCTCTTTGAAGGCAGGCATGACCACATGAGGGATGTATCCCATATGCAATTATGATAAAATTAAAAAGGTCACTTTGAGAATGAATGGACAAGTATTGCCACCAAGTCACCCTTCCCAAACCCTTTTCACCCTTGTTTGTGTTTAATTGGGGTTTTGTTTTTTGCTTTAGGGGTTAATGTAAAATATTAATTAAATGTTTTAATTATAACATGTTTAATTGTTATTTTAATTATTATTTCCTTTAACCTACCCTAGCCTAAAAGTATAAATAGAGGCTTACCCTCTACCTTTAATACACTCTCATATGTTCTCTTAAAAGGTGAGTGGATCTCCTCTTGTTGGATGTGGCCCTTTCTGTAACAGTTGCTGAGTTTTTCCTGTGGTGGTTCGACCCTCCTATACTGACCATATGTTCAGCTTGGTGATGATTGATGTTTGCTCCCTGGTTGGTGATGATCAAGGGTCTTTCAAGCTGCAAATATAGGGCTGTTTTATGCCGAGTATACCTCTGTGCTGAGGAGTATAGCTGCCGTTCTCTACTCTAGTAAGTCTAGTGCCCTAGACTCCATTCTTTGAAGCTGCTGTCACCTTTTCCTTGTGCAGATCTGACTTTCTCCTTGAGCCGCAACACCTCTGCTGATCCTTTTAAGGCTGCCGTACCTTTTGTCATCTCTCCTTGCATAAGTGTTCTGGTTCCAGGGAATTCCTGTGTGTATGAGGGTTTGATCACATAAATTCTGTGTGATGCTTAAGTGTTATTCTCTTCCTTGGTGGCAAGTAAATCTATTCATCTCTTGGCAAGAGATCTAACGTATATGGTAGATCTATGATCCTGAATTTTTTCTGAGCATAACTACAATTGGCGTTACATCTCTTGTGTGTGGCATGGACTCTTTTAGAGGTAAGACTACAAGGTAAGTAACCTATTCAGTTTACTATTACTCAGATCTGTTGTTCTTTGTTTATGAAGTTATTTAAATGTTATAGTCTGCTCAGTACTTAGATCTACATCAGATCTGGACATTGGTTTTAGCTTTCTGCTCATTACTTAGATATACATCAGATCTGGAGATTGGTTTTAGTTTTGATAGATTTGTATCAGCTTTGTAGACTAGATCTGGATTCAAATCTATATCTTTACTGTTCTTTAGTTTAGATCAGAAAATATGTTTGTTGATTAATATAGATTTACTCCTATGATCTTGTCATTGGATCTCAGTTAAATCTAACTACTGCTAGCTTAGATCTGAGTGACTGAGGACAGTCAGAAATTGTTTACAAACTCAAATCTAATTATTGTTTCTCTGATCTGATTTTTAAGCAGTATTGCTCTTCTAACTGAAAGTTTTAAAAATACTTTTCTGTTCTGCATTACTTCTCTAATTCTAACATGGTTTCAGAGCTTAGGGTGTAGGATAGAATCTTGAGCCTGCACAGATCCACTAGTTGGGGTTGTTTTGCAGACATCAGCAGCATCTAAACTATTTTAGATCCAAGCATGGCCTCCACATCAGTGAAAGTTGAAGACAAACTTATAGGGGCCGCCAACTTCAATGCTTGGAAATCCAGGATAGTAAACATTCTTGAAGAGAATGATCTAGAAGCGCTGATTACTAGGGTTATTGAAGAACCCACTTCAAACACAGGCAGGGCAACATACAGGAAGAAACAAGCCAAGGCTAAGAGAATCATTTTTGATTTTGTTAAGGACAACATGATGCCAATCATTGGTCACCTAAGGACTGCCAAAGAATGTTTTGATGCTTTGGCAAATCTCTATGAAAAGAAGGCACCAACTCAGAAAAGAATATTAAAGAAACAACTACGTACTTTGAGAATGGGTAAAGATGATTCAGTTGCTACCTTCTTCTCCAAAATTGCTCAAACTAAAGATCAACTTATTGTAATAGGAGTTCCTGTATATGATGATGACCTTGTGCAAACTGCTTTTGATGGACTTCCTGAGTCATGGGGAGTTTTTCTTGCATCTGTAAATGGAAGAGAAGTCTAGCCTAACTTTGACAGAATATGGCATGACTGCTTAGAAGAAGAAGGAAGACTTAAAAGCAGAAATGAGTCTTCACTTCTAAGAGAGCATGCCCTTTCAGCGAAAACCAAGAAATGGAAGAAGTTCCCTCAAGCTAAAGGCAAAGGTAAGAAACCTCAAGGTAAGTTATCTCACCTAAATCCTCATTTATCTAAAGTTAAATGTTTTAACTGCAATAAGCTAGGACATTATGGAAGAGACTGCAGAAATCCTCCATCTCAGCAGAAAAGAAGAGGAAGATTCCAAGCCTCAGTTGCCACTGAAGAGGCTAAACCTCAAGAGGAGCCTCAAAGAAGACAAACCAGGGCTGTCACCAAGGAACAAGAACAACATAAGGAATATTATCTTATCTCAGCTCTTTCTGGTACTATTACCAAATCAAAGGAGATTTGGTTAATAGATAGCGGTGCTTCCAGACACATGACAGGGTTCAAATAAAACCTTGCAAACTATCAAGACAAGAAATTCAAGGCAAAGGTAGAGCTAGGTGATGATGGTACCTATGACATAAAAGGGTTTGGATCTACCTCTTTTCAATTTCAATCAGGTAATATCTTTCGTATTAATGAAATTCTTTATGTCCCTGGTCTAAAGAAAAATCTAATCTCTGTTCTAGTTTTAGAAAGTAATGGTTATTCAATAGATTTCTCCAAAGGGAAGGCCCTCTTGTGGTCCTCAAATGAAGATATAAACATTGCTATAACTATTGGAACTCGTGAGAGTGGACTCTATAAAATTTCAGGTCAGGTTGTTGAAGCCCTAGCTCACGAGACGGTAAATCCCTGGGAGATTTGGCACAAAAGACTTGGACATCTCAACTACAACGCTCTTCCAGGTTTGCAAAAGATGGTGACAGGTATGCTAGTATTTTCTTTTGAGCAAGATAGTGTTTGTAAAGGTTGTTCGCTTGGTAAGAATACAAAGAAACCCTATCCTCTCAGTAATAGAAAATCAAATGGCATTTTAGACCTAATTCATTCTGATCTTTGTGGGCCCATGACTACCCCTTCCATGAATGGTTGTATTTATTATATCATTTTTATTGATGATTGTTCGGGTAAAACTTGGATTTATTTCTTAAAGACTAAAGATGAATCTTTTAGCAGATTTCAAGATTTCAAGAATCTTGTTGAAAATCAAACAGGCAGACGCATCCGAGTTTTCAGGACAGATAATGGTAAAGAATTTGACTCCTTCAAATACAATGAACTCTGTTGGGCTTCTGGAATTAAAAGGGAGCTAACTGTGCCGTACAACCCCCAACAGAATGGGGTTGCTGAAAGAAAGAATAGAACTATCTGTGAAGCAGCCAGGACCATGATGTATGACCAAAACCTATCTTTATCTCTCTGGGCCGAGGTTGCCAGTACTGCAGTCTACATTCAGAATCGATGTCCACACAAAGCCCTTGAAGCAAAAACTCCTGAAGGAGTTTTCACCGGAATTAAGCCCTCAGTTGATCATTTGAGAATCTTTGGCAGTCCAGTCTATATTCACATTCCAAAAGAGAAGAGGACTAAGCTAGAGCCCTCTAGAAAGAAAGGAATTTTTGTGGGATACAGTGAAACCTCAAAAGCTTACAGGATTTATATCCCAGGTCAAAAGTTCATCGAAGTAAGCAAAGACATGACTTTTCATGAAGAAACAACTTTTCGTCGAGCCAGAGAACTTCCATGTGATTCAGAGGAGCAGGAAGCTCCACCACTTGATTCTCCAGATTCTCTACCAGATGAGTAGAGGGAGGAAACCTCAGAACTTCCAGTGGATCCCTCAAGGGATACTATTGAGTTTCCAATGGAGATACCTCCTATTAAAAGGAAGCCAGCCTGGTGTCGAGAAATTTTGAAAGAAGCAGAAAAGCATTCAGCTCCTAAGGGCACCTTCAGAGAAAGCAAGAAACTAGATAAGTACTTCGGTCTCATAGCTAATTAAAATACTGTGATTGATTCAGAACCTTCCACATTTGTAGAAGCCTCTAAACATCAAGTGTGGAAAGATGCTATGAATGAAGAATATGATTTTATTCTAAAGAATGATGTATGGACCGTAGTTCTTAGACCTCATGGCAAATCAGTAGTAACTTCAAAATGGATTTATAAAATAAAGCATGCAGCAGATGGCAGTATTGAGAAATACAAGGCGAGATTTGTGGCTCGTGGCTTCTCCCAGAAAGAAGGAATTGACTACGACGAGATTTTTGCTCCAGTTGTCAGGTATACTTCAATCAAGATTATTATCTCTCTTGCGCAGTTTTTGGTTGGAAACTTCACCAAATGGACATTAAGACTGCCTTTCTTAATGATGAAGTTGAGCAAGAAGTATACATCGAGCAGCCTGAAGGTTTCATGATACATGATAAAATATCTCATGTGTGCAAACTCAAGAAAGCCCTGTACGGGTTAAAACAAGCTCCGAGAGTTTGGTATGGTAGAATAGACGGTTTTCTACAAAGTCTTGGATTCACCAAGTCTTGGATTCCAAATCTTTATATAAAGATTGTACAAAATCATCTAGTTATCCTAGTCTTATACGTGGATGATCTGTTCCTCACTGGAAAGGAAAACTTGATAGCTCAGACTAAGAGGGAGCTTTCTGCAGAGATTGAAATGAAAGACATGGGGCTCATGCACTATTTTTTGGGCTTGGAGGTTTGGCAGAAACTAGGAGAGATCTTTCTCTCACATGGTAAATATGCAGTTGATGTGCTTCGCAGATTTGGCATGATGGACTGCAAGTCCATGTCCACACCAATGATCTCTAATCTAAAGAAACTACAAGATCAGGTCACAGGTTCAGATCCAAAAGACCCCAGCTTATATCGACAGATCATTGGGTCTTTGATGTATCTCGTACATACGAGACCAGACATTTGTTATGCGGTAAATGCTCTCAGACAGTTCATGTGTGAACCGAAGCATATACATATGGTTGCTATGAAGCATATTCTGAGATATGTTCGGGGAACTATAGCTTATGGTCTCAGATACACTTCCAGTGGAGGTGTAATGCTCCATGGTTTTACAGATTCAGATTGGATGGGCAGTACAGTGGATCAGAAGAGCACTTTCGGATATTGCTTCAGTTTGGGTTCGACAATGATTTCCTGGTCCAACAGGAAACATGGCTCCATAGCCCAAAGCACTGCAGAAGCAGAATACATTGCTGCAAGTGCTACTAGCAGAGAAGCAATGTGGCTTAGGAAACTACTTTCAGACTTGTTCAGTTCAGAGCTTGAACCCACAGTCATTCACTGTGACAATCAAAGTTGTATAAAGCTCACCGAGAATCCAGTGTTTCACGATAGATCGAAACACATTGAGATGAGATATCACTATGTCCGGGACGTGGTTCAGAAGAACGTTCTCAGCATTCAGTATGTTCCGATGGTAGAACAAACGACAGATATTTTTACCAAGCCACTGTCCCTGACAAAGTTTGTATAATTTCGTGACAAGCTTGGTGTAGCTGAGAATGCCTCTCTTGCTGAGAGGGAGTGTTGAATTTAAAACAGCTGCAAGAGCCATTCTCCGGGAGGATGGCAAAGACCCTAGCCGAGATCTAGGGCCTCTAGTACACTCCTAGGGTTCTTGGTCTGGGACCAAACAGTCAGTGCCATGGTAAAAGACCCTTTTTAGGGCCCCCAATATATGACTGGGGTTCTTGGTCTGGGACCAAGCAACAAAAGACCCTTTTTAGGGCCCCTAGTATATGACTGGGGTTCTTGGTCTGGGACCAAGCAGTAAAGACCCCTGAGAGGGCCCCCAGTATATGAATGGGCTTCTTGGTCTGGGACCAAGCAGTTAAAGTCCCTAGATATGTCTAGGGTCCCTGGAAATGTTTCAGGGTATCCATGCCTGGGGTATGGGTTGATCCTTGGTCTTGTACCTTGGTGGATAAGACCCCAGAGATGTTCTGGGGCCACCTGGTCTTTGATCAGGTGTTTGCTGGTATATGTCCCTCTTTGAAGGCGGGCATGACCACATGAGGGATGTATCCCATATGCAATAATGATAAAATTAAAAAGGTCACTTTGAGAATGAATGGACAAGTATTGCCACCAAGTCACCCTTCCCAAACCCTCTTCACCCTTGTTCGTGTTTAATTGGGGTTTGCTTTTTTCTTTAGGGGTTAATGCAAAATATTAATTAAATGTTTTAATTATAACATGTTTAATTAATATTTGTATTAATTAAACATGTTATTTTAATTATTATTTCCTTTAATCTACCCTAGCCTAAAAGTATAAATAGAGGCTTACCCTCTACCTTTAATACACTCTCATATGTTAGCTTAAAAGGTGAGCGGATCTCCTCTTGTTGGCTGCGGCCCTTTCTGTAACAGTTGCTGAGTTTTTCCTGTGGTGGTTCGGCCCCCCTATACTGATCATATGTTCAACTTGTTGATGATTGATGTTTGCTCCCTGGTTGGTGATGATCAAGGGTCTTTTAAGCTGCAAATATAGGGCTGTTTTATGCTGAGTATACCTCTGTGTTGAGGAGTATAGCTACTGTTCTCTACTCCAGCAAGTCTAGTGCCCTAGACTCCATTCTTTGAAGCTGCTGTCACCTTTTCCTTGTGCAGATCTGACTTTCTCCTTGAGCCGCAGTCCCTCTGCTGATCCTTTTAAGGCTGTCGTACCTTTTGTCATCTCTCCTTGCATAAGAGTTCTGGTTCCAGGGAATTCCTGTGTGTATGAGGGTTTGATCACATAAATTCTGTGTGATGCTTAAGTGTTATTCTCTTCCTTGGTGGCAAGTAAATCTATTCATCTCTTGGCAAGAGATCTAACCTATATGGTAGATCTATGATCCTAAATTTTTTCTGAGCATAACTACAATTGGTGTTACATCTCTTGTGTGTGGCATGGACTCTTTCAGAGGTCAGACTACAAGGTAAGTAACCTGTTCAGTTTACTATTATTCGGATCTGTTGTTCTTTGTTTATGAAGTTATTTAAATGTTATAGTCTGCTCATTACTTAGATCTACATCAGATCTGGACATTGGTTTTAGCTTTCTGCTCATTACTTAGATATACATCAGATCTGGAGATTGGTTTTAGTTTTGATAGATCTGTATCAGCTTTGTAGACTAGATCTGGATTCAAATATTTATCTTTACTGTTCTTTAGTTTAGATCAGGAAATATGTTTGTTGATTAATATAGATTTACTCCTATGATCTTGTCATTGGATCTTAGTTAAATCTAACTACTGCTAGCTTAGATCTGAGTGACTGAACACACTCAGAAATTGTTTACAAACTCAAATCTAATTATTGTTTCTCTGATCTGATTTTTAAGCAGGATTGCTCTTCTAACTGAAAATTTTAAAAAGACTTTTCTGTTCTGCATTACTTCTCTAATTCTAGCACAGGTAAATCTAACTCTTAAACAATATAGCAAGGGATCTCATACACCCACTAGTGCTCAGCCACTAGGGCCACGTCCACCTGTGCTCAACCACAAGGACGTCCAACTCAACAGATCTCTATCTGACTGGGTCTCACAGGAGAATCATCTGGATACACACTCACTAGTGCTCAACCACTAGGATCACGTCCACCTGTGCTCAGCTACAGGGACGTCCTACTCAAAGATCTCTATCTGACTGAGTCTCATAGGAGAATCATCTGGAGTACCACATTGTCTCAACTTTCTACATAGAGGAGAACAGTAAACCCATCTCATGGGCTCCTTCACTCCTCACAGGGGTACACATCGTTTCATCTCAAACGACACACCCATCTCTTGGGCATCTTCCCTACACTGGGGCACACAACATTCCATCTCCGTCTCTGAGAGAAACAACACATCCATCTCATGGGAATCATCCCTACACAGGGGCACACATCGTTCCATCTCCGTCTCAGAGAGGAAATACACACCCATCTCATGGGCACACCCAACTCATGGGTTCTCTCACAGGTTGACTCACTGATTCTGTGTTCTGGAGGATTTCTCACGCAGCTGTAATCATCAACACTTCGTCTCAACTAGGAAGGCATTCTCCAACATGCCAAGTCTCTCACGAAAGTACTCGAGCTTCGTTTTGGCAAGCGGTTTGGTGAAGATATCTGCAATCTTCTCATGTGTAGGAAGGTACTGCATGTGTACTGCTTTCCTCTTCACCATGTCTCTGATATAATGATATTTTATCTCAATGTGTTTCGATCTATCGTGAAACACAGGGTTCTCAGAGAGCTTCACACAACTCTAGTTATCACAATGAATAATGGTGGGAACCATCTCATGATCAAGTAAATTTGTCAGGAGCTAGCGAAGCCACACTGCTTTGTGGAATGCCACACTCAAGGATATATACTCTACCTCTGCAGTACTCAAGGCCACAGAGCTCTGTTTCCTGCTGCACCAGGAAACCATGGCAGACATCAAGGTAAAACAACAACTGAATGTGCTCTTCCGGTCCACTGCGCTTCCTGCCCAATCTGCATCGACATATCCCTGCAAAGTCAAGTCTACACTAGAGGCATATCTCAGGCCGTATCCAACTGTGCCTCGTAGATATCTCAATACATGTTTCGCTGCTATCCATTGAGCTGTCTCGGCTGACTCATGAACTGACTAAGTACTTTCACTGCATAACATATATCAGGTCTGGTGTTAACCAGATACATCAGTGATCCAATCAATTGTGGATCAATCTCGCTTGAATCAGTAGGAGTATCATTCATTTTCTTCAAATCCATAGCCATCGGTGTAGGCGTGGATTTGCACTCTGTCATATCGAACTTCTTCAATATCTCCACTGTATATTTGCCTTAACTAAGGAAAATATCATCAATTCTCCGCCATACTTCTAGTCCCAAGAAGTAGTGCATCATACCCAGATCCTTCATCTCGAGATCAAAAGTCAATGCTCTTTTGCATTTAACAATAAGTCTTTCTGAACCGATAAGGAATAAATCATCCACTTATAGGACCAAGATTAGGCACTTATCACCAACAATATGATAATATAGGTTTGGATCAACAACACTTTTGCTGAAACCCAAACTCATCAAGATCCATCCATCTTTTCGTACCAAGCACGAGGTGCCTGCTTTAGTACATACAAGGCTTTCTTCATCCTATGCACATGAGATTTCTCATCGTATATCATGAATCCCTCTGGCTGCTCGATGTAAACTTCTTCCTCAATCTCACCATTGAGAAAGTTTGTCTTTACATTCATCTGATGTAGTTTCCAACTTATGGATGATAGTACGGATGGAAGTGTATCGGGCTACTGGATCAAATGTCTCATCATAGTCAACTCCCTTTGCTTGTGAGAATCCTCTTGCTACAAATCTCGCTTTGTATTTCTCGACACTTCGATCAACTGCATGCTTGATCTTATAGATCCACTTTGAAGTCACTACAGACTTCTCTTATGGTCTTGGAACAATATCCCATACATCATTTTTCAAAGTGGACTGATACTTTTCTATCATGGCATCTTGCCATACCTGCTGACCTGCTATTTCTCCATGACAAGAAGGCTCTATATCCACAATGTGGCTCATGGCTGAAGAATAGCTCGAAAAATCTTTGGTCTCTTGCTCTCTCGGAATGTTCTTTGAGGAGCTACATGTCTCTTTGCCTCTTGCAGAGTTTGTTGAGCTTGGGCAGGCCTTTTATGGCCTATTGCAATGTCTCCAAGGATATCAACTGGAGCAATTGGAATAATGAATGACTGCCTCTGAACTGCTGAAGGGGAGACGGTAATGTCTCTTCCTTCTTCTCAAATAGTTTGGCTCCCTCTGAGCCAAGTAACTCCCTCTGAATTCTGAAGGATAGATATCTTCCTTTTCCTGTTTGCTAACCTGGAGATATCTCATGTCCTCTCAGGTCCTCTATCGACTCTATAGTATTTTGATGACCTCCGTACTAGGATAATAACCAAGATGGCCTCCCATAGGGATAACAACCAAAATGGCCTCCTGTAATAATAATCAATCAATAAAGGTTGGATTCACGTACCATGGATAATGGTCCAAGTCACGAGGGCTCCCACACTAGGGATAATACCCTTCACTATAAATAATGCAATCAACTACAGGTTTAATGATTAAATCAAACAAATTACCTTAGTCTATAGTCATGCTCAAACTTGCATTTGGTTTAGAGGAAGTAATCCACATCTCTCTTGTCTTCATCCTTTTGAGGTGGGTCTAGATCAATGTCAGCGGTGGAAGCAGATTGTCTTCCTTTCTTTCTGGTAGGACAATTTCTCGCCATAGTGTCCATACTTGTCACATCTGAAGCACTGGATATTTGACATGACTCTTCTCTGATCATAACCTGAAGCTGATGAAGTCTTCTCATCTTTGAATGTTTGCCTGAAGCTTCTTTTAAATCTTCCTCCTTTCTTTGTATGAAGTGCAAGATCATGATTTTCATTAGGAGGGAAGTCTTCCACTCCTCTAGCTCTAAGTCTGATTTCTTCTTGGGTACAGTTTGTCCTTAGACGATCAAAAGTAGGTAGTTTTTCTCTTCCACTGATACTTTGAAGAAATGGTTCCCAATGTTTTGGAAGATTATTGAGAGTGGTCAAAACAAGTTCTCTGTCAGATATGATTTCTCCAATGGCACGTAGTTGATCTTTGATCTCGGACATCTTCATAAAGAAGGCAACAACGGTGTCACCTTTTGTCATCTCGATATTTTGAAGCTGGCCTTTCAATGTAAGAGCTCTTTGGGTGTTGTCACTCTCAAACATATTCTTTAATGCTTCATACATTTCATAAGCTGTCTTTAGGTTTGCAATACAAGGCAGCATATGATTTCTTACTGAGTAGATCATTATCTTCCTTGCCTTGACGTCTTCTTCCTTCCTTTCTTTCTTCTCTTCATCAATAGCTGTCTTTGGTAAAGCTCTTTGTATTGTCCACAATAGATCTTCCTCTTCAAGAGTGATCCGAAGTCTTGACTTCCAGCAGTTGAAGTTGCTTGATCCACCAAGACTATCTTCCACCAAGGTTCTGTTCTTCATATTTTCAGATTCTTCACAAATCCTTGCCAACTGGGCTAGAAAATCTAACAACTAGGATAGGCTAGCAACCTTAGATTTTGTTGGGCTTATGATTGCCAACAATAAGCCTTGAAGTTCGGAAGAACACTGGTGAGTTGAAAAGCTCCTTCAATGAACTGCATAAACTCTAATTCTCAAATTTCTGCAGAAAACTGCGAAACACTAGGGCCAAAAAATCAAAATGCTTGGAAATGCAATCTGAGGCTTGCTAGAGGTGCGTTGAAGGAGGCCGTACACTCCTGTACAACTTTTAGCCCCAACGTCCAAATTTAAGGAGCTGAAACACCTCAGAAAAGGAGGGCCATACGGATTTCTGGAAACCCTAGGAGGGTCGTACAGTTTCTGCAGAAGAGGACGACATTGCTTTGTATGCTTGTGCAATGGATTCTTCAAGACCTAAGCTCTGATACCATGTTGAATTTTCACTATGCTAGGCTCAAGCATGAGGTTTAATTCATTTTTAGCATTTACTTGAACCATAGACAAATGCAACTACACCATTAACAATTGTTGCAATAACCAAGATCACAAGAAAAAATACCATGCACAAGAACACAAGAAATATCTTGGGTGTAATGTTCCCAAGCCAACATGTCAAGAACATTTCGTTTTCATTGATTTTTATGTGTTTTCTGGTTGTGGCATTTCGTCAAACACTTTGTTGACTTAAGTCTCATGAGTTGCACCAGGGTTTATACTGATGGTTTCTATGTTTGTTTGCAACAATAATCAAAATAGATATAGCAATGGAACATACGTCAACAAGATGCAAGATCAACAACACAAGGAATAACCAAAATTACCTCAGATCTGATTTTATTCATAACAATGGCTGTCCTCATACAAAATGGGTAGATCTGGAATACATATAAGATAGTAGAGTGTCTGGCCTCCAAAATACAAGATAAAAGAAGATCCAGGCTTCCAAACGCCTCTACAAGCTGGACACCAAATAATACTAAAGACCAATGGATATCCTCTGCTGAAGGTGATGCCCTCTCTAACAATGCGCAAGTCCTGGATGGAATAGATGAAGGCAAGTACTGCCTCATCTCTGATGGTGTCCAAGCACTGCAAACCTCCTTGAGATGGTAGATTTGATGATGGCAAGAAGGTATGAGAAGTCTCGGAGCAATATATCAACGGGAAGACCCCCAAACCAAAGTGTCTCCAATGACAGATGCACCCTCCTAGCTAGACCAAGCCAATAATTCGACCTCCAAGAAATAAGCTGCCAAATCCCCTGAGAAAGGTGCCAAACTGTAGATCAGGCCAAGGGGAACCCCTTGGCAAAGTCTCAGGCTAAATAATGAAGAACTGACCCCCCCAAAAGACTAGATCCTCAATTTGTGGTGCGCCCTCCTTCTTCCCAACTCGTGCCAAGCCCGATAAATAATAAGACAGAGAAACCTCCTCCAGAAAGGGCTAGGAAATCCGTCCTAGGCCCTACAATGAAAACCCAGAAGTCCTTTTCCTCAGAATCCTTCTCCTCTGCTTAGATCGTGCTAATCTCCTCAAGGTGGTGCGCCCTCTTGCTGGTAACCCCTTGAAGCTGCGCCCTATCTCTCTCTGAGCTTGTAACTGATGTAGAGACCACCTATGACTGAATAGATCTGATGTAGAATGGTGAGGGAGGAATCTTTCACCTCCGTGACCAAGCTTGGACTAGGTTGGGTGGGATCTTTCACCACCGAGCTGATCTCTAGGGTTTGTTAAGTCAAAACCCTCAAAACCCCCAAGTGCATGGGTTCATTAGCAAGAAGCCAAATATCAAAATGATAAACAACATCATGAGAGAATAGAGGCCCCTGTCTCTATTTTATCCTCCCTGCTCACCTTGTCTCTCCAAGTGACTTTTACTTTATTTAATTATTAATTAATTAATTAATTAACCATTTTTCCTCTAAAAAGTAGCTTATCCCTCCTTGTGGCTTCCTTGGCCACTGAAAGTCACTTCTCATCATCCTATCCTGTAGTGCGATTCCTCTCGATTCCAATGAGCTATTACACTAAGAGGTTCCTCTAAGTATTATGCTGAATATGACCTCCTTAGTGAATTTAATTAACATATAGCCCAAAATAACTCAAAATTATGAAAATCGTCGGAATGCAACAGAACCAAAGCCAAGCTGTGCGGAATGGATCATGATGATGTAATAAGATGAGCGATGCAAGATGTACGCCAAAAAACCTCTCAATAGCCCCTGTACTCGCTATAACCTCCATCTGGCTACTCTGGTCATCATAACACTTTGTAATATAATGATGTCCCAAAGTGGGGACATTACACTGGGAATCCCTTCTAAACAAGGGAAGTAAACCCAACAATCCTTTGCTATATTCTCAAGAGAAAGACCTCCCACACCATAGACCTAGCACACAAAAGGGTGCTCACAAAGCCAAGAAGGCTAGCGCCCAAGAGAGGTGCGCACTTCAGCCCTAGAAGATGTACTTGCGGAAATTTCCAAAATCACATCTGTGTTGTGTTTCCTCAATGGGGAAATCACCTTTATTTATATTAGGTTGGACAAATCAAAAGTGGTGTCTATTGGCACAACAGGGCCGATCTCAATAACTCAGAATACAATGAATAATTACCATATTAATTATCTTTTACATTAATTATCTTTCACTTTATGGTGGGGCCGACCTGTACCCTTTACATCACAATTAGGGTTATAGGTAAATCTAACTCTTAGACAATATAGCAAGGGATCTCACACACCCACTAGTGCTTAGCCATTAGGGGCACGACCACCTGTGCTCAGCCACATGGACGCCCAACCCAATAGATCTCTATCTCACTGAGTCTCACATGAGAGTCATCTGGATATACACTTACTAGTGCACAACCGCTAGGATCACGTCCACATGTGTTCAACCACAGGGACGTCCTACTCAACAAATCTCTATCTCACTGAGTCTCACAGGAGGATTATCTGGAGTACCACATCGTCTCAACTCTCTACACAGAGGAGAACAGTAAACACATCTCATGGGCTCCTTCACCCCTCATAGGGGTACACATCGTTTCATCTCAAACGACACACCCATCTCTTAGGCATCTTTTCTATACAGGGGCACACAACGTTCCATCTCCGTCTCAGAGAGAAACGACACACCCATCTCATGGGCATCTTCCCTACACAGGGGCACACAACGTTCCATCTCTGTCTCAGAGAGTAACAACACACCCATCTCATGGGCACACCCAACTCATGGGCTCTCTCACTGGTCGACTCACTCAGTATATGTTCTGGCAGATGTCTCACGCAGCTGTAATAATCAACAATTCGAGCTTATTGCAGTAGATCTAAGCTATATCCTTCTTGCATGCAATAGGTTTGAGCTTGTTGCAACAGATCCGAGCTATATCCTTCTTGCATGCAGTAGATCCGACCTTATTGCAACAGATCCGAGCTATATCCTTCTTGCATCCAACAGATCCAAGGTTATTGCAGCATATCCGAGCTATATCCTTTTTGCATGCAACATATTTAAATTGCATGTGTTGTCTAGGGAGAGGGCGGCCCAGTGGGAACAAATTTCATCATATTCCGATGAGCATAGCTATAGCTATTCTCGCAGTTGCAGGCAACATTCCTTCAATGCATGCAGTAGATTCGACTTGCATGTTGTAGATTGACTGATGCATGTTATAGATTGGTATTCTAGTTGTCTTCCTTGGTACTCTAGGATAGTTTTATCTTTGTTACAATCTAATTGAGGCATTATGAGATTGATTTCAAGTATTTCCATGTATTAGCATTTGCTATTATTTAATAAAATGCAATGAGTTATTTATGGATCCAACAATGCCATGCATGCTACATAGGAGAACATAAAACTAAAAAAACACATCTAAAAACCCAAGAAACACATCCAGAAACCCCCAGAGTATGAAATATGCAACAAAACATCTAATAGTAGTAATAAATATCTAGATCCAAGGATCAGGGATATTTCATTTGGTATGGAAATAATGCAAGTACAAAGGAGAAGGCACTCTCTATGTAGTTACCTGAGACATGTGGCCTGTCAGGTTGGTATAGAACATTAACCCCATCTTATATGCTCTCTAATTTCCCACTTCCAGTTGTTTTGCTTTGCTATGGAACAAGATAAAATAACATAGAATGGAACCGCTTCTAGTCCTAGCAACCTAGTATTTAACGTAGCCCGATAGTCGTCTAGGGTTAGGGTTTTGACGTCCTCAATATTCAATTGTGATAAGGTTTTGGACCTTCTAGAATCTTCTTGAAAGTCCTCATGTGGCTAGCCCAATATGCATGAGCAACGGGGGATGACATGGCATCCTCTTTTACCATGGTGGTGAACATGATAGGTCAACTTGAGGGAGGCATAAATTTTGCATACGAGCTCTGATTGACGCATGGTTTGTATCTTTGGAAAGTTCTTGGAGTGTAGAACATCGTCAAGGGTGTGAGCGAAAGTCGAGGACACCAGAACCTTAAAAAACGCCGTTTAATGCCTCAAAATGGCTTGGGAAGGTTTCAGACCCCAATTTTCCAAATTGGAACCCGCCACTAAAATGACCTTGCAAGCTTATTCCTCCAATTTTTTTCCATTCCGAGAGCATCAAAATAGATGACAAATAATATAATGTTCGAATCAAGATCAGAAGCTCATGTACAATTCTTTGAAATCCACGGTGATTGGCCCCAAGGTGTATAACCATTCTATCTCAAGGACTATATCACAATCTCCCATTTCAATGAAAAACATGTGAGTTTTAAGATGATACTCACCCATTTGTAGTTTTACATTTTCACATACGCCCCCACATTTCATTGTGCCACCATTGGCAATCAGAATTCGAAAATTAGATACGGGATGTACATAACAATGGGTGTCTTGTGCCACTCTCCGGTGGACAAAATTGTGGCTGCTGCGTTTGTTAATAAACACAACCACTATGTTGTGTTTGATGTAGCCAATTAATTTCAAGGTTTGTGGTGTCGAGAAACTTGATAGGGAATGGAAAAAAAATAGGATTCCTTGGAAGGAGCTTGCTCTTCCATGGAGGCGTGGTGTCTTCCCAAGTTGGTTCAGGAGTAGCTTTAATAGGAATGTTCTTTGAGTAGTCATGTGGACATACGTCCATTTGAAATAGTTTCTGTTCTTTACATTTGTGTCCTTTGAAATATCTCTCGTCACAATTGTAATAGAGATAGAGGTGTTGACGTTCTTCTATCTCTTCGAGAGATAACTTGTGGGTGTGGACTGGTTGTGAGCTGGATGAGCTAGGGTTACTTGCCATTGGGGTGTTAGGGTGAGTAGTGAATAAAGGTCTCCTGGTTTGTGCATTGATCACTATCTCAACTTCTTTAGCTCTGCACAAGGTTGCCAGAGCGTGAAGTGGAGCGAGAGCGTGCAGAGTGTCATTTTCCAAAAATCCTCGGTAGCAGGAATATTCTACAGCAATTTGAATCTGCAAACCTGATCATGTGATAAATTGGCTTGGTAAATTGCAAAACATACCGAACCTATGACCAAAATTGATTGTCAAGAACTGTCTTCTTCATTGCATTAACATCTTCTCTATCAATGCTCATTTAATCCCATGCATCCCTCATCACCATAACACCCAAAGCTAGCACCCAAAGCTTGTCTCACCTTCAATAGGCACCTAAAGGTGAGGTAATAGGTAGCAAATCTAGTTTTTGCAATCTTAAGTAGCTGCAACCTAGAGTAAGTGCCATAAAAGTAAGTCGTAGTCTAACTGTTCTATGTTTTGCCCCTTTTCCGAGGATGTTTTCTGTTTATTTTTGCCTGAAATCCGATGAGAAATTGTTGGATCTGTAGATTTGAGTGGTTAAATCTATATAATCCGAGTGGCCCAGGGGTTTTTTAGCACGCTGAATCCATCTCTGCATTCAAAAATGCAATTTAAACAACAAAAAATGTGATTTCATGCAGATTTATGTCGCCAGATTTTGGTGAAAAGGGCCTAAACGTAGAACAGTTAGACAATGCCTAAAAGTAATTGACCCTTGTATGACATGTTCCCTTCAATGATTTTACCTGCGCCCTTACAATTTGCTGCATTATCAGTGATTACTTCAATCACATTAGAAGGACCTGTTATCCCTGCTTTTTAGGGATAACTAGGAGATCATGTCTCGAGGTCCACATGTCCTCGACATGGAGTACTGAGAGCAGGATTGACCTGAGCATGGCCCTGGAGGGCCCATCCTTTTCTTCTTCCATCAGCTTTGTCTTGTCAACAACAACATCCATCACCATCGGCTTGGTCTTGTATCAGAAGAGGTTCTTGCTCCATGAGGTAATTGGTCCAGGGATCATGGTATGTGTCACTTTTGATCATTGAAACCTTTAAATATATGCATCTGATTCCTTTTATCTCTAACAACTGCTTGGATCTTACATTAGCCCACTTGACCGTGCTTGGGGAAATTGACAGGATGCTCTAGCAAGCCTGTGCCCATAGGTTTTGGTTTGCCACTGGGGAATTTCTGAAAAGGCATCGTCCGCTCCCATCATACTACCACTTTTACATCTTATCTCCCGTTCATTTATCCCATTCCCCTTGTCTGGGCATTGGGTTGACCTATTTGCAGGATTGAACCTTATCTCGTGGGAAGAAGGGGCTAAAGGCCCAGAAGGTAAAAGCAGCTGGTAAAAGACAAAAGCCTAGAAATAAAACCTCGAGATGCTTCGCCCAGGGATCCCCGAGAAGGCAATAAAAGGCCTCTCAGCAAGAAACAAG